>JAGSMT010000189.1:0-600000 GCA_029286875.1 Lamproptera curius
ATGTAATATACAATAATAGTAAATAAAAATTAACTTAATAAAAATATAAAGTTGTATCTAATGCAAAACATGAAAAGCTTTACCCTTCTTTGTTCAATCAATCGTGTATAGCTATGCTCTTTTGTGTACAATGAACATTACACACTTAAGAAAATACATAAATTAAATGTAAAAGTATTGTTAAACTTACCATGAATCGTGACAGAACCGATGTTTGCATATTTAAACATGTAAACATTTACCACGATGGCATACGAAATGTTCACGCAGAGTTCTTGTCATTTAAATTTTTACACACAGTAATTGAATTGTACCAGTTCTTTTTTAAATTATACTTTTGTACTGAGAAGAATTAGTTAATAAATCTTATCTAATTGAAAAATTTATGTTAATTGCATATTATTTTGAATGGCTTTACTGAGACCAAAGGCAACTAATCCAACACACATATATAAATAAAATATTGCAATCCTATGTAAAGTTTTTTTCACAAGATAGTATTGCTGGGGCTATTTGCATGGGGCCGACTAAGGTAGTACCACTGCGGTGCTTATTTCTGCCGCAAAGTGGTAGTGTGAAAACCCAACCGTAATCCAGTTCGAAGGACGCGTAGCCAGCGACGTAACGTCCTATTTCCCACTGAGGGCAGCGCGTTGTTGATAGTCCCGGTATTGCCAATGTCAATGGGCGTTGGTGACCACTTTCCATCAGGTGATCCAATAGCTCATCTGCATTCGTATACAAAGAAAATGCAATAGTACTGCAAACTATTATCTACGTTAACTCCGTAAGCTGAATTAAACAAGAGTTTCGTTAAAAACTATTCGATTTAATAGGCGCTACGGTTGAAAGCGCAACATATGACAGACGCCCTAATTCAATTCAAGCTAGGCTCTTGTAAAATCAAGTATTTTAATAAGTTAAACAACAATAATAATTATAAGTAACTAATTCTTATTTATTTTTTAATTAAAAATAAATCTATAACTTAATAAAAATACAACGCCTGATACCAAGTTAAACAAGGAAGTTAACCAAATTATGTCGGCAAAGTGTTAACGCGCCACGTCAGCTTTCTGTGTTCGTTTCGAAATTATTTATTCATACACCGCGCAATTCGATAACGCGGTCGTAAATCAAATAACAAACTTAAAAAGTCTATTGATCGAAAATCCATTAGTCTTCAGTAATTTTCGTTTTAAAATGTGTTTTAAATAATCAAGTGAATTGACAATCTGCTTAAATGTCTACAACTGAGCAAAAGCTAACCACGTAAAGTAACCTGAAAGAAAAGAGAAAAATAAAAAACAAAAATAATGTTATTTGACATAATCTCCAAGTACCAGCTGTATTTTACATACTCGTTCGTCGGTATGCAATCACGTATTTCTTCAATTTTTACATAAGAAAAATATTAATTGATTATTAACTGTAGACAATAAGCTAAGCAGAGTAATATGTAATATATACTATACATATATACTATGCCTCCGTAGCCTAGTGGTATAGGCGTGTGCTTTGGAATCCGGAGGTCGTGGGTTCGAACCCTGCGGGGACTCAACAAATTTTCATTGTTGTTTCCTAGTTGGTTAGGGCAATTTGGGCCGATCACCCATTTGTCTGAAAAGTAAGATGATCCATGCGTCGGATGGGCATGTAAAAAGTCGGTCCACCCACCAACCCGCTTTGGACCAGCGTGGTGGGATATGGTCCAAAAACCCCCTAATGGATAGGGGTGTATTAGGGGAGGCCTATGTCCAGCAGTGGACTATCAAAGGCTGATGATGATGACGATGATGATATATACTATATACTGTTTAAATTAGTAAGTAACAACAGATTTACTCACATTTTGAATAAGGAACTTCTACGTTTTAAAATGACTTCCTTGACCTTTCCAAGGAAATCTAGCACTCAACAAATAAATGTTAGCTATAAACTTGGGATTAATCCGTTCTTACCATTCTATTAGGAAATTCTAAATGCATTCGAGCTTTTGTTTAAACTCAACTAATAAAGGGAAAAAAGAATAAAATTGGTATAAGATGAACAATACATCATTACCAATTGGTTTTATTACCAAGTTTAATAGCAAAAATGTTACTTAACCCATTAATAACTTTTTACTTCTTGTAATCGTTTTCATTTATAAAGCCATCAAAACCATCCTCATAGCACATAGCAATAGTTTTTAGCAAGAGTCATGGTGCTCCTGGGAAGGAAGGTAAGTGGACATTATATAACTGGAAAACAATAAAACTGGTACTTATGAGTTTGTGGCAGAAATTTCTAGTTATTTAATAATTCTCAAAAATTTAATCATAATATTTATGACTCTTTTGATTCATATAGTCATAAAAATATTGTTTAGAAAACTGGAAAAAAATAGAATAATGTATGAGATTAAACCTGTGATAATTATCAGCTAATTAAAATTACACCAAAACTATTAAAAAAACACGGAAAAGTAAAAAAAAGTGCGAAAAATTATTTTTATAAAACAGGCCATTTTATTAAAAAAATACATCAATTTTATTACAAAAAATACATAATTTGAACATCATAAATAAGATGTTGAAATTATCAAAGTAAGTGATATGGGCATAATTTTATACCATACACACATCACCCCTGAAGTTGCCTTTTTTTTGCGCTGGCCTCCTGTTTGTTTAGTCTCATAATCATCATTAGCCTGTGTCAGTCCACTGTTGGACAATGGCCACTCCTAAAGCTCGACAGTTCTTCCGATCTTCGCCTTATCTCATCCAGCTTACACCAGCCACTTCTCGAATGTTGTCTCTTGTGCCGCAGGGTGTCGTACACTAAGTTTGCCGAGCCTCGGTCTCTACTCCAGAATTTTCTAACTCCAGTGGTCATCAGTTCTGCGGCTTATGCGACCAGCACACTGCCAATTCAGCTTCCTAGTCTGGTGGACATCAGTGACTCTGGTTCTCTGGCAGGGGAACATTTCTGATGATCTTTCTTATCGTTCTTTCATAGCTCGCTGAGTGACTTTAAATTTGTGGACCAGTCGTACTGTAAGAGTCCAAGTCTCGGCACCGCAGGTCATGCACTGATCGAAGACTTTCGATTTAAGGCACTATGGGATGGGTGACGAGAAAATTAGATGAAGATTACCAAAAGCTGCCCAACCCAGCCGAATCCTTCTATTGCCCTCTCCCTAAAAATTGTTTCTATCTATTTCGAGCGTACGCCCTCAATTATGATTTGTCCCCGAATATTGTGAACATGCTCGTTGAACATGACCTTGGTTTTATTCAAGTTCATGCAGAGACCAATGCGTGCAGAAGACTCAGCAGGTTTTGTATTTCTTTCTGCAGGTCCCTTGCTCTCTCAGCCAAGATCACGATATCGTAGCAAATTGCAGATGTGAGATGTACTTACCATTCACATTTTTCTCGTGCCCTTCCTAGTCGAGCATCCTGAATATAACCTACAGCGCAGCGCCGAACAATTTAGACATAGACATAAACTTTATTTCGACAAAAAGACATTTACATATGAGAAAAAAATGCTCTAGATCGATAAGTAGGTAGCCATCCAAGTTTTTGGTACAGGTACACAGAACCATCTGTTTGAGTAGCAACAAATAATAGGGTAGACAAAATGTAGCTCTCTACGGAGCGTCATTTTTAATAATTCGGCTTTATTTATATAAGGTGTGACGTGTGTGCGTGAGGGTACAGTGAAACAATAGCGCGCACATGCATTCTGAACTCGCAGAATCAGTTGTTCTGTTCAAGCTAACAGACTAGGGCCATAGATGATATCCGCATAGTTAAGTAGTGACAAAACAAATGAATCGCACAGTTTTACACGTAAACTGGTACTTAAGAAATTACGTACTCGATAAATTTTAACCTGTATAAACATTTTCGCACGATTCGAGAACGTAGCTTTTTAAACGCAAGGTATCGTCTTTTATAACCCCCAAATTCGCTTGTGCTTCATTAACCCTTTTATTTTTTTTCAATTTCGTTGACGTCTCCTTGTCTCACGCCCCGGTGCCGGTGTATAGACTAAGTCTGCCCACTTTGAACTACAACTTACATAGTGGTGGCGTCGTACAGACATTTGAATACTTCGCCAATCAATTTGGCACCACTGCAAAGACTCGAAGAAAGACCAGATCTCATAGTCCACAAATGCCATGCACAGGGTCTGGTTATGCTTCTTCTGTATAAACTACCTTACTGTGTAGACTTGTTTCATCTATTTATAGAAATTACAATGCTTATTGCATTGCTTTTTTATTAAAATATATCGCATACGGTAACAAAATAAATACCAACAAAAAACAATTGTATGAAGCAAACCAGTAATTTCCGTAACTCAGTCGACAGGGATTAAATCCGTATTCAGAGCTTTGCACATCTGAGTAATTAAGGTTTGGATACACTTGTTTGATTGTATTGTTTATTACACATTTATGGTTAATTTTGTATGTCAGAATCATACAGTACTTTAACGATTGCATTACTAAATAAAATTAAACCAAACCAAAATAATTGTAATAAATTTCTTATTATTGAATGTTTAATCATTTTAAGAGATGAGATTAAAATACTCCGAGAAGGTATCCTTTTCCGAACTATGTTTGCAAATATAACAAAACGCATCTGCTGTAAAAAATTTACAATAAAATAAAGCCGATCTTACAGTTTAATACAGCAATAAATGAATTTGAAAAGAAGAAAAGGACACATATATACATGTAAAGTTACTCGTAAAGTTTACATTACGAACAGTGAATGCATATTTTATGGCATACGCAGGCACACGAGCAGTCGGGCCACGTGATGGGAAGTGGTCACCGACGCCCATAGACTTTGGCAATACCAGTGGTATCGCCAACGCGCTGCCTACCGTGAGACATAGGATGTTAAGTCTCGTTTACCCAGTAAATACGCTGGCTACGATGCCCTTCATAGGAGAAAGTCATACTTTGATATCTAATTTACACTGCATGGTGGTGGTGTTTGTTTATTGTAGTTTTAGGAGCCGATCCCATCTACTAAACTATTAAATGCCTTCCCATGCAATTCAAGTTTATAAAGTAATAGGTATTTATACATATCAAATCCACTAATTTACGGATTTTTCGCGTTACTTAAATATATTTATTCCCGACGTTTCGGATTCTTTTCAGCATCCATGACCACGGGCAGACTAAGCTGGTATATGTCTCTTATAGACACTATAACGCGAAAAATCCGTAAATTAGTGGATTTGATATGTATAATAATCGCGTAAATAAAAGAAATGATTAGGTATTTATTATTTTTTTTTACAAGAAAATGTATTAAATTATATGAAGCTAAAGAAAATACTCAAAACTAATAATAATTTATTATCTAAATGAGCCCTTCTATTTCTTGTCCTGCAATGATACCCAAGCAAAATTTTGAAATTTATGTAAGCATAAATTTTGACATATCACTGGCTCTCAACAAATTTGGCTTACCTATTTATCATACAACGCGAAGTATTAAACAGATCTCGGCGAAAACCAATCAAAGCAGTTTGAGTTTTGGCACCAATTGATTTTACATTATAGTATTTGTTTTTAAATTTTTAGTCTTTTGTATAATTACAGTAACAATATTTGCTTGAACATGTGAAAGCTACCTATATACCATGGTCTAGTGATATTGGCCCTTGCTTTTTAAACCGATGTTCATCAGTTTAAATCGATTTATATCGATTTTTTCTGGTTGGATAGGACAATTTAGGCGGATCAACTAAGTGTCTGAAAAGTAAGATAATTTATGCATCGGATGGGCGTGTAAAAAGCTAAAGCCGTTAGAGGACTGTGCCTTTAACTTTACTACCAACCAATTCATCCTTAGAATGCAGTTTATCCTTAGGGTTGTAGAATTCGGTTGCCAGCATAAAAACTGTTGTTCAGGTAAATTTGGGTCTTTGTAACTTGGAAAAATAGCTAGGTAAAAGAGATTTTCTTGTACGTATTTCTTCATCTTTGTAAAACATTCAAAATATACAAGCGTGAACAATATACAAACTTCGAAGACTTCACACTTCCCGTTGTTCATAATTGATTTCGTATAAAGCTAAACAACAAGTTCATATTAACAGTTAACACATTAAAACATAAATTAGCTGTTAAACTTTAGCGTAAACATCGACAACCGTTTTACTCACTTGGAAACTAATTAGCAGTTGGCGAGGAAACCTTACTTTTTGCAAGTTTCAAATCACGCTCGGTAACAAACGGAAACTTCTTGCTATTATTATGAACACGTGAAAACGACTTTATTAGTTGCTAGCTGCTGCCCGCGACTTCGCCCTTATTAGTAATATGTAAAAAATATTCTTTTGGATTATTTCTCAATAAGAGTACCCTTAGTTGCTCCTAGTGATATCAGATATTTAAGAGAAAGTCCCGAAAGAATCGAATTAGCCATTCCAGAGATTACAAAGAATACAGGCAGACAATTTTTTTTTAAATATTGTTCTGTTATCGGTTACATTTGACAATTAATTATTTACAATTATATTTAACATTACAATGTTGCGAACATACATTCCAAATTTTATTTATTCGTTTAGATTAACACCGTTTTGCATAGTTTTAAACTTTGACTATAAAATAAATAAAAATGGTTAAAGGATTATGACAAATCTTTCTCTTAGGAGAATTTACAAGTTAATAGGAATCAGGAAATAGGATCGGCTTATAATACATAATTAAATTATTTCTAAAGAAACGGAAAACAGAAGTAAGATTTTTGCAGGATTTCAACCCACTATCTCTGGTTTGTTAAGTAAGGGCACACTTAGCCATGGAGACAGTTCTTTCTTTTTTTTTGCACGGTAAATCAAAAATTTTAACGCATATTATATTAAATAAAAATAAGTATCATGCCTGACATACATTAAAGGTATATGCATAAAACTATAATTCTGTTTTTACTATTTAAAAAAAAAACATTAACGGATCTATTTTAGTGGGTTCCCAAATTGAATTTTTATTACTTTTATACTATAAAAATTAACCAGCAGAAAAACCAACTTTAAGGAATGTAGAGCCCGGTGTAATATCTTTAAGTTATTAATATTGTCAATTTTTGAAAAAAAATTCAATGAAAGTAAATGTTAATTTGAAATAACTTTCCTCTTCAAATTAACCTTTAGTTTAACCCTCTTTAAGGATCGAGGTTTAAAGTATAATATTTACAGATATATTTTAAGCCACATATTTAATGTTCAAGTAGGTCTCTAACCAAATATTGAATTTAACTCAACACACACATTTAAAGTATTCCTTATTTATCGAAGATTGTATTTTTCATGCCCTTATTGACAAAAAAGTTACTAGTTTGGGTTTTCAAAATAGCATGATAAAACGCATTGATTTATAATGACACAAGCATTAGATGTTTTCTCTGGTCAAACTGCTTAATATTTCGGAACCCAATTCAATATCGATTTCAAATCAGTATAAAATAATGATATATTCGCACCATTATTACCACGGGCGCATTACTCAAACAGTTGCTGTTGGTTGAATGTTCGAGACGTATCATTAAATATAATGACTTTATAGTCTCCTTTCACATCACAACCGTTCGCGTGTTGCGGTAGTAATTTTTATCTGAACTACCGATCCCCTGCGGCTTCGTTCGTTTAACCGTTTCAAATGGGTAGCGGAAGTAATCGTTAAAGTTTCGGGCAACAACAGAAGTTGCTAAGTTTATCGAGTAGTCATCGGTGTGTTGTTTTAATTATTTAATTATTACCTCAATTCAGAGTCGAAAAACGTATGATGAAATTATAGATATTAAAAGAGATGACAGAATTTATAATGTTGCATTATATGATTATATAATGATTACATCGTAACGTTATAATGATAAAGACTGACTGTAGTTGTAGAATAAATGAAAGCATACATCGCTGCTTTTATTTTTCGTGTTCTAATAGTGTTCTAATTGATATTATCATAGACGTAAATTGGTGCAATAAACTACAATATTTATTTTACTGAACTAACATTTAAGCTACGACTTGCATATTCGCAAAAAAAAAAAAAAGTGAACCGCACGCTAACGTGCTGCCTCATTTGAATTGATGTTTCGCTTACCTTATCAATGAATACGCCTACTGCTTTACAATATAATTATATGCAATGACTAGAATATCTTACATTTAAACCATATACCATAATCAAATCCTTAAATATAATTGCATGCAGAAATGCCACACCGAACCGCAAGACACGAACCTTGTTTTATTTTGTGTTTTTCAAATCTTTTACACAGACAAAACAGAGTTAAGAGATCAACGGATTTTAATATAGGCCTACTATACTTTATAATAAAGCTAACAGAGACTTAGAATTCAATGAGTACAAACCAACCTAAAGAAAAAAAGCGGCATCGTAATAAATTAGAAAGCTATGAAATTATTAGCATCAATTCCAAGATGACGAGAATAAAATTATCCAACTTATAATTATTACTGCCTCCGTAGCCTAGTGGTATGGGTGTATGCTTTAGTAACTGGTCATGGGCTCAAATCCTGCGGGGACTCAAAAAATTTTCATTGTTGTTTCCAAGTTGGTTAGGGCAAATCACCCAACTGTCTGAAAAGTAAGATGGTCCTTGCGTTGGATGGGCAAGTAAAAAGCCCGTCCACCCACCAACCCGCAATGGACCAGCGTGGTGGGATACGGCCCAAAACCCCCTAATAGATAGGGGTGTATTAGGGGAGGCCTATGTCTAGCAGTGGACTATCACAGGCTGATGATGATAACCAACACAAGAAAATCCCTGTTTTAGTAGTGGATATAATAAATATCTTTCTGTAAGAAGTTGTAACAAATTTTATAAGTGGTTTAATTAAAATTTATCATATAAATTAACAAACACCTGGTAATAGATTCTGTATTGCAGAGAATTAAAGTTACAAAGAAGAAACTACCAATAGTTTAAATTTATGTCTCTGCGCTACAGGCGGTATTTTTCCTACTATATTCTCATTTACGCACAAATAAGTGCAATTGGTTTTTTCATTTTGCGAGAGCATTACATATGACTTATTTTCTGATGTTTTTTTTCTATTAAATTCTGCCAATGTGCTTTTTAAAAAAAAAAAAAATAACCTACATAATATTATGTTAACAGACAATGATAGTTCAGCTAAAATAAACGTTTCTCCCATAAAATAAAATCTGGTAAATTTGATTTTACATTGTATAAAGTTTGTTAAAAGGTAGATTTTTAAGAATCAAATATTTAGAGAAATAGATTTTAGAGTTATAAATTATTACAAGTTATGTATTTGTAAAAGCTATAGGTATTATGCAGTTGCTGGCACAAGTTGGCAGTGAGTAGCAAGTGATCGGCCGATTTGGCGGTTATTCAAAAGGCCTACGTCGTGGACGGATAAAGGCTGCTGATGATGAAGATGATGATAGCTTTTAAATATACTTAATATGCAACAATACCACTATCTCATTACTAAAGACAAAAAGATACACATAAAACATGCTAATGATATAAACAAATTATTGAACATCACTAAATTGTATAAAACAAAATCGCATTTATCATAAAACTTTGAAACTACACAACGGATTTTGTCGCAGACTTTTTAAATAGATAGAGTGATTAAAGAGGAAAGTTTGTCTATATAATTCATGCATGATATTGTAGAGAAACGCTATTAAATTAATATTTTTTTCCAAAGATTTTACAGTTTTCAGTATTGCAACGTGCAAAGCCGGGGCGGGTTACTATAATAACTACTACTGTTCCGAAGTTTACTTTTAAACAATGTTTTTTATAATCAAAAACGTGGTATAAAATATCCCTATGTATCTCAATATCATAATATTTCTACAACATCACGTCAACGTAAATTCACGTGATCACAATGATCCTCACGTATCTATCGTGCGCTATCCTTTTGTAGAATAATTGACAGGTGTCACCTGTCATATGTTTGACGTCTGACGGGACGCGCTATTACGAGTAATGAAATATGCTTGACAGGAAGCACACTGTCTATTTGACTACGATGTTTCCTTTAACAAGATGTACAGGAAGTTGGAGAAGATATTTCACTATGTATATAATCCAAATAATGGTTTTTTAAATTACCAATGAATGTCGTGCTTTATGTGTTAATAGCTTCATTTATGTGTTACAAGAATCACTACCTTTTAATTGTAACCACGTCAGTAAAGATAATTTAATATCTATGATGGCTACTTTTTGTGTTGCATACGAGGGCAGACGAGCAGATAGTACAGCCGATGAAAAGCGGTCACCGTCGCCCATGGACATTGAAAATACCGAGGATATCACCAACGCGCTGTCTACCGTGAAACATATATTGTTATCTTTTACCCAGTAAATACCGGCGACGGCACCCTTCAAACCGGAACACTATAGTGTTTTAACTACTACTTTGCAACTAAAACGGCCCGCCGTAATAAGGACCTATAACCTCGAAACTCTACTCTACTTGACTATTTCACAGTAAAACGTTACATGTTAGGTCTCTCGGGGTCACATTAGGGGTAATCATCGCGTTACAAACCAGGATACACCACAAAAAAATTGTAGAGCCGCCGCAGATTTTGAACCCACAACCTGCTTTAGATCGCAACTTTATTTTGTTTTCTTTTTTTCTATATTTTCTATAGCGATAAGAAGAGCAGGACATTCACCTGATGTCTAAGTGATACGCCCTACCCACAAGAATGGCAGCATATGGCGGCACCAGTCCACTCACCACCGAAAGACACGGTATGTTACGTCTCGTTTAACTGGTAATTACCCTGGCTGCGGTGCCCTTCATAGCGGAACACAGCAACACAGTAGTGTTAAACATTACTGATTTGCTGCAAAAATAATTAGGTACCACTCCCGACGGCCACATGTAATACGGACCCTATCTTTAAAAAACTTCCATCTGTATGATTGTCACTCAATCTATATAAATTATGTATACATATATATATTTTTATACTGCTTTAGTACTTTTAATGTTACAACATTGTTACAAAATAGTGCAAAACAAACGAAAGCGTGAAAACACTAATGATATCTACCGCGGTCTGCTAAACTTTACATCGTAAATTTGTACAGCCCATTTGTCTATTGTCTTGGAACATTTTAGACCAAACTGTTTAAGCTTAATCGATGCTATTAACGTGGTAGCAAGAAAACGTAATGGCCTCGTTAGCAGCTAACTCCTTATAAAAAAAATAATTTTTTTTTTTCGCTTTTGTGTGCTTTTTGATTGTTTTTTATTCAGGATCAACAACTTACTTATGTGTTAAGTGGTTAAACACTTTCTAAGTTCTCCTTTGAATGTTTCAAGAGTGTACCTGTTATTCTCACGCTTAAATTATTTTTAACAAAACCAATTTATAGATAAATTTTTCAGGTAATATTCGAAACCAAAATTAAATTGTTTTCTTAAGGTGTAACAGCTTTGTAAAAAAATTTTTACTTTTTAACATGTTTACAGTAGTTTTGATAATATTTATAATTATTACGAAAAACTTTGTTTAATTCGTAGGTTAATTTTAAAATTAAAAAAATATTAGTATGCAAAACTTGCCTCTAATCGTATAAGCTCAAAAATATTTTATACTTCTACCAGATACTCTTACATTGGCACTCAATGACACAAGTAGACAGTTAAGAGTCATAACATGTCCCCATTGCAACAAGTATACGCGTAAATAACAGAATAAATGTTAAATCAGGTCTCGAACCTACTGCCTTCCTCTCCCACAGCTAACCTGATTACTAGACAAAAGACTATTAAACTGATTGCACGTAACCCGTTACGTTGCTTGTAAAAAAATCAAACACGGCAGACGGGAAAATTACTCTGAAGACGTCAATCGCACTTGTTACGGTCCCACGCTATATTTCCAATACTAACAAGGTTCATTTACCGTAATTGTTACCTACTTAAATAGTTCATGGTTGGAATCCGACTTCATAGTAGGTTCAATACAATGACAGAGGATATAATGAGTTTTGTAACGGAATGAAAAGAAATATATGTAAACATTAAAGAAGCACTGCAGCTTAAGCTTTAGTTACCAGATACGGTTTTGAATTGAATAGTTAATGGAATTTTAAAATTGTTTACTCAGGGTAGTTATCCTCGGTTTTCCGTGAAATAAGATAATTTAGGCAGAGGAAAGGCATGTAAGAAGTAATTACAAACTATTATATTATATTCATCATCATCATCAGCCTATGTTAGTCCACTCTATTATGGGATTTTTGGACCGTATCCCACCCCGCGGGTCTAATGCGGGTTGGTGGGTGGACCGATTTCTTACATGCCAATCCGACGCATAGATCATATAATTTTTTAGACAATTGGGAGATCGACCTAAATTGTCCTAACCAATCAGAAAACAACGATCACACAAAGTTGTTTCCCCGCGAGATTCGAATCCATGACCTCAGATGTAATAAGATATGAAGCAATAGCCGATACCACTAGGCCACGCAGGTGGTTCAAAATATTATATAAAAAAAACTATTTGTAGGATTCTGATAAGTACTCTACGGTAGCGCCAGTTTACAGGAAACCACATTTAAGAGCTAGTTCAAAACAGCTGACTGTACATTACGTTAAATTTTAGCCGGAAGTCAATGACTTTCTAGATTTTCCGAAGCAGCTCATACTAACTCATTCCGATTCATGTCAGCAATGCTAGTTGCAAACGCGGTGTGGCCTGATCGATCTTGTTAATGCGAGCAAAGGTTAAAGCGCCACCGAAACGCCCAGCTTGTAAATCTTTCCCTATATTAGTGATGTGTCGCATATCGATAGTGTTGTATCGATAATTTGTTTTATTGGGGATTCTTTGGGGCCTAGGTTATAAACTGCTTGAATTTGGAGGACAAAGATCGTATTAGTATTCGCCGCACTTCCCCACAGTGGAATGCCATAAGGCATTACACTAGAAATAGCTAAGGTATACTAACCGGGCCGTCTCCACGTCAGTTAATTATCTGAATTTCTTGACAGCATATACTGCAGAGCTGAGTTTATTCGACAGTCTTTTACCTCATGTTAAAACCCCACTGCAATCTGGTATCTATTGTTATTTCCAGAAACACGGTTGACTCAACAACGTCTATCTCTTCCTCATCGATAAACACTTCACAATTAATCGGTCTTACATTTGAAGTCATAAATTTAATACATTTTGTCTTCTTCTGGTTTAGTAGCAAATTATTGACACTAAACCAGTGCGCCATTCTAGAGAGAGTATTATTTACATCGTCATTTATTGATGTGTGTCGTTTAACTTTAAAAATTAAGGAAGTATCATCAGCAAATAATACTATCTCTTTGTTTTTACTAATAACATATGGTAAATCATTTATATAGATGAGAAAGAGAAAAGGCCCAAGAATAGACCCTTGTGGTACACCCATATTTACCGGGGCCCCAGGAGATCCTTTACCATTCACGTAGGACTAAAATTATTAGGGTCCATATTAAACCCTGCTTTAAAAACCGGTATAACTCTACTGTGCTTCATTAGGTCAGGAAACTCGCCTCTCTGGATGCTTACATTAAATATTGTTGCTAGATGAGGTGATATTACATCAATAATCGAATTTATCACCTTAACAGAGATTCCCCAAAGGTCTGCGGTTTGTTTAATATCCAATTGTCTACATGCACTTATGATGTCTTTGCTACATACATCAGTAAAATTAAATATTTTTGTACATTCAATAATATTATCTTTTAATAGTGATTCGGCAACTGTTGGAGAAGACAAAAGTGACTTGGTAGTCGAAACCGGAATGTCCGAAAAACTTAGTATTATATGACGACAATCCATCGAAAACATAGACAATATTGTTTAACTTCACACTTGATTTACTACGTCGTTCAAACAATTAAGTAATCTAATGAAAAACAAAAAGTATTCAATTTAAGATGAGTTTAAAAGGTCTATAACAAGTAGCGAAAACATCGATAGATTCAAAAGGTATAGAAAACAGCAGCATAAAGAAAACATCGATAGTTCCTAACACATCACTAGAGTACATTAATTGCGTTAGCCCGCCGGTTTTCGATCCGGCCACTTGCCACAGTAAGCCGACACTAATGTATCCTACGACCGCACATTACGCCGTGCGATGGGATCGTCATTGTGCAGTACCAACGGAACCCGGCAAGGCTATATGCAAATCAGCGCGAAACTGAAGGGAGCCTTTGTACGGAACCCGAAAGCGGTTCATATTTCATTTATAAAGTTTTGAACCCTCCTGAGTGCCCTTGTATAAGTAATGTACATAACAATGTATGTAGTATGAATGTAAATTTGTCGTCTAAATGTTTTAAGTAACTGGGGAAGAAATAGCATATGAATTCGTTCTAACTAACCAAGTTGTATTTTTACCTCATCATAAACAGCCTTAAGCAGTCCATTGCTGGACATAGGCCTTCTTTAATGAACGCGAAGACGGTTGATCTTGTTGGCGTCCATTAAAAAGAGTTGCTCATAATTGCCACGCTGAGCAGGCGGATTGGCAATTGACTAATGGCGTTTGTCCTGCGGATCTGTCTTATGTGGACTGGATCTCCCACTGTAAGGCAGATCCACCGTCAATTGGACGGTGGGTTCGTCACATCCCTGCGATTTTTTATGTGTAAATAATTATTTTTTTAATTATTTTATCCTTTAATAACAGTTATCGAGCATGGTAATGTTATAGTCATATGTATTTGTTGTCATGAAAAATATAACGTAAAATTTTCTATGCTCAATAATCTGGATCCAAATACGGTATCCGTGTTTAACAGTTCATAGCTCAGGTATTTAACGTTTGTTAAAGTAACAAATAATTAACAGGTAGTTAACAAATTTACGTAACTTAAATGAAATCTATTCAAATCTTATAAAGAAAAAATATTTGTATGTTTTGAATAGACTCAACTAAACTTCTGAACCGATTATTA
Source organism: Lamproptera curius (assembly GCA_029286875.1). Lineage (NCBI taxonomy): Eukaryota > Metazoa > Arthropoda > Insecta > Lepidoptera > Papilionidae > Lamproptera > Lamproptera curius. The sequence goes on from JAGSMT010000189.1 coordinate 15,007, forward strand.
AATTTATGGCTTTTTATACCCTCATCATCGTCATCATCATCGGCCTTTGATAGTCCACTGCTGGACATAGGCCTCCTCTAATACACCCCTATACATAAGGGGGTTATGGATCTTATCTCACCACGCTGGTCCAATGCGGGTTGGTGGGTGGACCGACTTTTTACATACTCATCCGACGCACGGATCAACGTTCTTTTCAGACAATTGGGTGATTGACCCAGATTGCCCTAACCAACTAGGAAACAACAACGAAAATTTGTTCAGTCCTCGCTGGATTCGAACCCACGACCTCCGGTTTCTAATGCACACGCCCATATCACTAGGCTACTACTACCCTAGTAAAATCTATTCTAAAAATATAAAAATTACACGGGCAGAGACGTGGTCGGACTGCTATTATTACTTCAAGTCTAAATCGCTAAACTGCGTAAATACGTTACATTTCATTTATGCCTCGTGTATATGTGTCGATCAGGTAAATACTTCATTTTTCGCTTTTCCTATAGAGTAAACTCTCTACAGCTAGAATCGTTGAGATCGTTTTCTATAAATTCTTTTAAATCCATCCAAATCGTTACAATTATTATTCGTATACAATGCATATATTGACTGTAAACATATTTGAAACAGTGTATGAAACCGACTTCCAGAGGTAGATAAAATACTAAGAATGTTTTAGATAGACCATTGCTAAATTGGACAGGTCTTAAATTATATTTGCTTCTTTAAATTTTAGGTTTAAATGTAAGCAAAAAATTTAACTGAGTATAAATAGGATAAACCATTTGCGCAATATAAGCTGGTGACAACTCTCTAAGTAACTACCCACCCATATATTTTGCCATTGCATTTTAAATCTTCGATATCTTTTAAAGTATTCATTTAATCAAAATGCTATATTTTATAAACATAATTTGAAGAATTTTTTAAAATATTAATATTTATTATATATAATATACTAAATCACCTTAAATGAGTTTTGTTCTACCTATATCAATATCTATATAAATGATTTTTAATTAAATTACAATTAATTTTTATCTCTTAAACTTAATAAGGTATTTATAAAACAAAAGGTAGACATTTGAACCTAAAGTGTGTCAGTTTATGGATTACAATATTACATCTTTCCGATATTATTTTCTCGTTCACGGCTCTCTACATGTTATTTGTAGATTTTTAGAAGTGACTTTCCGGGGATTTTAATAAGGAAATTATAGTTATCCATCCATTCAGACAAATTGTTTTAAATCGGTTCATCAGTTTCTTTTTTTTTTTTTAATTTATTTATTGGACAAACAAACAGCTTCACAATTAGAAGTCTTACATGTAAGTAGTAATTAAAGTTTAAATAACTATAAAACCAACATCATCTGTCACTGGTTACTGCAAAATTTAACATGATTTGAGAATGAACGTAAATTTTATCTAACACAATTAATTATCTTAATTTAATATAAAGGGAAATCTTAACATGACTTTGAGAGTAAAATAACTAAAGTAAAATTAAAATACGTGCATGCGTTGTGTATGTGTGTGTGTGTGTGTGTGTGTGTGTGTTGTGTGTGTGTGTGTGTGTGTGTGTGTGTGTGTGTGTGTGTGTGTGTGTGTGTGTGTGTGTGCGCGTGTGTGTGTGTGTGCGTGTGTGTTTTTTAAATTGTTGAAAATAGAAATGAAAATAGTGCTTTTAACATTTTAGTTAGCTTTCAAAGTAATTAGTGAGCATTACGTATTGTGTCCGCTTCACTTGTATCACTGAGTGCCTTTATAATTGATTTCTTAAAACTGCCGGCACGCATCGAGAATATATCAATATGATTAAAATATGTGTTATATGTGGACATAAGGCTGAAAAGTGGGGAGCATTTACCAGCGTTAGTTCGACATTTAGCATTTGCAAAAGTTTTTAGGACACGAGTTGACCTTGTGTTAGGGCGAACAGGAACATTAAAACGTATTTTATTAATTAACGGTATGCAATCATATCTATGATGTAGTAGGTCATACATCAACATAGTGTTTAGTTGTTGGCGTCTATCCTTAAGGTGTAATATTTGATATTTTTTTAAAAGATAAGAGTAATCTAGATATTTTTTGGTACATTTGTACTCAACCGTTTTAAGAAATTTTTTCTGCACTTTTTCTATTTGAGTTGAATATTGCTCGTAAAAGGATTCCAAATGGGTACCGCATATTCTAATTGGGCCTGACAAGAGATTTATATAAATATAGATAGGTTGAGGATTTTCTAAAGTCTTTACAAGTTCTAATAACGAATCCATATAGTTTAAAGGCTTGGTTACATATATTATTGACATGGACATCTAAAGTAAGTTTTGAGTCGAGAGTGACACCAAGATCTCGTACGAGTTGGGTTTTCTCTAGATTTACACACAACTCATTGACTAGTAACTATATTGACTAAAATTATGTTTACTTGTAAATGTTATTGAGTAACATTTATTAATGCTTAATGCGAGTTTGTTTTTTATGTAGTAGGAAGAGAAATTGTCTAGATCTTTTTGGTCGTTAAGATCATTGATAGTGTGATAAATTTTGAGATCATCTGCATAACGAAGAAATTTATAGAAGCTAAAACATTGATTTATGTCGTTTTTAAATATAATAAAAAGCAATGGCCCGAGAATGGACCCTGAGGTACTCCAGAGGAAAAATGTACTTCAGAAGATTCATATTCACTAATGACAACTCTCTGTGTTCGGTTTGAGATGTACGATTTGAACCACCGCCATAAGTTACCACGTATACCATTATAGGCAATTTTTGTAGTAGAACTGATGATCTACCCTATCAAAGGCCTTTCGGAAGTCTGTGTATATGCTGTCAGTTTGTCCATTACCATCAATAGTTTCATAAAGTTCAGTAGTATAAAGTAATAAGTTGGTAATCGTTGAGCGACGCCGCACAAACCCATGTTGTTGGGTTAGTATATAATTATGTAGTTGTGGGTATATTGCGTTATAAATAAGTCTTTCAAAGACCTTTGATAGCGCGGACAAGATGGATATAGGGCGGTAGTTTTCCACATTCATTCTTGATCCTGTTTTATGCACCGGTACTATTTTTGCAGACTTCCAGATACTCGGACATACACCATCTCTTAAACATTTGTTAAATAAGTACAATAAAGGCGGACATATCTGTTTTGATGTGTTTTTAAGAAAAACTGGTGGAATATTATCGGTACCCGGTCCTTTGGAAGTATCCAGAGACTGCAATACGTTGACGATCTCACTTGGGGAGAGAATGACTTCCGAGATAATATTTTGTGACATAGTAATGTCCGAAAAACAAAATTGTGTACTCTCTATATTGTAATCTTCCCGTAGTGAAGACGGTTCAAAAACCGATTCAAAGTAAGTAGAGAATAAATTGGCAATATCTATTGGATTGTCAGCAGTTTCATTATTGAAAGATACTACAGCGGGAATATTATTGATATTTTTTTTATTTGACAAGTAATTCCAAAAATATTTTACGTCTCGACTGATATTATCTTCAACCCTGTTCATGTAGTTACGATAGCTAATTTTGCTTTCAATGTCAAATTTTGATCTATATTTTTTAAATTTATTATGATCAAGTATATTTCCCCAGTATCGTTTTTTATTTTTGAAAAGTTTTATTAATGATTTATTAAACCACATGGGATAGTGTGATCGTTTTACTAATTTAGAGGCACATTTTTGTAATTATATCGTAAATAGTTTCATAAAAGACTGTTACTGAGGCTTCATTGATTTATTTTAAATATTTCATCCCACTTTCTTTCCGACAGTTCATTATTGATAATGTTATAATCCGCTTTATTGAAATAATAGTGAATTCTCGGTTTAATTATTTTTTGTTCAATACAATCAGTCAAAGGTAATAAAACGTAAAACGGTGGATGATTTTTATCCAAAGGAACAACACTAAGCGGTGTGGGAAACAGCTGGCAATCCGCGTTACTTGTTATAAATAAGTCTAGAATACGGTCATTACAGTTTTTTAAGTAGTTTAGTTGATAACAAGTCAACTGTGAAATAAAATTTGCTATAGATTTTGATATCGTACAACCTATATTATTTCCTGTAAGTATTGGTTTAAGACCATAATGACGGGCACTCCAGTCCAATTTAGGAGCGTTAAAGTCTCCAATAATGCAGAAATTTTGTATTGAAAACTCCTCTAGGATAGATTGCATAAAAACAAAATAGGTTTCATAACTGTTCAGTCAGTTGCTGGTGGAATATAAAGTGCGCTAATTAGTAACTTATTAGGTTCGTTACCTATTTGTAAAAGTATATGGTCAATAATCGGAGAAAGAGAGGAACGGAAGACGTGAGGGAAAGGGCGCTACACGGATATTACTCATTACGGCGACCAACACCCGCCACCGTCACGCCGCCCCTGTAATCGCGTAATTACGGTCACTTCTGTAAACATTGTATCTAGCGTCAATAAATTCACTATTAGATATGTCATTATTTAGCCATGTTTCGGTTAATACGATTATGTCATATGACTGCTGAAGAATGTTCATATACAATACATGCAGTTTAGTTCTTAGTCCGCGGCAGTTCTGGTAATATATTGATAGTTTATTTAAATTAGCCATTTATACAGCGTTAAAGTTATAGTATTAATAATAATAATAAGGCAACGAGTTAAGTCGGTCAGTTTCGGCGCTATTTAAAGACGAAAAAAGAAAATAATCCAAATATCTCTTTTCAGTGTATTAGTATAAATTAACATTTCTTACAGTATTTCGGTGTAGGTCACAGTAAATGTAATTAATTGGTATTTGTTCAACCATTTCTAAAAGGAGAGCAAATTTGTCTACGTTCACTGTCCACTAACTGGTAAATATTTGACTCCTCCCGTTCTAGTTTAATGAGAAATGTTTAATCGCAAACTGAAACTCGGCATCCTGAAGCAAATAGTATTTATCACAATGATGCTTTCAGACAGTAAATATCATTTAAATATATATACATGAATTAATGGAAAAATAAACAAAAGTATAGATCTAATAACAGTTCTTATCTACAAGCTAATTTCTGAAGTTATCATCCCTTACCTAAGTAACAGTCATTACGTAAAGCGACTAGCATCTGTCATTCACAACTTAAAGAGTTGTAGTAGATTTACTACATCTCTATGCGTTAGATAAATTAGGCGTTAGTAAATTATCCCTCCTATAACGACTGCCAAAGACGGTCTTGAAAAGTAGAACCGAATTTTTACATGCCTATTAGACGCATTGATGCTTACTTTTCAGGAGATCGGGTGATCGACCCGTATTTTCCTTAGTAATCAGAAAACAACTATTACTTAAAGCTGTTTCCCCCGTGATATGAACCCACACACAACCACTAGATTAAGTTAGGTTATTATGTCAAATAAAGCTTAAAACACACTTACCCTTAAAATACATTACACCTACGCTCGTAGATTTATTACACCATCGTCAAACCGCGTCGTTAATTCACGAGATCGAACGGTTCCGCGGCGTTCGCAGTTACATTTTTAAATTCAAATTGGGTTATTATGCCAGTGTTTCTCAAAGTATCGCTAAGTACGCGTTTGTCTTACAAGTTGTTGGCATTGTGAAAGCTTTCACAGAGAACACTGTCTCACAGCCTTGGAATGCTTTTAAAGATCTAAAAAGCATCGGGCACTCTACTAAGACTGAAAACGATTTGGATATTTCGCCGTTCTCAAAGAAACGTTGCGTTCTTGTATTATGTAAGTCGGTGAAAGCCGGGGAGTGTCGGAAAGGGGTAGTCGTAGAAATATTTACGAGGTCACAGTTGAAACGTTAGAAGTGTACAAACGTTTCGCGAATTACTATGATTATAATGCTGAAATAGTTACTATATTGACGCAGTTCATTTCCATTCCATCTAGGACATTAAATGTTTAAGAATAAATGATTTTGATATAATAAGACGTTATAAAAATGAGGATACATCGGCTGAAACAGATGTCATCGTTTTATGAAAAAATTATATATTTCTTACATGATTTGAAAATTCTCAAAAAAAAACATGTTAGTGTGGTTTTAAGCATAAATTTGATATTTTAACCGAATTCGCACTCTAGCATATACTTAGCATGTTCAGTTTTATTGCTACAAGACGATAAGGATATTTTTTCAAATAAAACTTTGCATTTATTTGCATATTAAATTATATTTTATTTTAAACTTTTAGATCACATTCTAGCGTCAATCACAGAACAGACTGAAAGTTAAAACAGATTTTAATGTTTTCTTAAACCCGATAAAATCCGCAAAAGTACTTTTGTTCAAAATTCTGCAGTATTTGCGTACATAAAAGAATTAATTATAAAAACTGTTTGGTGCCACCCTAAAGTTTTGAAATCACTGGAGTAATTCATATCTATCTTTCGGGTTTTATGTGTTCGCTACGTAAGTGCTTGACTGGGTGCGATTCCCCCTTGGCGTAACTGAGACGATTTTAATAGGATTTCTTATTTTATCTTCCCACCGCCATTTCCGCGTAATTGTTGGTTGAATAACACATTTTTTGCTTAAATATATTATCTCTTTGTACATTAAAAAGACCGTAGACGGAAGGGTTTTATTTTCTAGGTGTTTTAATCAATTTTTGTGAGTTTAGATATTTCTGACTTTGTAACGTAAACAATGTTGTTTTTTTCAATAATGAAACTTCGCGGTATTTAAGCATATCTATATATACAGGAGATCCCGTTTTTGATGTGACAACGTCTTAGAAATTGGTTCAAGATAGAGACGCACTCTAAGACCGATTAACTTGCAATTTGGTATGAATATTTCTTTTATCAAGTAGAAATCAGCTAAGAACGGGCTTTACAAAATTTATAATAAAAAAAAAATTCACGCGGACTAAGTCGCGGACGATAGCTAGTAGTAAATATTACTAATGCTTTTAGGTTACACTCTGCCTCCGTAGCCTAGTGGTATGGGCGTGTGCTTTAGAAACCGGAGGTCGTGGGTTCGAATCCTGCGGGGAGGCAACAAATTTTCATTGTTGTTTCCTAGTTGGTTAGGGCAATTTGGGCCGATCACCCAATTGTCTGAAAAGTAAGATGATCCATGCGTCAGATGGGCATGTAAAAAGTCGGTCCACCCACCAACCCGCATTGGACCAGCGTGGTGGGATATGGTCCAAACCCCCTAATGGATAGGGGTGTATAAGGGGAGGCCTATGTCCAGCAGTGGACTAACAAAGGCTGATGATGATGATGATGATGATGATTAAGGTTACATATATTTATATACTCAAGATGATTCCCTTGAATAAACTAATGTTATAAATGAATTGTTATTGATTAATAAGCTTATTAGAATCTTGGTCTATTGCGAAATTATGTAGTTTTTGGTTTAGAATAGATTTTGTTTTATTTACTTTGCACTTATTTTCTTAGTGTTTGAGTTACATAATTTTTGTATCACATCATAATCATTATCAGCCTGCGTAAGTAAGGCCTATGTCCTAATGGACATAGGCCTCCCCTAATGCACACCTTCTCCTTCATTTGATGGTTTTCCTAACGAACCAGATAACAAATATGACACAAAGTGGTTTCCCCGCCGGATTTGAACCCATGACCTCCGGTTTATAAAGCAAGGGCCAATACCGCTAAGCAACGGAGGCGATCGAGCATATCACATAGTATAATGTTTTCTACTTTTAGAACCAAATTGTTTAAACCTTATTCCTCTTTCTTCAACGTTATTATCATTGTATTATTTAATAAGTAACAAAATGTCATCTATTATTTTTTTATAAATCAATAGGATTAGAGTTCGTTTCTATTTTAATAGGGTAGTAGACATTTTTACACGCGACATATATAGCTAAAATAAATCAATCAATAGAAAGTATGAAATTAATAAAAATTTCTCTTTAAAATATTTTATTTACGTAAAGACCATATTTAATTAAGCAATATAAGATAAAACCACCCGTGATCTTAAATAAGCAACATTGTGATATTAAACGCGCAAAAAGCCAATCTTGTAATGCATTGTCGTGAGACCAGCATAAAACAACGTACGATCGGGACCGTATAACTTTTCACACGAAAAATCAACGAAGCTTTGTTCACCTCCTTAGTATCAGGAAATTGTGCTAGCATGAATCAGCAAACTGAAGGAGCGGGAAGCAAAGCAGTTTTGATATCAAATAGTTACTTTATAAGTATGTAGTGTAAATCACTCAGTGTTTTTGTATTTATTTATTTAAATAGGTTTATCAACAATTATTAACACGTTTAATTACATAGCTAACAGTTACACATATATATTACACTACATACAATTACTTAAAGATAAACACCACTAGTAAATAAAGAAAAAAAAACATGACTAAGACATAGACAATAGTAGACATACCAATTTTACTACCAGAAATAAAAAACAAAACACAAAACAACAAAGAAACAAAGATTTGTGCCCGAATTCAAGATTGAACGTAAATAATTGGCATATTGTAATATTTCTCTTTTTTACGGCAAGATTTTTGTCATTTTTTCACATGTAGATGTTTAAAAGTTTTTTATAACTTCAGTAATTTAAGTACTATATAAAAAACACAAGTATTGCATTGAGGTCGAACATCATTTTATAAGTTCAGATTTGATGTATGTATTAGAATATTATAAAATGGTAGCAATAATATATACTATCTAATTATTTATCCCTATATGCAACCTATATCATTTTAATCTATATCAAGGCTAGAACTTATAGAGACATTTACAAAATGGAAACCGCTATGTTCAAATTTAACAAAAACGACTAAATATCTCCTCTCTAATGCGCAATTCATATTTAAATTTCATATTGAATTTTTTAAGGTCAAGTTTACGTTTCACGTTCAGTTCAAATGCCTTTTTTAAGAAAAAGCTTGCTGTTGACTATTCAATTTACATTCAATATGTGTTTTGCGTTAGGTATGTCTACTTTGAATTCCTTTAGGGTCCAATGCTATCTAATACACCTTTCCCAATTTACATAAGCTAACGAGGCATGAATGTTCAAATGAAAATAAAAAGGACAGAACGAAATTACAGATTCAACGTTTCGTCGCTTTACAAATAGCTGTATTTCTGACCTTGTTGAAATTATTTCAATTTATTTTGAACAAAAGAAATCATAAAATTTTATATTTTAAATATTTGACGCTAAGAGAAAAAGAAATCAAAGATATTATGGACAGCATGATCAAAGGAATAGATTTCAACTTCAATTAGTATTGTTATAAAAAAGAAATTTTTTATAACAATATCTGTTAGTAGTGCTATACATAAATATTTTTTTTAATACAAAGAAACATAAATATTGTTCTTTAAGAAGAAACAAAACCGAAAACTGCTATAAAATATAATAATCGATCGGACTTATATTTTTTTAAAAATATGACCTTCAGATATGAGATTCAATGCTAACGTTATTACAAAATTATTGGATACACATTTATGAAATAAAACAAAACTTCGTATTACCTGTTTAACTTAACTAAAAATCATCTGCATACACTTATTACGTACAGTATTTCGCTAATTTGCAGTGATTATTCCTTATATTTAAGCGATTATTATATTTTGCAGCAGTCTGCCCGTGGTCATAGACTCTGGAAAGAGTCTCAAACGTCGAAAAAAATTAAAGAATTAACACGTAAAATCCGTAAAAGAGTGAATTTAACAATATCCATTATTTGTTTTATGTCACGGACCCGGAAAGAGACTCAAACGTCGGAAATAAATATAAAGAATTAACGCGTAAAATCCGTAAACAAGTGGATTTCGAAATATGCATTATTTGTTTTATGTCACCGTCATAAGCGTAACAAGAGCGAGCATGTCTGGGAAAACGGCGTCTAACTACGTAATAGAATGCCACGAGAAATCGCGTGCACTAGAAATTGCCGCACCGCTCTCAACTTATGAGATGGCGTGCCTGCGGCATATACTCGCAGCTTATGCTCGAAACAGTTTGGTAATTGTGATAATGAGATTTACAAATTGTAAGTCTCATTAAAATGAAAAGTCAGTCAAAATATTTAATAAAAAGACTAGTCTGCATTAGTTTATTTGAGCATTATTATATATAAATAAATCGTATGTTGTATTGAACGAAACAACTTTAATCAAGTTCAATGCTAATAAATTATGTTTACGAATGAAGTCAAGTAAGGATATCGTTGTATCAATATAAAAATATAAGTAAATTTAGTAAACAATGTTACGTATACGTGTTGCTTTCATATAATTGATTCATCGCTCGGAGATAAGTTAGACGTAAAACAAATTAATTCTTATCAACAATGCATATTGCGAACGAATAAACGAACTTTGTGCTTAACACGTCTCACGACATCATGATGATTTTGGAATGAAATAAAATCTAGACCTCAAGAAGTAAGTTTCAACTAATGATGCATACAAACAGCTTTATGCTTCAGTTGCAGTTTATACACAAATTTCAAGAGGAAATCGAGGCTAAGATCTTGAGTAGCAAAATTTGGTTAAATAATCTGCGTTGACTTCGTTCTGTTGAGCCATAGTCCTTAACTCAGTACGAAGACACTTGTCGTGTTCAGTGGCAATTTCCGAAGTGCTTTTACATCCACCGCTATGTCAATTACAATTTGATCTATGATATAACAGACTTGCGGGACGTTGAGTATAATTGAAACCCATTCAAAACTTCAAGAGTTTAACGCCAAGCAGGGGCTTAAAATATCGAGAACCATGTTAAGTAATGTTGTTAAGTAAGAGAATTATCATTGTATACTTAGATATAAAACACGTAAGCGATATTACCAGTACTAACGTTTTTCTTTCTTATTATTAAAGTGTTTCTAGATGATAGAATGGACAATAGAAGTGCCTTTGAATGAATCCTGGATGCACTGTTATGTTTTGTTGTTAGTGATCTTATTAGGTGAACAACAACTTATTGCGACAAAACCATCACTTAAAGTATTTTTCAACTGCCAATACCTTTACTTTATTCAATTTGAATTTTCTTATAAGAAAACGCTTACTGTTAATTATTCTATTTACATTCAATATTAGTTTGGTATTGGGACTTTGTATTTTAAGATTCCTTTAGAGACCAATTCTGTTTGCTAGACGTTTGCCAATTTCATTAGCTAACGAGGCATGAACGTTCAAATGAAAATATAAAAATTGAACAATTACAGGTTTGGAATTCATTCAAATTATCCAGAAATAACTCTTACTCTCAAGTCAATTGTTGGCAAAGTTAGTAGGAACAAATAAAAAATGTTTTAAGCACATATAAACATTTGTTAACTTATTCATTTATTAAATTTTTGGAATGAACGAAAAGGAAAGAAAAGTTAGTTTAATACAATTTTGTAATGTATATATGTAGTAAAATTGCATATATTAGAAAAAATAAGGAAAATGTTTTAATCAAAGCATATAACTATTACTTATGAATATGAAAAAAAATCTGTTAAAAACTAATCCCGATTTAATTTTAAGTAACAATTATCATTTAAAACGAATCGTAAAATTAGAACAATGCTATTTTGAATATTTATGCTATCAGTACAAAGGTGATAGTCGTTTCAATATGCTAATGGTCCAAAATAAATTTCACATAAGAATTTTATGGAAAATGAACCGACGGAAAGATCGCAAGGAGGGTTTTGATACTTTACGTTTTACTCAACCGACGGGGCAATTTTACGCCCTCAAGATAATTCTAGTTTATGGGTTTTTGTCTTTTTTAACGTAAGAAAGCATTCATTTAACGACGCAGAACTCGAATTTAAACCTTATACTATAACCTTATACCTATAAATGTAAGTGTTACAAAAACAATTTCAATACGGGCACTTGTGCAAGATAGACAAAAAAAAATGAACACGGTCATAGTATTATTTATATATAAATTAATGGCTTACCACCTGAAAACGTATAAGAACATTTCAAATATAACTTTTATGTAATCTAAACTTTAATATATGTATTATTTAAATAATATGGAAACGCAGCGTTGAAAAAAGAAATACAGACTTTTATGAGAATGCGGATGCAGGCTGTTGGAAATATTTTTTCCATAATTGTATGCTATGAACAAAGTGTTAAAAATTAAACATAGCCTTGTAAAAAGTACTAAAATATGCGTAGATTTATTTTAACAGTATCTAGTTTATGAAATGATATTTAGAAGGGGCAAGCCCTCAAGATAATCCTAGTCAAAAGCCCTTAACTTATGTCTTAATAAACGTAAGAATTGTTTCATTTAACATCGCAGATCTCTAATTATTAATGTTACTATTTAAACACTATTAACTGTTTAGGCGGCGCTGATGTATGTTATATGAAGAGAAAACGGTTGTACTGTATGACATGATATTTCGAATAAGAATAGAATAGAGTATCATCATAGAAAAACCAAAAGTGGGGTGCATGAAACGAGCCTCCGTGAGTGACGCATCAAAAGACCTGATACAACAGTGAGTGAGTCCCGACGCTGACTGGCCGATCCTTACACCACGATGACAAGAACCTACTAATACCTTATCAATGATATGTCTAGAAGAAGTAAAAATGAAATACTATATTATTTTTAACAGTACTGGTTCAAAGGACACCAAAGCTGATAGAATCATCTCGTCTTGTCATAAATAATTGCTGATCTTAACTAAAACCAAATCTCGACCTTCAACCATTGATAAATTGAAGGTCCCTTAAGGAGCTACGCCAGCGTAGTAGACTTCAATATCGAACAAGATTTTAAAGTTGACTTCGTTCAATCACCGCTTCATTCAATTGGCTTCTTCTATCGACGCCAAGTCGCTAACTCGGTGGGAACACTTGGCGTGTTACTTAGTAATTTCCAAAGTGCTGTTACGACCACCGCTATGTCGATTACTGTTTGATGATTGATCAGGGTTCAACTAAAGTCTTTTCAACAATATTAAAAAAACTTTTTGTCTACCAGATCCAATTTATACAATAGTCCAGACCTGGTTCACTCATTTACAAACTAGGACGCACTGTTTTAAAATTTAACAAAATAAGGCTGAATATCTCCTCTCTAATGCGCAATTCATATTTAAATTTCATATTAAATTTTCAAGGTCAAGTTTACGTTTCACTTTCAACTTGAATGTCTTTCAAAATAAAAGGCTTACTGTTGACTATTCAATTTACATTCAATATTTGTTTTGCGTTAGGACTATCTACTTTAGAATTCCTTTAGATTCCAATGGTTCCTAATACACCTTTCTCAATTAACATAAGATAACAAGGAATATTCAAATAAAAATATAAAAAGGACAGAACGTAGATACAGAGATTATTATTTAACGCAAAGAGAAAAAAAAAATCATAGATGTTATAGACAGAATGATCAAAGGAATAGTTTTCAACTTCATTAAGTATTGTTTTAAAAAAAGAATTGTTACTAGTGCTACACAAAAATATTTTTTAATTGAAATGCTAATATGAATTATTTTCTTATAGAAGACGATTATTATGTATAAAGTCTGCGTGGTCATGGACGAAAGAGTCTCAATCGTCGGACTATATTATAAAATGAACTAACACTCTTAATAATGAGATTCAATGTAACATCATTCATATATTTGATATCACATTATAAGCAACAAAACAAGCATGTCTGAATACTGCTTTAACAGGAAGCGCAAAAATCCACTCTCAACACGATACGTGCCATCGGTATTTCTCGCTATATAACAGTTTATAATTATACAAACGGACTTAAATTTAGTTAGTCTATTATCTGCAAGTAATCATGGTATTCCGAGAATATATTGATTCAAACGTCAGAGATAAATGATAATTTATATTATGGAATGAACTCATGAATTTATCATGATAGTAGTAATACGTCGAACTAATATTCATATATTTGTTTTGTTCACCGTCAGAAACGTAACAAGTAAGCTAATGTACTGGGAAAATGGCGTTTAACAACGTAATAGAATGCTTCTGAAATCGCGTCGCTGGAAAGTGCCGCACCGCTCTCAACTTACGAGATGGCGTGCCTGCGGTATATTCTCGCAGCTTATGCTCGAAACAGTTTAGTAATTATAAAAATGAGACTTACAATTTGTTAGTCTATTATTGAATAAATTTTATTATTGAAATTATTATTGAATTGAAATTATTATCGAATAAAAATGAATAGAATTTTATATTATGGCATGAAACTACTTTCGTGAAGTTTATGCATTAATAGTAGTAGTACCTGACTAAAACTAAATTTGTAAACTATATTTACAAATTTAATCAAGTAAGAATATCGTTGCATCAATATAAAATTATAAATGAAATTTGTAAACAATGTTGCATATCGCAAAGTGTTACTTTCTTATAATTGAATCATCGCTTGGTGAAAGAATAGGCGGTAGACGTGCCTTCGAATAAATTACGAACATACTAACGTACCACAGTATAATACATCTTAAGGCCCTTTAAAAAGTCCGAAATTAGTCTTTTAAAGGAAATAATAACAAGTAAATCTCTACATAAGAAATAACCGCGTTGGCAATAATACAGGAATATTGATAACCATTGCGCTCTAGTTACTTATAAATCAGGCATTTTGTATACATTGGGCAATGACAAAGCTGTGATTGCGTTTAGTATAACACTAAACCCTAGCATAGTCGAGATGGGTCGCTATGAAGAATAAATGCAATTTTCATTTTCTTTTTTCATTTTCCGTATAGAAATGAACCGTAGGTAATGACGTAGCACAAATTATTTCTTATCAACAATGCATATTGCCGACGAATAAACGAGCTTTGTGCTCGATACGTCTCTAGACTTAAGGATGCTTTTGGCTGTAAGGTTATCTATAGAACTCAAGAAGTAAGTTTCAACTAATGATGCATACCACATCTTTAACCAGTTGCGTTAGCACACAATTTTTCACGAGGAAATCGAGCAAGATTTGAGAGCAAAATTTGGCTCAATAATCGCGCTGGCTTCGTCCATCGACGCCAAGTTGCTAACTCGCTGAAAACATTTGTCGTGTTCAGTGGCTAGTTCCGAAGTGCTGTTACACCACCGTCATACATGTCAATTACAATTTTATGTATGCTTTAACAGACTTGTAAGTCGTTGAATATAATTAAGACCCATTCAATACTTCAAGAGTTTAACACCAAGCAGTGGCTTAAAACTCAGTGTTGAAAAAAGAAACAGACTTTTAAGAGAACACGGACGCAGGCTGTTGCAGAAACAATTTTCCCAAAAATATGTGCTATGAACTAAGTGTTAAAATTAAACATAGCTTTTAAAAAGTAAAAATATGCGTAAATATATTTTAAACAGTATCTGGTTTATGACATGACATTTTGCATTAGATTAGAATAGAGCATAAAAAAAAAAAATTATAATATAATAGATACATATAATACATACTCAATCTACGGGACAAGTTTTTACCCTCGAGATAATCCTAGTCAAAGCCCATAACGTTTATGTCATTAAACGTAAGAATGGTTTCATTGAACATCGCAGAACTCTAATTTAAAACAAATATTAATATTAAAACACTATTAACTGTTAAGGCGGCGCTGGTGTACGTAAGATGAAGAGAACACGGTTATACTGTATGACATGATATTTCTAATAAGATCAGAATAGAGTATCATAATAAAAACGAAAGTGGGTGCACGAATGGAGCCTCCACGAGTGACTCATCAAAAGACCTGATACGCCTGGCGCTCTCTGGTCAACAGTGAGCGAGTCCCGACGCTGACTTGTCAATCCTTTCACCACGATGACAAGAACAATACCTTGTCATCCATACGTTTAGACGAAGAAGAAGAAGTAAATATGAAACAAGATATTATTTTCAAAGTACTGGTTCAAAGGACACCGAAGCTAATACAATCACCTCGTCCTATCATAACACATTGCTGATGTTAACTAAAGCAGTCAACCTTCAACCATAGTAAATTCGTAAATGCGTTTGCGTAGTAGACTTCAATATCGAACAAGATTTTAGAGTTAATTCGATCAATTACCGCTTCGTTCAATTGGCTTCTTCTATCGGCGTCAAGTCGCTAACTCGGTGGGAACACTTGGCGTGTTACTTAGTAATTTCCAAAGTGCTGTTACGACCACCGCTATGTCGATTACTGTTTGATGATTGATCAGGGTTCAACTAAAGTCTTTTTAACATTATTTTAAAAACCTTTACCCTACCAGATCCATTTTACAATAGTCTAGATATTATTCACTCATTTATAAACTAGCACCCACTGTGATAAAATTTAACAAAAACGGATGAATGTCACCTCTCTAATGCGCAATTGATATTTCAATTTCATATTGAATTTTTATGCTGAAGTTTACGTTTCAAGTTTAATTTGAATGATTTTAAATAAACAGCTTACTGTTCAATTTACATTATATACTTCTATTGCGTGAAGTCTCATCATGACTATAGGAATTCCTCAGGGTCCAATGCTACCTAATACACCTTTCCTTATTTATATAAGCTAACGATTTTTAACTTAAATATTTTTTAACTTAGCCAAAAACATCTGTATACACATATTACATACATCATTTCGGTAATATGCGTAATTACTCCTTATATTAACGCGATTTTAATAGTTTGCAACAGTCTGCCCGTGCTCATGGACCTTGGAAAAGTCTCAAACGTCGGGAATAAATAAAAGAATTAACTCAGTAAAAATTGTTCGTACAATAAGCGGATTTAATAATATGTATTATTTATTTTAAGTTACCGCCATTAGCGTAACAAGAGCAAGCATGTCTGGGGAAATGGTGTCTAACTACGTAATAGAATGCCACGCGAAATCGCGTGGAAATTGCCGCACCGCTCTCAACTTACGAGATAGCGTGCCTGCGGTATATTCTCGCAGCTTATGCTCGAAACAGTTTAGTAATTATAATAATGAGACTTACAATTTGCTAGTCTCTCTAAAATACAATCAAAATATTTGATAGGAAGATTAGTCTACATCAGTTTATATCTCTATTATTGAATAAAAATGAATAGAATTTTGTATTTTTGAATGAAACTACTTTCGTGAAGTTTATGCATTAATAGTAGAAGTAATAAACTATGTTTACGAATGTAGACAAGTAAAAATATCATTGTATTAATATTAAATTTTAAATGAAATTAGTGAACCATGATACATATAGCATAGTGTTGTGTTCTTATAATTGAATCATCCCTTGGTGGTAGGTTAGGCGGTAGGCGTGCCTTCGAATTAATTCCAGATGTACTAACATCGTAACGGACGTAAAGAAGTCCATAGTCTATCTAAAGCAAAGTAAAGTAGTAAATCTCTTTAGAGGGAATAACAACGTTAGCATTTATACAGGAAATAACCTACGATAACCATTTCGCTCTAGTAACTTCAAAAGCAAGCATGTTTGTATTCAGTGTGCTATGACAAAAGCAGTGATTGCGTTTAGTATAAGCACTAAAACCACGCAAAGAGAAGATGGATCGCTGTAAAGAATAAATGCAATTTTCCAAGGGCAACATCGCAAGGAGTTTTATCTCTTATGTCATATTCAACGCATGGGGCAAGTTTATCCCCAATCCAGTTTATGACTTTTTGACTTTCTTAACGTAAGGAGGATACAAGGATTTCTTATATTTTCCGGATCAAAAAGGACCGTAAGCATAGACGTAACACAAATAATTTCTTATCAACAATGCATATTGCCAACGAATTAACGAACTTTGTGCTCGACACGTCTCACGACATTATGATGATTTTGGCTGAAAGGATATCTAGAACTCAAGTAAGGAAATCGAGCAAAATTTAAGGGTATATTTGGTTCAATAATCGTGCTGGCTTCATCTATTGACGTCAAGTCGCTAGCTCAGCGGAAACACTTGTGGTGTTCAGTGGCAATTTCTGAAGTGCTATTACCTTTATTAATTAAGACCCATTCAAAACTTCAAGAGTTAAACGCCTAACGGGGGGTTTAAAACATCGAAAACCATGTTGGAAAAAGTGGCCAATTAAGACTATCGAACCATTGTGAAGTAAGATATAAAATACGTAAGCGATATTACCAGTAACAACGTTTTTCTTTCTTATTATTAGTGTCTCTAAATGTTAGAATGGACCGTAGAAGTGCTTATGAATAAATCCTCGATGACAATTATATTTTGTCGTTATTTAGTGTTTAAACTTTTCAAAACCTAAGACGATATTTGAATATGGTTATCAAAAAGTTATATACATGAATGATTCAATACAACTTACTCACTACTTCAGAAGTCTTAGGTTTTGTTCCAATAACTGCCTTAAATTGATATATTATGCATTGCATTTTGTTAGGGACAGTTCTAAAGAATATGCTTTATTAAATTTTTAAGGTTTTACTTAAAATATTTTCAACGCCATGTACCTTTACTATTAAATTTAAAATTATTAAATTCAATTTGAATTTTCTTATAAGATAACGTTTACTGTTAAACTATCTTGTTTACATACATTAGGAGTATGTACTTTAGGATTTGTTCAGAAACCAATTATGATTGTTATACCTTTGCCAGTTTCATAAGCTAACGAGGCATTGACATTGAAATGAAAATATAAAAAGTGAAATGTTTCAGATTTGAAATTGATTCAAATTATTTATAAATAACTTTTAACCTCAAGCTCATTTGTTGGCAATATAACCCAAAACAGACAAACCATAAAAAACTATTTGGTTTATTTTTAATAAATGTAATTGCGAAAATATTTATTTATCAAATTTGTTAAATATTTGGAATGAACGAAATATAAACAAAATTAGTTTTATTGTTTACGCGAATATTATACATTATTGAATAAAATGACTTTACGGATTTTATCGCGTTTATTTTACATTTTTTAGCGGCACTTTCCAGCGGCCGCTTACTTGACTACATTCGTTAACATAGTTTATTACTATAAATGCACAATTTTGATGAAAACAGTTTCATTAAAAACACAACATTCGATTAATTTTTATATAATAGTCGAATAAACTGTGTAAGACTATTCTTCCTATCAAATATTTTAATTGGATTTTAGAGAGACTAACATATTGTAAGTCTCATTTTTATAATTACTAAACTGTTTCGAGCATAAGCAGTGAGTATATACCGCAGGCACGCCATCTCGTAAGTTGAGAGCGGTGCGGCAATTTCCTAGCACACGCGATTTCTCGTGGCATTCTATTACGTAGTTAGACGCCATTTTCCACGACATGCTTGCTCTTGTTGCGCTTATGGCGGTGACATAAAATAAATAATGCATATTATTATATACACTGGTTTACGGATTTTACGCGTTAATTCTTTATAATTTTTACCGACGTTTGAGAGGGTCCTCTTTTCGGGGTCCATGACCACGGGCATACTGCTTCAAACTATAATAATCGCCAAAATATTAGGAATAATCACTGCAAATTAGCGAAATGATGTACATTATAAGTGTATACAGAAGAAGTTTTTTGGCTGAGTTAAACAGGTAATTCGGAGTTTTTGTTTTATTTCATAAATGTGTATCCAATAATTTTGTAATATTGTTAGCATTGAATCTCATATTTGCAGGTCTTTAAATAATTAAAAGTCGTTAAGTTATTAAAAAGTTAGTCCCCCCCCCCTTGCCCCGTGACCACGGCCGCTGGAAAGTCTTCGAAACTTCGGAAATTTAAAAATGTAAAATAAAAGCGATAAAATCCATAAAGTCATTTTATTCAAAAATAGTTTGATATTATTTTGTAATGCGTTTGCTTGGCAGATTTGGAAACGCTTATATAAACCTTTTTTTCTCATCTAAAATTACTTAAAATACGGAAACAGTAGTAAATGTTTTAATCATAGCGTATAACTTCTAGTTATGAATATGAACAAAAATCTATTTTCATTTTCAGTAGCATAATCATTTAAAACGATTCGTAAAATTTTCTTATTTTAATATATATGCTATCAGTACAAAGATGGGAGTCGTTTCAATATGCAAACGGTCCAAAATGAATTCCACATAGGCATTATATGAAAAATAAATTTAATTTTTCGAGGAAAAGATCGCAAGGAGGGTTTTGATACTTTACGTTTTACTCAACCGACAGGGCAATTTTATGCCCTCAAGATAATTCTAGTTTATGGGTTTTTGTCTTTATTAACGTAAGAAAGCATTCATTTAACGACGCATAGCTCTAATTTTAACCATATAAATGTAAGTGTTACAAAAACTGTTTCAAGACGGCACTTGTGCAAGTGAGACAAAAAATGAAAACGGTCATAGTATTATTTATTTATAAACAAATGGCTTAATATAAACAACTTAAAACGTATAAGAACATTTAAAATATCACCTGAATGTAATCAAAACTCCAATATATTTATTACTTAAATTATATGGAAACACAGCGTTCAAAAAAAACAGAATTTTAAGACAATACGGACGCAGGCTGTTGTAATAATATTTTGTCCAAAGATGTATGCTATGAACAAAGTGTTATAAATTAAACATAGCCTAATAATAAAAAGTACTAAAATATGCGTGAATATATTTCAACGTTATTTTGTTTATGGTATGACATTCGCGTAAGATTAGAATGGGTATAAAAAAAAAATATATACAAGAATAGTTCACTCAACCGACGGGACAAGTTTATACCCTCAAGATAATCCTAGTCAAAAGCACGTAATTTCTATCTTAATACACATAAGAATGGTTTCATTTAACATCGCAGAACTCTATTTTGAACCAAATGTTATTATTAAATTACTATTAACAGTTAAAGCGGCGCTGGTGTACGTAAGATGAAGAGAAATCGGTTATACTGTTATGACATGATATTTCAAATAAGATTAGAATAGAGTACCATAGTAAAAACGAAAGATGGGTGCACGAAAGGAGCCTCCGCGAGTGAATTATCAAATGACCAGATTCGTCCGGTGCACTCTGGGCAACGGTGAACGAGTCCCGACGCTGACTGGCCGAACCCTTCACCACGAATACAATGAGAACAATACGTTGTCATCGATACGCTTAGAAGAAGAAGAAGAAGAAGAAGTAAATATGGAACAAGATATTATTTTCAAAGTACTGGTTCAAAGGACACCGAAGCTAAAAAATTACTCGTCTGTAAACCAAATCTGACGCTTCAATGCATTCGACTGAAATCATAACTCGGTAGGAAATTGCGTCAGCGTAGTATTCTCGTACATTTTTGGACAAATTTGGAGTCAATTTCGTTCAATTAACGCGGTGACCAGCGTGTCTTCTTTCAAGTGACACTTGTGAGAAATGGCGTAAATTTCGTTCAACGCTCGGCTCTTCTCAGCGAAGTCGTCTGGAAGCACTGGTCGTGTTCAAGGGCAATTTCCGAAGTACTGTTACGACCACCGCTAAGTCATTATTGTTTGATGATTGATCAGGATTTAACTTAAGTCTTTTTAACATTATTTTAAAAATCTTTACCCTATCAGATCCATTTTTACAATAGTCTAGATCTGATTCACTCATTTATAAACTAGAACGTAATGCGTAATTGATATTTGAATTTCACATTGAATTTATTAAGGTCAAGTTTACGTTACACGTTCAGTTTTAATGTCTTTTAAAAGAAAAAGCTTACTGTTCACTATTCATTATACATTCAATATTTTATTTTTCGTTAGTACTATCTACATAGGAATTCCTTCAGGGTCCAATGCAATCTAATACACCTTTCCCAATTTACATAAGCTAACGAGGCATGAATGTTCAAATAATAATATAAAAAGGACAGAATGAAATTACAGATTTAACGTTTCGTCGCTTTACATGGAGCTATTCTTCTGACCTTGTTGAAAGTATTTATATTTATTTTGAACATAAGAAATCATTTAATTTTATATTTGAAATATATAACGCAAAAAGAAAAGCACATAGATATTATGGACAGAATAATCAAAGGCATAGGTTTCAACTTCAATTAATATGGTTATAATAAGATTTTTTTACTAGTGCTACAAAAATATCTACAAAAAATTTTTTTTTCATTAAAGGAACATTAATATTCTTCTTTAAAAAAGAAGTAAAACCAAAAACTGCTAACAAATTTTATAATCAATCGCACATAAAACATTTTTTTTAAATTATTTCAAGACAAACATGAGATTCAAATCTAACATCATTACAAAATGATTCGATATACCTTCATAAAATAAAACTCCATATAACCTGTTCAACTTTGCCAAAAAACATCTGTATACATTTATTATGTACATCATTTCGCTTATTTGCAGTAATTATTCCTAATATTTAGGCGATTATTATAGTTTGAGATCAGTCTGACCTGGAAAATTACGTCAAAAAATAATAAAGAATTAACACGTAAAATCCGTAAAAAATGAACTTAATAATATGCATTAATTGTTTTATGTCACCGTCATGAGCGTCACAAGAGCAAGCATGTCTGGGAAAATGGCGTCTAACTACGTAATAGAATGCCACGAGAAATCGCGTGCGCTAGGAAATTGCCGCACCGCTCTCAACTTACGAAATGGCGTGCCTGCGGTATATACTCACTGCTTATGCTCGAAACAGTTTGATAATTGTGATAATGAGACTTACAATTTGTTAGTCTCTCTAAAATCCAGTCAAAATATTTTATAGGAAGAATAGTCTGCATCAGTTTGTTTGACTATTATTATATAAAAATGAATCGAATATTGTGTCATTGAATGAAACTAGAATTTGTGAATATATAGTTTACAAATATAGTTTTAATTCAAGTAAGAATATCGTTGCATCAATATAAAATTATAAGTAAAATTAGTTAACAATGTTACGTATAGCAAATTTTTGCTTTCTTATAATTCAATTATCGCTCGGTCATAGGTTAGGTGGTGAAGGCACGTGCCTTCGAATAAATTGCAGACGTACTAACGTACCACAGTACGAGTAAGGAAATAATAACTAACTAAATCTCTATAGTCGCTATATAACCACGTTAGCAATAATACAGGGAATAACCCACCATAACCGTTTCTCTCTAGTGACTTCTAAAGCAAGCATGTTTGTATGTATTGGGCAATGACAAAAGCTGATATTTGCGTTTAGTATGAGCACTAACCCCATGCAAAGATGAGATTAGTCCCTGTGAAGAATTAAAGCAGTTTTTCGAGGGCAACATCGTAAGGAGGAGTTTGAACCTTGTCTTATACACAAAGCAGAACTAGAATTCTAGCGATATAAATGTATTTATTAGAAATGTTTTAATTCCAGTGATAGTAAAAATTTAAATTATATATTTTTTTAATGACAGCTGCGTAAAGTTCGATAAGGATTATCAGATAAAATAATTAATCAAGGGATTTTTTCATTTTTCCGGATCAAAAAGTTCCGTTGGTAATGACGTAAAACAAATTATTTCTTATCGACAATGCATATTGCCAACGAATAAACAAACTTTGTACTTAACACGTTTCACGACTTAATGATGATTTAGGCTAAAAGGAAATCTAGATCTCAAGAAGTAATTTTTAACTAATGATGCATACAAACATCTTTAACCAGTTGCATCAGCACACTAGTTTTCAAGAGGAAATCGAGCAAGATTTGAGAGTGAATTTGGTTCGATAATTGCGCTGGCTTCTTCTATTGACGCCAAGATGCTAACTCAGCGGAAACACTTGTCGTGTTCAGTGGCAATTTCCAAAGTGCTGTTACACCCACAGCTATGTCACTTACAGAGTGATCTATAATGTCAAAGACTTGCGGGACGTTGAATATAATTAGGACCCATTCAAAACTTTAAGAGCTGAACGCTAAGCGGGGGCTTACGACATCGTTAACCATGTTAAGAAATGTGCTTAAGTAAGACAATCAAATTATAATTGTAAAATTAGATATAAAATACGTATGCGATATTGCCAGTACCAACGTTTTTTTTTTCTTATTATTAAAGTGTTTCTAGATATGGACTTTAGAAGAACTTTTGAATGAATCCTGAACGCACAGTTATGTTTCGTTGTTAGTGATCTTATTAGGTAAACAACAACTTATGACGACAAAACCCAAGACGATATATATAATATGGATTTCGAAAAAATTATGATCAAAATTCATGATTCACTACCACTGACTCACTACATTAGAAGTACAATTTTTTGTTCCAATAACTGCCTTAAATTTATATATTGTACGTCGAATTTCATTGATCGTCGTCATCATCAGCCTGTGATAATCCACTGCTGGATATAGGCCTCCTCTAATACACCATATCCATTATCCCTATCCATTAGGGCGATAGGAACCGTATCCCACCATGCTGGTCTAATGCGGGTTGGTGTGTGGACCGACTTTTTACATGCCCATCAGACGCATGGATCATCTTACATTTCAGGCAATTGGTTAATCAGCCTAAGTTGTCCTAACAAACTAGGAAACAACAATGAAAATTTGTTGAGTACCCGCAGGATTCGAATCCATGACCTCCAGTTTCTAAAGCACACGCCCTTACCACTAGGCTACGAAGGCAGTTCTCATTTTTAGCGAATTTCATTAAAAACAGTTAAAAAAATATGCTATATTCAGTTAAATAAGTAATATCAAATATTTTCAACGCCAAGTACCTTTACTTAATTCAATTTAAATTTTCTTATAAGAAAACGCTTACTGTTAACTATTCTATTTACATTCAATATTTGTTTGGTGTTAGGACTATGTACTTTAGGATTCCTTTAGAGACCAATTCTGTTTGCTAGACGTTTGCCAATTTCATTAGCTAACGAGGAATGAACGTTTAAATGAAAATATAAAAATTGACCAATTACAGATTTGGAATTCATTCAAATTATCCAGAAATAATTCTTACTCTCAAGCCAATTGTTGGCAAATTTACCCGAAACAAATAAAAAATATCTTTAAGCACATGTAATCATTTGTAAACTATTCAATTATTGAATTTTTGGAATGAACGAAAAGGAAAGAAAAATTAGTTTAATTCAAGTTTGTAATGTGTTTGTATTACAGATTTGGGATTCCTTATATAGAATTTCTCGTCACATTGAAAATGACATATATTAGAAAAAATAAGGAAAATATGGTAAATGGTTTTAATCAAAGCGTTAAAAACTAGTTTTAAACTAGTTAATATGAAAAAAATCTATTGAAAAACAAATCCCGATTTCAATTGCAATAGCTTTAATTATCATTTAAAACGATTCGAAAAACTAAAACAATGCTATTTTAAATATTTATAAGATCAGTACAAAGGTGTGAGTCGTTTCAATATGCAAATGGTCCAAAATAAATTCCACATAGGCATTTTATGGAAAATGAAGAATAAATTTAATTTTCCGAGGGAGAGATCGCAAGGAGGGTTTTGATACTTTACGTTTTGTTCAACCGACAGGGCAAGTATATGCCCTCTAGATAATCCTAGTTTATGGGCTTTTGTCTTTATTAACGTAAGAAAGCATTCATTTAACGACGCAGAACTCGAATTTGAACCCTATTAATGTAAGTATTAAAACCACTGTTTCAAGTCACAAAATGAAAATGAATAGTATAATTTATTTATAAATAAATGGCTTACCAACTAAAATGTGTAAGAACATTTGAAATATAACTTTAATACTTCAAAATTCCAATTTATTTATCTCCTTAAATTTTATGAAAACACACCCTTGAAAAAACAGAAACAGACTGTTTAAGAGAACACGGACGCAGGCAGGTAATGTAACTGGTTTATGACATGACATAAAACAAAAAATCTAAAAAATAATAGTTTTACTCAACCGACAGGGCAAGTTTATACCCTCAAGATAATCCTAGTCAAAAGCCCATAACTTTTGTCTTTATTAACGTTATATTGATTTCTTTTAATAGCACCGAATTCTAATTTAAACTAAATAAATGCGAGTATTAAAAACTATTAACAGTTAAGGCGGCACTGGTGAACATGAGATGAAGAGCAAGCGGTTATACTATTGTGACATAGTAGTTAAAATAAGATTGGAATAGAGTGTCACAGTAAAAAGAAAAAGAAAGACACTAAAGCTGAGGTAGTGACGTAACGAGCTCTATTTCTCAAAAGGATATAGTATAATATTAAGTAGGTAAGCATCATCTCGTTATATCAAAACAAATCGCTGATGTTAAGTAAAACAAAACCTTAAATGGTGCGAGAGCAGTTAATCTTTAACCACTGATAAATTGACTGCTTTGAATTGCTTCCTTAACGAACTGCGTCAGCATAGTAGACTTCAAGATACAATCGAACAAGATTTGTGGGTAAATTTCGTTCAATTATCGCGCGGGCTTCTTCTTTCGACGCCAAGTCGCCAACTCAGCGGGAAGACTTGAAGTGTTACTTAGCAATTTCCGAAGTGCTGTTACAACCATCGCTATGTCAATTTTAGTTAGACGATTTGTGATCTAACAGAGTTGCGAGACGTTGAATATAATTAAGACACATCCAAGACTTGAATAGTTGAATGCAACTTTATATACACATGAGTAAAAACAAATAGAATTATGCTTATACTAAACCTTCCTTTTTAAAAAATATAATCCAACAGATGAAATTGCAACGTAATGCTTTTTTAAATATTTTGAATCGTCGCTTATTGGCAATTTTTTAGCACTTGTGCAACATGTATGCTAGGAGTGCGATGGTAGTTTAATATTATTATTATAATTGTACGTTTTTATTTACTATACAATTCTTGTATCATATATTTACAGGTGCACTCCTTCTTTTTTATTTTAATCGTCTGAGAAGATGGAAAACTCATATAACTGAAGTGAGATGAGGAGCAGGACCGACCTTTTACATACTAAATTGACGCATGGATCATCTTACTTTATGGACAATCGGATGGTCATCCCGCATTTCTCGAATCAACAAGGCAACAACAGTGAAAAGTTATTGACTCCCTCCTGGATCCGAACTCACTATCCCCAGTTTTAAAGAGCAAACCCATACCACTAGGCTACAAAGACAGTTGCATATATCAACGTTTATCCGTATGTCGTTATATTTCTATCCAAAGGAATTTAAGGCTGACGCCTTAAATTCTAGAAGTCAAGCAAGCTGATTGGTGATTGACGTCTGTTATAGAGACGTCAATCACTACCGACAGCAAGAACTGTACGTTTTTAGTCACCGGATGCTTGTTTTATTAAATTTATGTTATTGTCACTTATCTGCCGTGCAATGAAATACGGTTTAAAATAAAAAAAAATGCTAACTATTATATTTGGATTCAACATTTGTTTAGCGAAAGGATTATTTACTTTGGACTCCCTTCAGGGTCGCGCTTTCTGTTACACCTTTCCCAATTTAAATAGGCTAACGAGGCATGAATGATCAAATTAAAATATAAAAAAGACTGGAGAAAACTAATGATTCAACGGTTCATCGATTTACATAATTTTTTTTCTGACTTTGCTGAATATTTATATATTTTACAAGATTGCTTTTAATAGTTAATAGCAGTAAGGACTAGTTTTTTGACGCGTAAGAAACAGTTTTCGTTTCAAATACCCCCACTTTTCGCAGAATTTTCACCACGGAGTCTTTTTTCTGCCACAAAGCGGTAGCGTGATCACGCTATTGGATTCCAGTTAAAAGGAAATCTAGCCTATTTATTAGGTGAATCGGACTTAACATCCCATGTCTTGGGCGGCTGAACTTGTAGCGATTTACTTTACGTTTGTCACGTTGGCGTCCTGCTAGTTTTGTGACTTGATTGGATAAATAGAAAGGTTATCATGGACAAATTGATCAGTAGCACAGCCTGAACTTTGAATTTTGTATAATTCTTGCAATGATAAAAACTTGGGCTTTTTGGATTAGTAGTTTTTGTTTCTACTGAGTCAGATAACATAATATGGTATAAGGTTTAAGGAATAAATTGTTATCATCATAAATTCATAAAGAAATTATTTTTAAGTGTCGATATTCAAAATGAGTCCCTTTAATGAAACCAAAAAATATAACTATACGTCTTGAAAATATCATATAATGAAGAACTCCTCATTACTATATTAAAATTAATTGAGACAGATTGACATCTACTGTAAAATGACACCTGCTTTTACACTCATTATTTAGCCGACGTAGTCTTGTAGAACACTAATGGCATAATTATTAAAAAATGCATTGTTTCGGTTTATGTCACCATCATAAGCGTAACAAGTGCAAGCATGTCTAGGAAAATGGCATCTAACTACGTAATAGAATGCCACGAGAAATCGCGTGCACTAGGAAATTGCCGCACCGCTCTCAACTTACGAGATGGCGTGCCTGCGGTATATAGTTTAGTAATTGTGTTAATAAGATTTAGCATTTGCTTTTTGTTTTCTGATAACAGTGATAAAATTGATAGTAAAATGAATATTTGTTAGATAACCAACAACATGAATATAAATTCAAGGTTTCCAGTAGTTGTTTAACTATCATTATTAGCAAAAAATTAATTCTTTTGAAGTAAGTGATTTTATTTTTTCGCTCTTTCAAAAGGTAACTAATGTTTCCAGATGCAGGCTTTTGTGGGTCTGCTCGGGAAATAAAAATCAAAGGCTACTTTTTTCTGTCATATTTTCTTGAGTCGCTGAAACTTGATGGCAATTTTGCCAACCCTAGTGCAGTTAGGCTTTTTAGGCTTCCGTTCCTTGCTAACGTTCACCTCGCGCGATACTACGAATGCTGA
This sequence comes from Lamproptera curius, assembly GCA_029286875.1. Lineage (NCBI taxonomy): Eukaryota > Metazoa > Arthropoda > Insecta > Lepidoptera > Papilionidae > Lamproptera > Lamproptera curius. The sequence continues at coordinate 43,724 of JAGSMT010000189.1, forward strand.
AAACGCTGAGCTCTGAGTTTGAGACATTAGTATTAAATTCTTATTAAACATAATAAGTCTCGTAAAATACTTTATACGTAGATGTCAACCATCTGTATATACAATACTTTAACTATAAGTTTACGAACCTAAGGTAATCGAAACTATTTTTTCTGATGCAACTAGTATTTTCAGTATCTGTTGTAGGTTTTTTAGTTAAATGCAAAAATACAAATCATTTCATGTCCTCATATTATCAGTGCAGATTAAAATATTTCATCGGTAACACTATATGATCCGAGCCAGTGGATATTAGACATGTAGTCAAATCAATCACTTATTAATTTACAATTTATTTCTTTCACGAAATTTTAGATACGGTTACACACTTTTTAATTGTTTCTTTTAAAATTTATATTTTATGCCACATAGGAAATATGATTATGGATAAATAGGTACAGTATATAATATATATTGTGCGTATAAAAAATTATGTGTGCGTTTAAATATTATGTCTAAATATATCGTGCGCAAGATTTTTTTTTATTTTTACCGGTGGTAGGTCCCCTGTTTACAGGAGACCGTCTGGGTGGGTGCCACCAGTAGTGTGAAAACCTGCTGTGTTTTGCACACTGCTTACCAGTTGAAGGCAGCGTTTTACTGGGTAAACGAGACTTAACATTCCTATGTCTCAGGTAGGCAGGTTGGCGATACCAGTGTATTGCTAATGTTTATGGGCGTCGGTGACCACTTCCCATCAGGTGGCCCGACTGCTCGTCTGCCTGCGCATGCCATAAAAAAATAGAATCATAATTTAGATTTTTTTAATTTACCTACGCGGTAAAAGTTTTAATTAAAGCATTTCAGTCGTATTGGTAAAAATATAGTAAAATTACTGTTGAAAAACAAATCCTATTTCCATTTTCAGTTGCAATTATCATTTAAAACCATTCGTTAAATTAGAACATGGCCATTTTTGAATATTTATGCTATCAGTACAAAGGTGGGAGACATTTTAATATGCAAATGGTCCAAAATAAATTCCACATAGGCATTTTATGGAAAATGGGGAATAAATTCAATTTACCGGGACATGAACGCAAGGGGGCAAGCCTTCGAGATAATCCTAGTTTAAGCGTTTCATTTTTGTTAATGTGAGAAAGTTTTATATTCGAAGGCCCAACTCGAACTTAAACCTTATAAATGTAAGTATTAGAATGTTCTGTTTTAGGACTGCACGAGACGCAGTAGAAACAGTAATGATATGGCAGCTTCGAATTAATAACAAAAAAATATATATTAAAACAATAAAAAAATTAATAAACTGAAATTTTAAAAATTAAATAATTTACGATAGGAATAGTAATTAATTTGACTACATATTTAATATACACTAGTTTGGTTCATATAATGTTTTGTTGAAATATTTTAATCTGCACTAATAAAGTAAATGAAAATGTTTGTATTTAACTAAAATTCTACAAGAGATACAAAAAAAATCTAATCCCATCTGAAAATTCAAAGCTTTGATTACCTTAGGATTGTAATGTTAGAGTTAAAGTATAATACACTACAGATGGTTGACATCTACGTTTAAACTACTTTACGAATTATAATATGTTTAATTTTAATTTAATCTCAAATCTCTAACTAGAGCCATATGAATTTCAGGATTTCGTTTCAAAATTCTCCGAGCAATTTATTTACATAAAATTAAGACTACCAGTGGCTGGAACAGAGAAGTATTAAAAGCCTAAATTGCATATATAACATATTTACTAGTGGTAATCTATATATATTATAATCATCTTTTAACATGCAAGCACAAGTCTAAATCAGGATTGTCTTGAGGACATAAACTTTCCCCAATTTTAAGTAAAACGTAAAATATCAACCTCTCCATGAGTCTACTCGAAAATTTTAGTTTATTCCTCGTTCCATTAAATTAGATGAGGAACCTTATTGTGGACATTATATTAAGGACGACTCTACCTTACTGTGACAGCATAAATAATCAAAAGTATGCATGTGTGTCTAATTAAACGAATCGTTACAAATGATAATAATACAAAAAAATGGAAATCAGATTTCTTTTTCAAAAGTGTTATTACCATATTTATTATCAGTTGTTGCTTGTCATTAATTTAAACATTTACAACATTGTTTTTTTAATATATGTATGTTACATAGTAATAGCAGATATTAAAAATGTATCCATACTATATTTTTATCAATTAAAGTTTTTCTCAGTCCTTCGTACTATAGTGCATATTTTTAAATTGATCACCGATTTTATTTATTACAAACTTCTTTTTTGAAAAGCTTTGTCTGCGTAGAATAGGAAAAATATTTGCGTAAGTGTATTTAAATATGATGTATAAGGTGTTTTTATTACATGTAGCTATAATTTACAGCTTTTGCTTCGAAGATGACAAATTTTCCCATTTAAATATTTCGGTACAATTCGAAAAATAATTAACATAAGTCCTTTCTTGAACCTTCTCTAGGTATAATTATTTCTATTGCTTACGCAAATATTATACGTTATTAAATAAAATGACTTTACGGATTTTATCACGTTTATTTTATTTTACATTTTTTTAATTCCTGACGTTTCGAACACTTTCTTCTCACTTCAGGTATATCCTAAATTACATCAAAATCGATTAGATGGTTTAGACAGTAAAGACAGACAGACAAACAGAGTTACATTCGAATGTATAATATTAGTTCGGATTCGGATCGGATCGGAAGCATTTTTTTGTAAGTGCTTATCATGAGATAAAGTTTTATGGCTTTTGTATCGTCGAAACAAAATTTTCATATTGAGCTTCATTCCCATTTTAAAACGATCTATGCGTCAGATGGGCATATAAAAAGTCGGTCTACCCACCAACCCGCATTGGACCTGCATGGACCTGGACAGTCTGAAAACCCCTAATGGAGAAGGCAAGGTATATAGATCTAGAGGAAAAGCTGTAATAAAATTTACAACTGTTGTTAACTATCTTTCTCATTTATTTTCATGTATTTCTTGATAAATCTTACACAAAAAATTAGATCTTTTCTTTATCGATTACAACAAGGTAGTACAAAGTCTACCGGGTCAGCTGGTAGGGAATAAATTCAATTTTTATAGGGAGAGATCGCAAGGAGACGTTTGATACTTTGTGATTTACTCAACCAAGGGAGAAAGCTAATGCCCTAAAGATAATCCTAGTTTATGAGCTTTTGTCTTTACTAACATAAGAAAGCTTTTATTTAACACCGCATAACTCGATTTTAAACCAAACAAGATTAAGTATGAAAAAACTGATAACTGTTAAGGCGGCGCTGGTGTACGTAAGACAACCCGAAAAAAGGTTTTAATTTTAGGACATGGTATTACGAATAAGATAGAATGGAGTGTCAAGTTAAAAAATAAAAAAAAAGAATATTTTCAATGTTCTGATTCGAAGAATACCGAAACTAAGGTAGTGACGTGACAAACTTTATTTCTTATAAAGCGTTCAATATCAAGCAATATCGTTTTGTCATAACAAATTGCTGATATTATCTAAAGGTGATTAATCTTAATAGTGCGGGAGTAGTTGATCTGCAATCATTGATGAACTCAAGCTTCCTTAACGAACTGCGTCGGCATAGAAGTCTGCAAGATAACATTGAACATAATTTGAGGGTAAATTACGCTCAACTATTGCGCGGGTTTCTATCGACGATCTCCGGCTATCTCCGACCATTAGGCTATGGCAGTTACATACATATACGTTTACACGTAGGGCATTATTGTAATATTCAAAGGTAAAGATATTAACGCACGACGTCATAGTGTTAAGCGATCTGATTAGTTGATCCACAACGCAAATCACTACCACCAATAAGAACTGTACGTTTTAACGTTTTGTTTATTAGACTTCAATTCTTTCAGAAAGTTTTGAAAACAAGCACACAGTCAGCTTTTACTTAAGAAATGTTGTATTGCATGTATCTTGTTTTGAATTCTCTGCCGAGAAATTTAAAACTAAGTTTCGTACAAGATTTTTCAAGGTACCTCTGCTGAATTCAGTTTGAATATGCAAAAATCAATCAATCAATAAGAAAAAACTGACTGCTAACTGTTTAAGTAAGATAAAAATATTTCGTGCATAAAAAAAACTGGTTGTACAATGAATTAAATAATATCAAATAAATATTTTTTAAACTTTGGTTTGACAAATATAAGCCAAGTAAAAATCTAAGATTTACCTCATGACGTCAACCGAAGACGAGAAATCAAGCAACAATCTGATTAGCTAATCAATTTAAATCTTTTATAACTAACAAAATATAAATATAACCGTTTAAAGAAAAACATATTTTACCTTTTTGAATTACCTTATTAAATAAGCCACAAATTAGAACCGCTGTTTCAAAATGCAATAAATAATATGTGAATGTTACTCCTCGATTGAGCAATTGATATTTAAATTTCATACTGAATTTTTTAAGGTCAAGTTTACGTTTCACGTTCAGTTTGAATGTCTTTTATAACAAGAAGCTAACTGTTAACTATTCAATTAACATTCAATATTTCTTATGCGTCAGGACTATTCCTTCAGGGTCCAACGCTTTCTACTACACTTTTCCCAATTTACAACGAAGCTAACGAGGCATGAACGTTCAAACGAAAATATAAAAAGGACAGGACGAAATTACGGATTCAACTTTATGCCGCTTTACATAAAATTGTATTTCTGAAATTGTTAAATGTGGTTTTATTTATATCGAATGAATGATTATTCATTCATTCGATTCGATATAAATAAACTTATCACTCATATTACCATATCACATGAGTATAGGATATCGTTAACCATCACATAAACGTCATGTTTGCTATATACACCTCCGTAGCCTAGTGGTTTGGGCTTGCTCTTTAAAGACTGCAGATCGTGAGTTCGAGTCCTGCAAGAGGTCAACAAATTTTGAATGTTGTTTCCTAGTTGTTTGGGGCAATGTCAAGGGCACTGGCAATTTAAGTTTTAGTACAATGTTTATTTAAAGAACATGTTATATATTATATCATTTGTTATAAAAATAAGACCGCACTGACACTGGTAATGAACTACCATCGAACATGAAGCCATCCATTTTAAACAAGTGCCACAAAGTTTCCAATAAACGACAATTAAAAATATTTGGTAAAGCGTCAAGTGGCTATTTCTTTTTCTGTAGGACATTTTAGTAAGTTTATAGCTAAAATTTCATTGATATAAGCATAGTCATATATATATATATATTATTGTTATATAAGTCATTTATGATTATTTGAGAGTTTATGAAAGATTATTACAAGACTGTATTATTTTGTTTTATTATTATGTCGCCGTCATAAGCGTAACAAATATAAACATGTCTGAGAAAATGGCGTCTAACTGCGTAATGGAATGCCACGAGAAATTGCGAGCGCTATGGAATTGCCACACCGCTCTCAACTTACGAGATGGCGTGCCTGTGGTCTCGCAGTTTCTCGAAGAAGTTCAATAAGTGTGATAAATAAATTTACCATTTGCTTTTAAAAGGAGTGATTTTAAACTACATAAAAGTTGATCAATTTACGTCTATTTTCTTTTAACACAATCATGCGCATAAAAAATACTTTTTTAAAGAGTACTTATTGTAATTAGAGATACCAAAAAACTTGTGGTTGAAAGTATTTTATAGCAATTTTTTTTTAAGTGTGCGTAAGAATCAAGAGATTTAGATTTTTTTAATTTACGCACACAAAACATATCCTAACTTTGTCCCCGGGATTAGTACCCGCGGTTTGTTGGCTGATTTAAGAAGGCCAGTCCTGGAGGCTGAACTTTAGCTTTGAGAGCGCACTGGAGGGTACAGAGGACGGGTGGTAAGCGATGAGTGCTGCCATATCATTACCGTTATTAATGCGTCTCGCGCAGTCTTAAAACAGAATATTTTAATACTTACATTAATAAGGTTAAAGTTCGAGTTGCGCCTTCGAATGAAAAACTTTCTTATATTAACAAAGATGAAAACCCATAAACTAGGATTATTCGAAGGCATAAACTTGCCCCGTTGCGTTCTTACCCCGGTAAATTGAATTTATTCCGGATTTTCCATAAAATGCCTATGTGGAATTTATTTTGGACAATTTTTAATTAAAACTTTTACTGCGTTATCCATGCATTCCCTTTTAATATATTCATTAGGGTGGTTGTTAAAATTAAATTACTTGAGGCGCCCCTAAAAGCTTCCTTTTAATGAAAAAATACTGGAATTTATTTTTTTTAAAGTCAAGGCCTTACGTGCCTTAAGATGATTCAAGTAATTTTATGCATATAATCATGTTTATTGAGGATTTCTAATAATAAATACGTTTTCGTACAAAATATAAACAATCACAGAACCCGAATTCATGAGAATAGTTAATGAAAATAGCAATAAATATTCCAAAAAAATTATACATCCTCAAAAAACATGATTATATGCAAACATTAACTTGAATCATCTTGAGGTCTTGAGTTAAGAAAATTATAAAAGCTTTCCCAGTGTTTTTTCATCAGAAAGAAGCTTTTTAGGGGCGCCTCAAGATATTAAATTTTTAACGACCACCCTAATATTCACATAACTTACTTTATTATGTAATACTATTTATTATATAATACTCCTTTATTATGTAATAAATATTATTTAAGAGTTAACGTTAAGGTATAAAGTTACATAATTATTTATCAAGGTTTGATTAAAAGCTTTTTTTAAAGGTTTGTAATTATTATTATCATCATTACTAATATTTCATTTATTTCTTCACAATAACAATCACATTAAGTTATCTGAAGCAGTTGAAAAAAGTTTAAAAAAATAAACATTTTTTTTTCTTACACATAACTTTGCAAATCCATAATCATACAAAAATAAACTAAAAACTGTACTAGTAACCAATTTTCACATACATATGCTTCTCATTCATTGCAGCCAAGTAGCAAACAGGACGTTCTCGTGATGGTCAACGATATCCTATACTCATGTCATTCATTCGATATAAATAAAAAACATATAACAATTTCAGAAACACAAATCTATGTAAAGCGGCAAAAACTTAAATCCGTAATTTCGTCCTGTCCTCTTTATATTTTCAATTGAACATTCATGCCTCGTTAGCTTATGTAAATTGGGAGAAGTGTAGTATAAAGCGTTGGACCCTAAAGGAATTCCAAAGCAGATAGTCCTAACGCAAAACAAATATTGAATGTAAATTGAATACAGTCAACAGCAAGCTTTTTTCTTATACAAGACATTCTAACTGAACGTGAAACGTAAACTTGACCTTAAAAAATTCAGTATGAAATTTAAATATCGATTGCTAATTAGAGGAGTTACATTTTTGTTGCATTTTAAAACAGCGTGCTCTAATTTGTTTCTTATTTTATAAGGTCTAGACTATTGTAAAAATTGACTTATTGGCGCAAAAAAGATAAAGTTTATTTTTAATTTTGTAAGTTATTTTGTATTATATTCATTTTGTAAGTTATTTAAAATTTTAATCAGATTATTGCTTGATTTCTAGTCATCGGTTGATGTCACGAAGTAAATCTTAGATTCTTACCTGGCTTATATTTTTCAATTAAAATGAAAAAAAAATATTTATTTGGTTTACTTTATAATAAGTTTTCTAGTTTTATTGAAGAAAAGGGAAAAAAAACTCCCTGAGTTTCTTACCGGTTCTTCTCAGGTCAGAGGCTTCCATTTCGAACCGGTGGTAGATAATTTGACAACCAATAAGAAAGTGTAATGCTTCCATATTGAATAAAGATATTTGACTCTACTTTAACTTTAAGTTAGTCTATAAACTAAATATTTATAACTTTCAGAAGCAGTTAGCAGACAGTTTTTTTGTTGTAAATGCATATTCAAACCGAATTTAGTAAAGGTACTTGATCTTGAAAAATAATGTAAATAATTTAAATTTGAATTTTATCGCTTAGCATTGTCAATAACATGCATGTCATAAAACATTACTTGAGAAAAAACTGACTGTGTGTTTGTTTGGGAGACTTTTTGGATGAAATTCAATCTTGTAAACAAAGCATTTAATAACGTAAAAACACACAGTTCTCATTGGTGGAAGCGACGTTTGTTGTGGATCCGTCAATCAGATCGCTTGACTCTTTAAAGCCGTATGTTATTTCGTTAAAATATTACAATAACGCCCTACTGAAGAACGTTAATATATGCAACTTCCTTGTAGCCACTAGGCTATTTTAGTTGCATTAGCTTACTTTTTAAAAACCGGAGATCGAATCGTGCAAGGAGTCAACAATTTTTCAATGTTATTTCCTATTTGCTTAAGGCAATATCATGGGCTCTGGCAATTCTACTTTTGATGAGAAATAGAACGTTGATTTTTAGGGATATGTTATATATTAAAACATTTGATGTAAAAATAAGGCCGTACTGACACTGGTAATGAACTAACATCGTACGTCAAATATTACTCAATTTGAGGAAGTGCCTCAAATTTGCCAATAAGCGATAAGTAAATATATTTCGTGAAGCACTAAGCGAGCTATTTTATTTTCTGTAGGACATTTAAAAAAGTTTATACCAAAATTTGCATTAATATAAGCATAGTCCTATTTGTTTTTACAAAGTTGCATTAAACTATTCAAGTCTTGAATGTGTCTCAATTAAATTCGACGTCGCGCAACTCTGTTAGATCACAGATCGTCAGACTGTAATTGACATAGCGGTGCTCGTAACAGCACTTCGGAAATTGCTTCTTAACACGCCAAGTGTTCCCGCCGAGTTAGCGACTTGGCGTCGATAGAAGAAGCCCGCGCGGTAATTGAGCGAAATTTACACACAAATCTTGCTCGGTGTTATCTTCAAGATTTCTATGCTGACGCCGACGCTCTCCTACTCTTTAGGAATTGCTTTAAGCTCTAGACAGCTATTAGTTATGACGAGACATGATAACCGTCATCTGTTTGTTATTATTACGCAATCCTCATGAGAAGTGAAGCTTGTAACATGATTACGACAGCTATGATATGTCATTATTATAGTTTTATATCCTTCAAACCAGAATATTAAAACTAATTATCCTTTTTGATCTCATTTACTATAACAATAATTTACAATCTGTCATATCATATCATAACCGTTTTCAGACGGAATAACGTCCATCAGTGTCGTCTTGAAACAATTTTTCAATTCTTACATTTATAGGGATTAAATTTAAATTCTGCGCTGTAAAACGAAACCTTTCTTACGTTAATAAAGACAAAAGCCCGTAAACTAGGATTATCTTGAGGGCGTAAACTTGCCCGTCGGTTGAGTAAAACATAAAGTATCAAAACTCCGGTTACGATCTCTCCCTTGGAAAATTAAATTTATTTCCCCTTTTTTTAATAAAATGCCTATGTCGTGTTTATTTTGGACTATATGCATATAAAAACGACTCCCACCTTTGTACTGCTAGCATAAATATTCAAAATGGACGTGTTCTAATTTTACGAATCGCTTTAAATGATAATTGCAACTGAAAATGGAAACAGGATTTGTTTTTGAACAGTAATTTTTTGATAAATACTAACCGTTGGAAATAATTTGGTTTAAACCATTTACCACATCATTTTTTAATATTTGTACATAGCTTACTTATGCCCTTTAGCAGATATAATAATGTGTCCAGAACCTAAAGTAATATTAAAATGTTCTTTGTATTCATGACAAATAATTTAATTTAAATAAAGTTTATTAATAACAAAACACTTTAAAAATAACTTTTTTGCTCTACCGTAGATTTATAGTATCAAAATAACTGCTGTTTTATTTCTTAAACTTACTTTTTGGTGGAAAGAAAAATATTGGATACCTCTTGCTGACAAAATAACACTCTTAGATGAACTGTAACAAACACATTGGTTTATTAAAATAACACAAAACTTTTCTTTTTCTTACTTTTTCACGATATATTGATCTGTTTTTATTTATTTATGTACATAGTTGCATTAGACTATTTAAGTCTTGGATGTGTCTTTATTATATTCGACATATATCTCCGCAAATTTGTTAAATCACAGAACGTCAAACTGTAATTGACATAGCGGTGGTCTTTGCAGCACTTCGGAAATTGCTTCTTAACAAGCCAAGTGTTCCCGCTGAGTCAGCGACTTGGCGCTGATAGAAGTACCCGCGCGAAATTTACTTGAGGGTAAATTTCATTCAATTACAATATCTTGTTCGGTGTTATTTTGAACGCTACAGCTCTGAGGCAGTTCGTTAAGGAAGCTCGAATTCATCAATGGTCAGCTGCTCTCCCACCATTTAAGATTTTTGTGTGCTTTTAGTTAACATTAGCTATTCGTTATTACAAAACGAGATTACGGTGGATCACCTGCTTGGTATGAAGCCAACTCCTTATGAGTAATAGAGTTTATCACGTTACTACCTAAGCTTCCATGAAATTTAACCTTTCTATCGTTAATAAAGACAATAGTTAGTGTTATCATGCATTATTAATAAAGAAATAAACTGGCCCCGTCGCTTGAGTAAAACGTAAAGTATCACATGCCTCCTTGCGATCTCAGTTTCGGAAAATTAAATTTATTCCTCATTTTCCATTAAATGCCTATGTGGAATTTATTGTGGATCATTTGCATATCAAAACGACTCCCACCTTTGTACTGATAGCATAAATATTCAAAATATTCGTGTACTAATTTTACAAATCGTTTTAAATGATAATTGCAACTGAAAATGGAAATAGGATGTGTTTTTCAATAGTTTTCGATTTTCATACTTTAATATTAACGTTAAATATTTGTATTTATGTACATATGACCATTAGTAAAGATAATATTGTATATCTAAAACCTAAATCAATATAATATTGATCAGTATTTTATTATTAACAAATAATTTATTAAACGGTTAAGGTCCATTTTGTTAGAGCATAAGTTCGACCGGTTGCTCTTTAAATCGCAACACTTAAGCATTTTTTTTTTTTGGGCCTTCTACTTTCCTACACAAACCCGTCCTCGTGGGGGTAAAGCCGGGTTATGTCAGACTCGCACCGACTAAAACCACCACGTTGTTCCTTCACGGCGCCTGAGAGATGGATTCACAAGAACTCTTTGGCAGTCTTCTGCAACCCACCGCCGAAACAGCCCCACCTCTGCCCTACGGCCAACTATATCTCTGGACGCGTCGGAACGCATACTCCCTCCACCTTGGCCCCCACTTCTGTGCAGTGGACTCCCCAGAATCTGCTACCCAGGAGCAATAGCAAAAGGCTAGATGTTGGGCTCCACCGCCAGCACCATTTCGGCCATCGAAGGAGGAAAGATCAACGATTCCATGCCGATTGTCCCTCTCCCACGGTCCAGGATAGCGACAACAGCTTACAGACTACCGACACTCCTCTACCCCCGCCACGCTACCTTGGCTCCAGAGAACCGGGATGGCAGCGCGTCTTCGCATCTTCCCCGTCCGCTGCAACCTCCTAGGCGCATTTGAAGCTGGCTTCTTTACCCAGCTTAGAGCAGTCGCCTCCACGGCTGGCCGTAATCCTCAAGGCGGCCAGATTTCTATTAGGTTCCCCACTTCCCCACTTCCCCACTTCCCTACTAAGCCTTGGGTGAAGCCTACTAAGCAGTGAACTTAACTCTGTAGAACATCAACATTAACTTTTGCAAAAGAAATAGGTACCAACTATTTAGATTCCTCTCAACTTAATATATAAATGCACAAGACCCTATAAAATATATCGTATTATATTCACGATTGTAAAACGGAAAACTGAATCATTAGCGACTACCACAATCAGAGGGCAAACTCGCTTTCACATCGCTTCGGCTTAAAGTAGCTGATTGGTAACATTTATAAAACGTCGACCGAGTTCTCGAATCGAGAGGGGCAAGCTTGAAAAATATCCCTTAAGGAATTTGCATTTCCAGCTAGAATAAAAAAAGGAATGTAGCGCTTAATCAAGAGTCAGGAGAAAGCTCGCTTACGAAGCTCTATATTAGCAATGGTGTACAAAGGAAGCTTGCTAAGTAGTTAATTTATGTTTTATCGAATCACTTTTAAATAGTAAGAACGAATAAGGTTATTTTAAAAACATTTAAATCGATACTTGTAATCAAATATATTATACAGACTAAAACAGTTTTACCTCGCAGAGTCCCTTTCAAAAAAAGGTATAAGTTTTCTGAGGCTTTTTTAAAGATTTTTTTCATATGTAGTATTCGTATATTAAATATACGTATATTTTTAAATTATTAATATATTATTAACCTTTTATACTATAAGTTAATATTTTAATTAACAGTAATAATAATGTGTACACTAGCTATTGTTCCAGTTTCGAATATGTCTTTTTATCAAAATTATTCCACATGTTAGCGTAAAAGTTACTGTAATATTTTTATAATTTCCGTAAACTTTTTTGCTCTATTCGGTAACAAACATCCATACACACAAAGTTTAATTTATAAGGCTAGTACAATCACCGTTCACAAACGATAAAGTTAAACCTCCATTAATACCTGAATTTTGACTTTCCCCTGAAACGGTTTCGTAATCCGTCTTTATTAAACACCACAATAGCTCGCAGCAAACGTTTCAAACGCAAAAGAGTCTAAACCTTTTTTTTAATGCCACATCGCTCAATTTACTAACGCGTAGAGCCGCACAATAGGATTGAATTAACCTAATTCTATCATTGTTAAACTGCGAACCGTTGAATGGCCATTGTTACGCGGCTCTTTCCATTTTGTTCACAGATTAGTCTAGTTTGTCGGCGGCCCTTTGTTGCGATGGAACTGGCTTTAGATCTGTACAAAACCCTGTTTTCACTGTGTCGCGAATGATGCCGATTGTGTTGTGATACCTTTACCATTATACCTGACATTGAAAGCTCTATATGCACGATTGGAACGAATTTTCTTTATACAGGTTTTCTAAAAGTAAAGGTTACATCTACAGGTATAATTTTTAGGATATGCCTTCTGTAAAACCTTAAACTATTATTATTTATTTATTTAACTTCAATTAAGTATCCACACTCTAAAAACAGTGCCTGAGGTTGTGAATGTCCTGTTTTTGTCGACAGTCTAATACTTATAAAAAATATTAAGAATTATTACAATCAAGCTCAAATTCCAAACTAAGGTGATCCCGGATCGTGAAAGTTACAACGGGACAGAAACGCCCAGAATTAATACAGGCTATATTAAATTACCTAAAGATCGCGTAAAAACAACTTAATAACTATGTGAACTAATAATAATATAGATAGTATAGAAGTACAACTTCAAGGTGAAAATCAAACCACGTGTTTGATTTGAAAGTAAAGAATTGTAAAATAAATTTTTACTAATATACAGTTTTGATCCCTATCTGAACGTACATGAATAACACATTCCAGCATACTAAAAATCTCTCTCGTCCACAAAAAGTTATTCCACGAATGCCTGTAAAAGCCAATATGAAGATATTCATATTGGCTTTTACAGGAAAAACGCTCCTAAACGCTCGCTCGGAGACGTGGAGAATCCTCAAAGGAGAGTTGTTGATAATCACTTTAAATATGAATAAGATGGTGCAGCGCTTCTCGGTTATATTTCGTGCGGAAGGCTACTAAAGGTGCGTATACTGCTCGTAACAACCCTTAATGCTACATATTCGTAATGGATTTGTTATGCATAGATTATTTTGCAAACATACAACGAATAACTCTTAGGTTGCTCAGTTGCGGAAGCTTTTAGCGTTTGGATATTGTCCAGTTTAAATTGTACTTTAAGGATTCGGTTCAACATTGTGTACGCACGTTTTGAGTATTAAGTCGTGCGAATTCTGTTCTTCCTTACTTGTCTAATGGTGAGCAATGTCCTGAATGGGTTCAAATTTGACACTTGGCACAAATATGGTTTTCAATGAGCATAGTGCAGTCAAATACTTTACGACGGCTGATTTGTTTGCTTACAGAACCAAATAGATTCACTTACTTATTTAATTAGTTAATGTTTAAATTGTTATGTAAACATTGTACTTCGAATTTTCTGCCACATTGGCAATGAGTAATGAAGTTTTTGTAAATAAAAATAATTATTATTCACATTTTAATAAAACACCTTATTTTACAATTTATAAGACATCTTTTATTTATACTATTATTATAAAGAGGCAAGATTTGTATTTTTGTGTATACGTTTGTAATTAATAAACTCTTGTTTGTAATGTGGTTAATTCTACTATGCCAATTTAAAGTATTTTTTCATAAGGAAACTATAGTATTCTTGAGGCCAGAGCCGAGGATGGACTGCTAGTAAAATATATCTTTATTTATTTAATTTGTAAATGTTTATTTTCTAAATTTGACTTCATAATTTATCTCCAGCTTTTAATTTAACCTGAGGAGCATAATAATAACATAACTTCTTACATAAACATATTTTTTATATGTTAATAGACATACAATCAAATAATTCAGCCATGTTCTACTTGATGCATTGATAACATTTCTTTTTGTCCAAAATACACGTGGAATTTGTCTTTCTTATATAAATAGTAATAACAACACCGTCTCGAATCGAAACCATAGAAATGCAATAGACTGGTAATCCCTTCTAAAAAATGAGTAAGACGTAACGTAACCCTGATACGCTCTTACATCCTATAAGGGGATATAAGGACAAATTACTTTGTGATTAAATTGTGCACTACATTTCTAGGGCTTCGTAGTCTTTGTATTACAAGTTATTCGGGACTATTAAATAGACTTAGCCTACTGTGACCTGTTATGTTTTAGATTTATTATTATTAATATCATTTAGCAAGTCATATTTTATCTGTATACAACAATATTAATGTCTACAAAAATATAACAATGATAAATATGTCTATCTCAACGACAAAGTGGAATTTGAAATTTGCACAAATCCTGCGATTCAACCAAAGTATGGTATTTTTACTCTTCTTTTTTTTCTGGACCGTTTAATTCAAAACTGTTTAAATCTAAATAGAACAGTTTTATTCTGGTCGTTAAGGGTAATATGAGTTCATCACATATACCTTAAAAATGACACTAATCCATGCGTCGGTCATAAAAATCTAAGTCGAATATAATCTTTGGCAGTAGCTATTAGATGTGCCTTTACATTCAGTGACATTCAATCAATTTGATAATTAAACTTTTTCTTTCAGGGTTCTAGTTGCTCTTTATATATACTGTTACGCAGTTGATTCTGGGTAGACGTTTTGAAGCAGACGTATCATAGAATGGAAAAGAAATTACACCTGAAACAGATCGAGATAATCATCCTCCTATCATAACCTAAAACTATGAAGCAGTTATTTTGTGTATATTGTTCAATATGTGGCTACAATCGCAATTAATCAGATTTATTTTAAAAACATATGGAACACCTAAATTATTTACAATGTTAATAAAATTACTTCGATAGCTTTACTAATATAAAAACCTTCTTGTTAGCCGGCCATGCGCTTAGAAAGCTTAATCAATACATTACAATACTATTTGTCAAAACATGCAATGGTTTTTAATCGACTCGACATTGGTGAAATTTATAAGGATACGTCATCAAGCCAAACCGATGAGTTGAATTGGATTTAATCGAAAAAGGATTTTACCATTTGGGTTACGAAAGTCGAACGCTAGTCGTTTTACGAAAAAACTGCGGCTCATTCACCATTTTTAATAAATTATGCTAAAATATGTACATTTTATATTAATTTATTAAAATTTACTCCTTTAGAAAATGTTTTAGCTTCAAATGTTTTTATCGTTCAATACTCAAAAATATACCAGTAAAATTTTGCAAGAAACACGTCAAACGATGTCGTTACTGTTGTTGTAATAAAATTATACTACAAAAGACATATATTTTGCACGATATATCAATCGTTATATCTAGCTATATCTTCGTACACGTCATGTAAATATTTATATTTCTTATCTTCTACTAGAAGCGCTATTTTTCGCTCCAAATACTAATACTTCTTTTTATGTAATGCAATAAAAGTGACAATTTACGTTGTTATGTATACTAATATTAAAGAGAAGAAAGATTTTTATTTTGTGTGTATGCTTGTAATGAATTAACTCAAAAACTGCGTGCCAATGAAAAAGCTTTCACAACTAGAAAACTACATTCACAATTAGTAACATACGCTAATATTTACCCCAGGAAAAGCCGGTCCGCTTGTCTTGTATATTTTTAGTAAATTTTAAGTTGATACAGTTGTTAGCCAAACATAATTTCAATTTCATCAGGACGTTCAACCCGGAGATAACTCGTCCGCCAATATATATACATATATAATAAATACAATTAATTATTATGCAAATATTTCGTCCGTGTTCAATCAAGAGACTAATTAATATTCCGAATCGTTTAGAAATTCGTGCCTGGTTTGCCGTCTCGAAATTATTTACCCGTTTCCGATAAAGCGTGTATAAGAAACAACTTTGAAATTGCATCTAGAAGCTACAGATAATTTTTTAATATAAATTAATTTGTTTTAAATATTTGTGATCAATATTTATGAGCATACTTGTAATATAAATTAGTTTAGTCACTCTGAACACGTGCTCTTATTAGTTTTCCATTAATAAGATGATATTTAATATAGTGACGAACAAAAATGTTAATAGGTTATTTTTTTTAATTCGGAATCGTGTTTTATTCCTTGATACCGTCGATGATTACAAACTAATGTGAATAAATAAAAATGTAATGACGAGATCGTTAATAACAACGTTTTCTTTTTAAATATAATGTAAAGAAGTTACATATAATGATAAATATTTACGAACTAAAATTCATTATTCAATTTAAGAAATTAAGAATAACTACCTCCGTAGCCTAGTGGTAGGGGCGTGTGCTTTAGAAACCAGAGGTCATGGGTTCCAATTCTGCGCGTAAATAAACATGAGTCATCCTAATTTTTCGGTTAAATATGGCAAATTGGGACTTTCAACCGATTGCTTTAAAGGAGATGAGACGGATGGACTTGTAAAAAATCGTAACAATTAAATAAATCTCGACTTATACTTTTCTATTTAATTACTTACTTACTCTTCTTCCTTTCTTGACTCTATATAGGTCAGATGCCAGTCGTATTGGAAAAAACAGTTGAAACAATTTAATTAAACCGATATGTACTAGAATTTGATTTTAAGATTAGATAAATACACTTCCTCGTCGCTACAGCTCAGGTTCTTTTACGAATATAATCTTTTCTAGTCCACGAATAGAATAGAAACCGTTGATTGGAATGTCCATAAAGCTTGTTGGCGCCGCTAACGGAAAACGACACATTTATTTGTGTATAAACAAATTATGATTACACTAGCAGTCACCAGTCGCCATAAATTAAATGGCTACAAAGATATAACGTGTCATAATTATGCATATTGAATTAGCGATTAAATTCAAATGTTCCAAAATTAATAGAATTTACTAGCACATAGCAAAAACTCAATAAACTTAAATACCCTTACCTAATTATAATTTTTATAATGTGACAGGTTTAAGGTATCCAAAATAGGTTAGAAAGATAAGATTCAAGAACATAACTTTTCGTATATAAGTGTAAACATACGGTACTTTATTTAATTTATATTTACAAATATGTTACTAGCTTGTTTATAAATGGCATATGTATCTAAGTTTTTGTTGTATAACTTATTTTTTGTTCTAATAAAATAAAACTGCCTCCGTAGCCTAGTGGTATGGGCGTGTGCTTTAGAAACCGGAGGTCGTGGTTCGAATCCTGCGGGGACACAACAAATTTTCATTGTTGTTTCCTAGTTGGTTAGGGCAATTTGGGCCGATCACCCAATTGTCTGAAAAGTAAGATGATCCATGCGTCGGATGGGCATGTAAAAGAGTCGGTCCACCCACCAACCCGCATTGGACCAGCGTGGTGGGATACGGTCCAAACTCCCTAATGGATAGGGTGTATTAGGGGAGGCCTATGTCCAGCAGTGGACTAACAAAGGCTGATGATGTATGATGTAATAAAATAAAATATTGAGTCAAAGAGGGCAAGAGTTGCATTTGATCGCGCTATGAGCTAGAGCGGTTAAGTTAATATGCTTTATTTAAATACTATTTACTGAATGCAATTTTTTAATATGTGCAAATATATATATTATTACATAATATATAATAATTAACGTTACTATAAACATACATTTTAATATCAATAGTGTCGTTTTACATTTAAAATCATTTAAGCCTTTTCCCAACGCTACTACGTAATTAAATAAAATGACTTTACGGATTTTATAGCGTTTATTTTACATTTTAAATTCCCGACGTTTCAAACACTTTCCAGCAGCCGTGGTCACGGGGTAGACTTTATTTAATAATGTATAATATTCGCGTAAACAATATGGCCATTTCTAATAGCTACTACGTAAATTTATCTAAACGAAAAGACCAAAGCTAGATAACTCCGTAGGCATTAAGCTCGCTACTGCATGTTTGCATTTGCGCTAGAAGTTAAAGTTAGTAAAATACATATTTATTGGTCAATATCTTGATCAGCAGCTATTTTTAAATTAAATGAATCTAAATATTTCAATATGTTTGACTAAAACATGTATAAAAAGTATAAATTAAGCGCAGTACAGTTGTTTTTGAACTAAGATCCAATAATTTCCAGTATTTTATTACAAATTACCTTGTAACATTATGCGAAAGTGTGTAAGAAATTAATGTAAATAAATTGTTACATAACTTAGACGTTAAAGTATTGGTTAAATATAAATATCATTAAACGTACACATTTCTACAACCCTGAGTACTTATCGGGAAAAACGTAACAAGTCTTCGGAGCTTCGCGAAAGTGGCACACCGGGCGTGAAATATATGTGTTATTTTTTTTTTATATTAACTGAACTTATAATATATTTGTATTAATATTTATAAATAAATAATAAAATTAACTACGTGCATTTAGTTATTTTTACGAATAAAAATTTAAAAGGATTTTATTATGAATATTCGCTTCGGTGATCTAAGTTGCTTGAAATTGTAGGTGATTAACAACAATGTGAACATAGCCCAATTGTCCTGACCGTTCTGATAATGACACAACATTTAGCCCCAAACTATCTATAACTTTGAAATATTTTGAATATTCCATTAAAGATTACAAAAAATGTACCCTTATAGTGATAATTGCGTGGTCAAGAGCATCATCATCAGCCTGTGTTAGTCCACTGCTGGACATCCCTTACTTCACGCCTCCTCTATTAGGGGGCTTTTGGACCGTATTCCCACGCTGGTCCAATGCGGGTTAGTGGGTGAACCGACTTTTTACATGCCTATCCGACGCATGGATCATCTTACTTTATAAAAAATTGGGTGATCAGCCCATATTTTCCTAACCAACTAGGAAACAACAACGAAAATTTGTTGAGTACCCGCAGGATTTGAACCCACAACCTCCGGATTCAAAAAGACACGCCCTTACCACTACGCTACGGAGGTAGTTGGTTATGATTCAATATATAGCAATTAATTAAATTGTATAAAACTTTAAGACAAGCAAGACGTTCATCCGATAGTAAGAGATATCGCCGCCCATAAGAATTGCAGCGTGAGACGCCATTGATTCGCTCACCGCCCCCCGCCATGGGATGTTATTCCTCGTTTACCCAGTGATTCCACACTAGCTACAATACCCAACAAACTGTGTTTACACACTACAAATTTACGGCAGAAATAGGTACCACGTTAGTACAACCCCAGACGGTAGTACTACCTATATGCATTGGTTATGATATGTAAACTATACTTTAATTCCCAGTCCACATTAATTAATTACTTACTTACCATTAATACCTAATCCTAATAAGTTACAGAATTAATGATATATTGGCACTAAGACATCTTTCTAGATATATAAACCACTGATAACAAGACTATATATACAATACCACATCCTTGCTATAGATTACATAGTTATCTCTAGCAAGCATTCTTCTATCACAGGATCTTATATCAAATGATCTTACATCACATTTTTCTCCGATCTCAACTGATGAATTAAGCAGTTTCTCCCAGTGTACAGCCCGCCTTACCGTTTCCCGTTTATCCGTCTCCGGATTTGAATGTGAACAAATTTGAAATTTAAATGGGGGCATTTCACCAAATTGATGTCGGTTTCGACTCGGCTCACTTCAGATGGGACTGAAATAGATGCCGTCCGAGATAAGCTACAATCGCTATTTAGGATTATGGCGTCTACATCTTGATTATTGGATTGTTTATGTTGGAGCTCCCCCCCCCTGCCCTCTTCCTCTTTAAGGTTTTGATTACGAATCCGCTTGCGGATACCGAATAGAGGATCATGTTTAATTCCTTATTTCGTTTGTTGGGAATTTTCGGGGATTACGTCAGATTGTGTTATTCTATTCTCTTCACTTTTAACGAGGCATGGTTGTCAATTATCAATTGTAAAAGTAATAGAGCTATCTTTATTAAGGCTACTGGAACTAAAGGGTATAAAAAACTAAAATATATTTTAAATGCTATTAATTAAAATTTTATTACTGATAGTTCAATATCTCAGTTAGATGCGCGACCAGAATGATCTCTCTTTCTGGTCGTGCATTCAACTCCATACTTCAATTACTGCCAAAATATTTATTCATTTATAGTCTATTTCTGGGTTCATCCTATGAGATAACTACTCAGCCTCAAAAGATTTGAATTAGAACTAGTTGGCTCTTTACTTATTGCCATGAAAAATATTTAATTTTGACAAATTACTAAGATGCAAATTTACAATCTTTTCAAATCTTGAAGTACTCGCGAAATAGAGTTCTTATGGCAAAATTTTGACCATCATAAATTTATCCACTTTATTTAGGTCAATTTTGGGTGGCTTTTAACATATATATATAGATATATTAATCCTGTTACCAAAAAATTCGTACGAATATTCTACTTAAATTAACTGTAATTCGACACATAGAGCTCTGGGGAAACTCCGTACACATATGTTTTCAACTTTATTCCATTGTTGAAGACACTACCTTATAATTAGCGCACGTGTTGCCCATGGCTCGCTTAGTTGATTTATTATCCCTAGACGCGGGCTGTGTTACATAAAGCGTGTACACACTGTCCTCCTGAAAATTCTACAGATTAAAAACTATTTTGAAACCTTACAAACAAACGTAAAATATATGAGTTATTTGATTAGATTTCAAAAACACGTTAGATGCATGTAGAATGCAGTGTAATGGACACCGCAGATTCACTCATGACCCTTGATACTTAGATGTTACGTTTCTTCTTTACAACTGCACTTTAAAGCAGAAAGCATCAATTTTTTTTCATTACATCCTTCGTTATGTGCTATTCATTTTTTTTCTGATATACAAGGAACGAACTATTAAGCCTATGGCACTGTTGAGGTATTAGGATTCTTGTTAATGTAACATCTTTTAACGAAAAGACACTTACATGCAACACTATAACTCAAAATGGGAAAAAGTAATAAGTCAAATATTAATAGAAAAGCTATAACAACAAGCGCTACCATGGAATTAGAGCCAACTATATCAAAATTGCACGCAGAGACAATGCAAAAAATGAGCAGTTGAGTTGGCTACTGCCAAAACTAAAATTGTAGATTATATTTTTATTCAATTCAGACTCGGAATACATTAACAAAGTAACGCATAGCAGCATAGTGGTATCGTACCGCTTTGTTATTAGTCGAATGTAACCTAGGGAATGACATCTTGATGACATTTGATCAATAAGACGTATGACGTCACTCTATTCTCATGTTTTACGATGTTTTCATCTGTTCTGAGTCTAAGTTAGGTTTAATTATAATTAACTAAATCCCCGTGGACGTACCTTTACTTAAAGGAAGTTTGTGTACTGGATATAGAAGCGTTGCAACCCACCTGTATAGTGTAACTAATTAAACTGCTCCGCTGCCTTTCTCTACGCCTGCAGCGAGATATAATTTTATTTATCTTCATTTAATAATGTTTCATCTCTTTGCTTTGAACATTTCTGTCGTGCTCCGTAGTGTTGTCAGTCTATTTCATTTTTGACAAGTTAAATCAATTCATTAATAATTTATTTATATCTTTTTTTGTTTAAGTTTGTTTTTATATCTGCTTTTACCTTTAATACTTCGTCGTACAGACATTGCAATAAAACTTGTATAAGAAACGTTTTGTAATATTTTTTATTAAATAATAAAAACTCCTGCACATATAACAACGTGACATGTGCCAAGTTAAAAAAAATACGATAAAATGCTGAATTACTTATAAAGAAAAATCTAAATTCTATAAAACCTAAAATAGAAAATCAAATTTCATAGTGACATTAAATATTAAAATTTCATTAAAATTTCATTCTTACATATGTACTTTTTAATTTAACATCATTTTTTAATTTATTTAACATTTCAAACTTTAAATCTCTACATAACACAATGCCCCCTTCCTTTTTTGTGTTGTGGTCAACACGTACTCTGAATCGTAATATTATAACAATAACGTATAATATTATATGTAATTATCATCATCATCATCATCAGTCTTTGATAGTCCACTGCTGGACATTGGCCTCCCCTAATACACCCCTATCCATTAAGGGGTTTTGGACCGTATCCCACGCTATTCCAAGTCTGGTTGGTGGGTGGGCCAACTTTTTACATGCCCATTCGACGCCTGTACCATCTAACTTTTAAGACAATTGGAAGATTGGCCCAATATGCCATTACCCACTAGGAAACAACAATGAAAATTTGTTGAATCCCCGCAGGATTCGAGCCCACGACCTCCGGTTTCTTAAGCACACGTTCTTACCACTAGGGCATCGGAGGCAGTCATAATATAATAAAGTAACGCACAAATCCTTAAATATTTACAAATCTAATTTAGCACTAGCTCTTGCTCGTTATTTCGTCCGCCTGAATATTTATAAAACATCTGTCTTACGGTATAAATCCCTTCAAAATTGGACCCACCACTCCGGAGATGAGTCAGAACAAACAGACAGACAGAAAGAAAGACAAAAATTCAGAAAACATTTGTGATGTTACATGTACTGGTTATATATCACTATGTAATCATATTAAAAGGATTATTTCAATGTTTTATACAGACTTCGATTTTATTTGCGTGTACAGATTTATATTGAATACTGAGAGTTATCCCCGTCTGTTACAAATATAAGTAAAATAAACACGATAGAAAGCTACATCCGCTTTCCTTACCTACATCAACGTTTGTGGCTGGATATTTACGAGTTATTAACATTATCCTATCGGTCTTTGTATTGACTGTTTGTTGATGTATCGTATCGGAAATGTTTATTTGATATAAGCGCTTTTTAGGGTTCGATGGGAGGGTTTATTGAAACCCTTTTTTAATTACTTTCTTCGAATCTACTCTTCATGCTTTATAATTTTAGATGGTATTTTTTACTTTCATTGCAAGCTCCGTAAATTTGGTACAATTAGATTTGATTGAGTTCCTTTCTATGGCGTCATCATCATCGTAAACGTCCTTGTCAATCCAGTGCTAGACATGGCCTTCCCCTGTGCACGCTACCGTTTTCGATCTACGGCTATTCTCATCCAGCCCACACCGGCTACTAAATTTGCCAAGCCACGGTCTCCACTACAGAATTTTCCGACTTTAGCGGTCGTCAGTTCAGCGGCTTATTTGACCGGCCCACTGCCACTTCGACTTATTAATCTGGTGGGGTATATCAGTGACTCTGGTTTTCTGATGGATCATTATTTCTGATATGCTCCTTCAAAGATACTTTGACCACAGCCCTCTCCATAGCTCGCGGAGCGACTTTAAATTTGTGAACCAGTCAAACCGTTATTATCCAAACCACGAGACCATAGGTCATGACAGATAGGATGAACTATACGAAGAGTTCCGATTTGAGGCACTGTGGAATGTGTGACGAGAAAATTTTTATGGCGTATACTTCATTATTTTGAAATCAAAAGTTGATTCAATGAATGATGAAATAGCTTGACGTTAAAGTCTAAAATCGTAACCTTGTTTTTACGTTATTTCTTACCTGACCTTACCTTATTAATTATTAGGTTACCTTCAGTATTTGTATACTTCTGTCTACAGCTAGTGCTTAGATCTTTATGTATGATAAAAATATTTATACAAATGTTTTTCTTAAAATACCTTTATATAATAATAGTTTTGTTGGTCCGTCAATAACACAAAGTATAAAAATTTATTAATCAAAAAACTAAACTATATGAATTTATCATACAGAACCCACCATTACATACATTCTCTATAACTTAGTGCACTTTAAAATGTATTTTTAGGGCGCACTTTGCTCTGCAGCGTTGTTTAAAAAGGGGGATGAGCGAAAGTGGGGGCATTAATCATTCATCCGCCCCTTGAAATATTGTATAACTGACAATGGTTATTTAGAGAGCTAAGTCGTATACTCATAAATAAAACTTTGAATCTAAACACTCCAGGTTACGTTAATAAAACTAATCAGATATGTTTTTAAATCAACATTGTTTTTAAAAGTATAAATAATGCCCAGACACCTATGACAATTTTCAACTGTCTTATTTTATAAAACAAGTCTTATGTTATATATATTTTTAACCTGGAATACAAAGATAAAGCAGAAATATTTTTTATTGTATAAGTACGTTTATCAATATTAAGCTAATATAAAACGCTAATAATTTGTATAATTTGAACTGAGAATGTACTTTGTTATTATACTTATATTTATTTTGACAAAGTTAGACGTACGAGACAATAAAATATAAAAACGTTTTGTTAGAAGTAACAGCAGCTTGTATGAATACTATAAAACTCAAACCAATATAAACAAACAAAATCAAAAAGTCAATGGCCGAACTTTTCTAATCACGAATCGAACTCAACTCACGCAACAGTTTGACTTACTAATCAATTCATCCATTGAGCCTATACAGTCTAGAATAAAATCCGCTGCAACATAATAAATATCATTTCATCTATCTTTTGACAACGTCACACAGAACTTGTCACCGTATCGATATATTATCACTTAATGTCATTAAGTCGAGCTACACGACCGATCTGAAAGCCTATTTACAACTCGATACAATGATTGATAATCCCACGCAGTGTGAAACTGCATTGCACTTAGCTGCGAAGTCACATCATAATTTACAGGTGAAGCACAACCATTGACAGCCGGTTGACACTAATCTCGACAAATTGCCACCGCGCTACACTTGCGTGCAGTAAAATGGGTCTAAATGATTTTCAGTAGTTGAAAACTGAGTAGAAATTACAAACTGGCTGTAAATATTGAAAAAAATATTGAAAAAACTAAAAAGAAGAAATAGCAACTGAGTAAGGCCGAACGAATGATATCGATATTAGGGGGTTGTCACTTATCATCGCCTCGCTTTAATTCCTCAACAAAGCACTAAACGTATGATGCCATGACCGCTATGAATTAAATAATTTGACTAAAATTTGAAGTCTTGTTAAACTCTAATGTACTTACCATAAAAAAAATGATTTGAACAAATCATTGACGTTTGTATACAAATGCTTAAAATTTTAATACAGCTGTTCGTCTTAATAAAGGGTAGACTATCGATAAGGAAAATAGCATATTAATTTTATTTATGACTAAATCGCTTGATTATTTGCAAATATATAGCACTCCAGGAGTTTAGTCATTTGATTTCCAGAACTATATCATACCCACCAAGGTAAATATTTGAACATTAACTCTTAAATCGCGAGGATGTGAAATTATTAAATGAAATTATTAAAAAGTTGATATGTTTTATTGGCATGCAGTGTAAATCAGCGTAACCCTCCCATTCAGTACACAGCCCGTACATGGCCCGCGCTGCGTCAATCATTGGATTCATTAGGTAAGTTCGATGCTCTCCGATCGCATTAATTATAGGCTGGTATTAATTAGTACTGGCGACCATTTGTATGCTCCTGCGACGAATTGATCAACGTACGATCTGTAATGCAGTCAATGGGTATTGACTACATCCTAATCACGTTATCAATGCAGATCCCTTTTTTAAATACTCTCTTAAGTATTCAATTCGTGTAAGTGTAGATGCAATGATATCCATTAACAACTGCTAAAGATAGTCTTGTCAATACCTATTTTATTAATGTGTATACGATGCACATATTCTCCTCATCATCATCAATATCGTCATCATCATCAGCCTATGTTAATCCACTGCTGGCCTAGTCCACATAGGCCTTCCCTAATGCACGCCTTCTCCATTAGGGGTTTTTTCTAGAGTCCAATGCGGATTGATGGGTGAACCAACTTTCTACATGCCCATTCGACGCATGGATCATCTTACTTTTCAGACAATTGGGTAGTCGGACAAAATTGTTTTAACTAACCAGGCCTAAATTGTTTCCCCGCGAAAGTCGAACCCACGACCTCCGGTTTATAAAGCAACGGCCAATACCGCTAGACCACGGAGGGGCCTTTGAGGTGGTTAGTAAGTTAATATTGATTGACTCTATCTCTTTTAAGTTTTAGACGAAATTTAATACATCGTATAATCTGCAATAAATAAATTACGAATGGACCAATGAGTAGCAATTATAAATTCAATGCGCGATTCATATTTACAATTCTGTTTGTTGTTATCTGTGACTAATTAGAGTTTGTGTTCATACTCGTGTGTGCAGACGATTCACAAAATCATTTCTGGTTCTGATTGTAATAATAATTGCTGTAATTTAGCAGGTTTCAAATAAAATGCAATTTAAAAGCTAATCTAAATAGATGCCATTAAATGCATTAAAGTCGGTTCTCCACCAAAGCCTAATAACATGTGAAAAGTTTGGCATTTTTTTTTATGGCATACGCAGGCAGACGAGCAGTCGGGCCACCTGATGGTGAGTGGTCACCGACGCCCATAGACATTGGCAATACCAGTGGTATCGCCAACGCGCTGCCTACCTATATGAGACATAGGGTGTTAAGTCTCATTTACCCAGTAAATATGCTGTCTACGGTGCCCTTCAAACCGGAACACAGTAATGTGAAAACACTACCACTTCGCGGCAGAAATAGGCACCACGTTGGTACTCACCCAGACGATCTCCTGCAAAAGGGGACCTACCATCGGTGAATATTTCCCTGGCATTAGTTTTATTTCCCTGTAATAACTATTAGCAACGTACGTTATTAAACATTACTTTCAAAACTGTTTTCGAATTCAGAATACTATTTCATATACTAACTCTTTACTTCAGGTTTATTCTTCCATATTGCAGATAGAGATCTATATTTCAATGCCTTTGTTACACTGCTTCAATACCGTAGCTAATATAATTACACAATCCATATAAAAAAAACTTAAACCAGTTATATATAATTTACGTATCAGATCGAAACAAACAAACAATTCAACTTTATAATATCGGTAAAAATTATAAACGAACAGATAAAAAGCTTTTCAAACTCTACAACAAACTAGACCCAACTCAAACTTTGTTATAGTTATCGAATTGTGGCGATTCACATTAATAAAGTTCACATAAGTCATCGTACAACTCCGTTGAAACCTTTTAACGGTCCCACAATGCGGAACAAAGAACGCAAAAGTTATCCGTAGCTTTGTTACAAAACAAGTAACTATGTTAGTGAGATCAAAGTGATATAAATTTATCCCCCGCACAACTGTTCACTTATTACGGACTCTGAACAACCAAGTTATATCGCTCCGCTTTTGTACCTTGTTCTAAATTGGATGTGGGATTATTTTCCACACTCAAACAACGTGGACTCGAATTCTATTATTATATTTTTATATTAAAGTATTTTGCGTGTTTTAATGTGTTTATATACATTAAAAAATTGATTTATGGTTACGTGACAGATGCGATAACACAATCGTTATTTTTATTTTTACTCATAGTCTTTAATTTGTGATAAAAAATTATATGCTATTATATAAAGATATTATTGCATACATTGGGGTCGATACCCTTTATTATTTTCAATATTAATCTAGCATTACGAAAGAAAAGTTTTTTTTTAAATTCAATTGTTATAAAGCTCTTAATTCCACAAGAATCAAATTTATTTAAAAAAATGTGTGCGTGTACCAGCGTACACTCTAAGAAGTGAGACTTCTTTATGACGTTATTTTTCAAGAAATAATTTACTATATGCAACTTTACAGAAATTGGATAAATAAAGTTAAATTAGATAATGTTTAATAAAGGCTTTATAACATAAATACAAATTCTACAATTATTTCATTTTAGCTTATTACTACAAAGATTATTATTGAATTTCATTAATTGTAATAGAATTATTACTATCATTATATATTTTTGTTGTTAATGGCTTATTAATAATCAAAATCGACAACGCTCTATAATGACGTGATAAATATAATGTGGCTAAACGATGGCGCGTAACGGATAAATGTGACGCGTAACGATAACGACGCTTAATTTTTTTCCAACCCCGATAAAGAAGTTTCACTTCAAAAATACTATTGGAATTTAGGGTTAATTATTTATGTGTTATATTTGGTAATTAAGATAAAAGTATACAAATCCTTTATTTGTATTGTTTATAATTTGCATAAATCAATAATAAATCTAGTAAAACTAAACACACTTGAATTATGTTATGAGCAAAATTTACAATTCTGTTTGTTGTTATCTGAAACTAATTAATGTTTGTGCGCTCATAGAGAGCAGATGTTTCATAAAATAATTTGTAATATACGTGTTGGAAAAGTATTGAAGGTATTAATCTATACAAAAGAATATAATTAAAGTGTCTCTTTGTAACATCAAAATAACTCTTTTTAATTGTTAACATTGTAATATATAACCGATACATATAAAAAACAAAATTTTTATAATTTATCTACTGTCTGTCTGTTTGTTCTGGCTAATTTCTGAGATAGCTAGTCCGATTTTGACGTGACTTTAATTTGAGTAAATGTAATTGAAAGTCACTTAAAGTACTCTTTCCGGCGAGATCGCGTGCAAACACTAGTAGACGATATAAATAATATTTATATAATTTACGAGATATATAAGAGAGCATATTGTTCTTGCAGATTAACCAAATTACAGAAAGAATTGACGTTCACAAAGTCTTATGTCAAACTTGAATGATGCCAGAAGGAGGAACGCCTTATGGATGAACTTGGGCATACTTAATCCCTACGCTATGTTCAAACAATAAGAATGCCCAACTGAGATTGACATTCAACTTTATTTACGTAATTTTATCCTAAATGGGTGAAGCTGTATGCCGTTGACAAATCATCTTTGAGAGTCGCTAAGACGTTTGTTTTTAATTTACTAATCATCTAACTAAGCATTTCATGTCGATTGATTGAGATATCATTAAATCTATGTAAAAACTGTTGTTCTACTATATCTGTGTGAATTAGCAGTCGATCCCATTATTAAAGTCTAGTTAACGTCAATGGACTGACGGATTTATTTATTCATCATTACATCTTGTATTCCAGAAATATTATTATTTTAATACTAAAGCCTGCTTATATTATTATAATAAGGCGTAATAAACAGTTAAAAATATACTCACTTCTTCTCTATCATCGCATAAACTTTGTAACTAAATCTTTGGTAAATGATGAAAAAGAACAGGTGAGTAAGGAAAACCAAAACCTCAGGGTTATTTTATTTATATTACAAAATATTCCCGTAGAAATATTTACGCCCATGATTATAAAGCAAATTTTATATACAGCTATTATATTTATTACACCCAAGAAATCTATATATTTCCGATGGCCATTTATTTAACAATCTTAAAATTTTATGCCGCGGCGCTAGTAATTCCCAATCTGGCTATCTATCTTCTTTAATAGTGCAATAAATATGCCACTGCCTTAGCGGTTACACAAAGAAAGTTTACTTGAATTTACTTTGTTTAACTACTGATTCTTTAAGTATTCTGTAAAATATTTAGAGGATATAACGAATGTCTTATTATTATTTTTATTTAGATCGTTTTATGGTAATAATTCGAGCAATTTATATGATTATAGAACATGGTAGGTACATGCTGAATAAAATTATAACAAATGTTATGACGGTGGGTCTTGGATTGTTTCAAACACCCATTGGAGAATTGGATTTGCTTAAGGTCGGAATGTTTAGTTCCCACTTTACCAAAAACAAAAAACTAAAACTCCAAGTGACTGAGCAAACTCCAAAGGCATAGTGACCGCTATTACACCGCGATAAAAGTAAAAGTAATTATGAAAATGGTTCAAGACAAATAAGACAATATAATCTAGTCTCAATATAAGCAAAGCTTGTTTTATGTAAACTAGAATGTTGATAAATACATAAACTTATTTTTTTTTGTAAATGAATAATTACTGTATAGATACAAACACCCAAACGCGAGACAAATACTATGTTTATCACACAATATTATTTCCGTGGTAGAAATCAATACCACGCCCTTTGGTGTAACAGTTAGCGTCACTAACGACTACGCCAAGCGGGTTTTAAAAATTACGAGTCAGTATAATATTTTATGCAATTCAATATAAATTATATTATTTATTTTATTTAAATTATTGTTCAACATTTTTCATTACAAAGTATTATCACAAATTTAAAACGTAATTCAAGCAACTCATAAAATTTCCAACTAACGAACGCCAACCAACCCAAAACGCTGCATACGAACCGAATCCCATGTTTGCTAATTTAATAATTACGCAATTGCGTGAACCCTTATTACGTCAGCGGTATAACGAGTGAGTGCTTAGTAAAATTTTATGGGAGTAAACTTTTTTGCTGAACCAACAGCCAAATTGGTGTATGGGGTCTAATTAGACGTCATTGACGACGTTTAAGGAGTTTTAATGGGCTGAATATCTAAGAAAGCTGTACCTTACGTTATTGTTACCTCCCTGTGATACCTAATGCGTTTGATGCGCAATCTTTGTAAGTTTTTGTTATAAAAAACAGTCGCGTTTGCAAACACAGATGGCTTTGGTTTAAAGTAGACTGCATTTTTTGCCGTTTGACATCATTCAGATTTAGACGTCTATCGATGTATTGCTTTGTAAGAAGTAACATAATAAAATAAATGCTTACCTCAAAGTAAGTATAAGAAATGCAGCATGAGAAACTTCAAATCTTTTTCCTACTATAAGAAAACAGTTATGTTTCATAATCATTTGTTAATTTTACTAGTTACAGTTCCTTGAAAACTGTAATGTCGTGTCTGTACACTAACAATAGTGCAGCTTTACAGCAGAGATTAAAATTTGATAAACTTTAAATTCATATTTATGGACACTAAGTATTATGCTATAGTAGAAATAAAGGAAGTTTTAAGGAAAGATTAATTCTGTTTTAAAACATAATTTATAAACAGAAGTTAAAATAAAAAAGCTTTTTCTTTTAAATCGAACAGATTCGAATCCGCTTGTTTCAACCACACTGTAAAGTTTAGTAAAGTCCGCTTAGTTAAAAAATAAATAAACGTTATTTTTTTAAATTATTTTTGTTTATTTTAATAGAGAATTAAACAAACCGATTTAATGAACTGTACTTTACTTTCATATTGATATCAGTAGTGCATTTGTAATAGAAGAATAATCTTTAGACTGTATTGGCTTCTTAATATGTTTATTTAGTCACACCAACAGCAATTCACACGAAACATTCAATCTTAAAATTAACAGTAGTGCTGGATATAAGCCAATTATAATCATAAAAATCTATAAAATCTGCAATGAAGTACAACATGAAAAAAGGGATATATAACATAGTAACGTTTTGAATCAACTTTACCAAAAGATTAATAAAAGTTTCTTATTAAGGAATCAACGAGGAAAAAAATATTATTCGATCATAATTTTTGAAAAAAAATTTTGATTGTGTAGTTTTTAAGCAACTGTATGCTACTGTTTCTCATTTTTTAATCGATCAAAAGCATGGATTTATTTTAATTACCAAATACTGCGTGAAAATCTTGCTTCAGTCACAGAAATTAAGAATTTAGGTTTAGTTTAGGACTTAAAAAATATTGTACGACAAGCACATGACTACACTATTGAAAAAGCACATAAAGCTCTCGGATTTATAATAAGATGGTGCGGGAACTTTGTTACGATTAAATCTATAACAGTATTATACTGATCGTACGTACGCAGTCTTCTCGAGTATTCTTCCCAACTTTGGAATCCTTACTACGACATTTATATAAATAGGTTAGAGGCTATACAGAAACGGTTTTTTACGATTCTTAGAATTTAAATGTGGTACTGTGGGCAATGATTACGAATCTAAATGCAAAATTCACCACTTGTTGCCATTGGCAGTAAGACGGAAAATATCAAATATAATATTTCTATTAAAAATTGCACAAAATAAGGCTGATAGTCCGTTACTTTTAAATAAATTGTTATTTTCTGTACCGCAAAAAAGTATGTCACGACGAAAGCATCCAATTTTTTACCTACCTCTTCATACAACGAATTGTAGAAAAAATTCATTTTTCTGTCGTGCTTCTACCTTAATTAACAAATACTCAGAAAAACATGACTTTGATATCTTTAAATCAAATATATGTACTATAAAAAAAACAATGACTAGACATTGGTTTGAAACTGTAGCTTAAATTCAGTTAATTATTTGTTTAAATTCTGCTGAATTGCTTCCTTTTTTTTACGTTACCTTTATATACATTAAGATAAGTGTCTGTTCTCACTGCGTCTATTGTTAGATATTTAAATGTAAAAACATGTTACTAGCTTGTTTATAACTGGCATACGTATCTTAGTTGATATTGCATTAGCTGTTTGTTTTCCAAATAAAATAAAATAATCAAACAGGCTTTTATCTAGCATGGATTCTGTTTGCTCTCGATCTAGCATTAATGTTGGCCTAGCAATGGTCTGACGTCACGTATCGTCACAGATTATAACAGGTTGTTTGTGTACTAAGGGGCCCACTGACCTGGAAAATGTACGTGATGGCAGTTATACTTGAACTGGCCACGCAGGTATTGAACAAAGTAGAAGTCATGGTCTTTTTAGGAATAATTATCTAATACTTTCTGAGTTCCTACTAAACATAATGTTATTAATTTATTTTAAAAAATTTGAGGGCCAAATTAAGATATAAGGTCTTTGTAATCACTACATAGTATAAAATAAAGTCGCTTTCTCCGTTCCTATATCCCTAAGTATGCTTAAATCTTTCAAACTACGCAACGGATTTCGATGCGGTTTGTTTTAATAGATAGAGTGATTAAAGAGGGAAGTTTATAGGTATGCTTAATATTGTAAATATATTTCCTATCAGCACCCGTGAAAAGCAGGGACGGCTGGCTAGTGTATTTTATAAATAAATGACTGATTCATTTTGAAATTATTCCCACTGAAATTATAGTAAAATAATTTACTTTAAATACGATAATTATGATAAAGCTTTTCAGAGCTTAAAAGCTTTAAATGATTTTACATCTAACATATAAAACGATACTAAATAAGAGAAAACTACAAAACGATTAAACACCGCTTAAACTATACAAAGCTTGTACTATGGAAACGGGATGACTAACAAATACATAAAGTTACCTTGGTTCTTTTAATGACAGACATATGAAAAGCAATATTTACATCCTTGAAACGTTTTGCCGAAAGAGGAATCGAACCTTCATCCGTAAACGTATGTTAAATACAATGCTAAACTTTTCTTTAGTCACTTTAATATAGCTTCAAAATATGTTTGGAACAACTTTAATAAAATAAAAACCAAGGACATAAATATCCCGAAGCATTAAACTTATAAGATATTCAAATACGAGATATTTAAAAACCGACAAAACTGAGATGCATTTTTCATACTTGTATCTTTTGATATATTGGATGTATATTTCATTTGGTAGCAGTGAATGTTGTTCATATTTTGTAATAATCACGTCTGGCTGCATTTTAAAATGATTGATACGAGATTGATATTATTCACAATTGAAAAGCGACTTTATGTGCGTTACGTAAAGCTCAATTTGTACGTTACTTTGCATATTCTACAAGATTACTTCGTAAGGCGTGTTTCTTGCGAACTGCACTAGTGGCTAAGAACGCCGTACTTCCAATTTACTTGGATAAGATTTTTCTTAGCATCACCTCGAATCGAATATTTCGCTATTTAAAGTTATTTCTCGATAAAGTTACGTTTTTAAGAATTTTCTCTTTTATAGAGGAACTTGGGATACCGTCGCGATAATGAAGTAGGAGATGTGAGTAAAAACAACTTGAGAGTGAACATTAAATATTTATTAGTTAAGATTTTATAAAAACTGTAATTTGATTTAAAAAAATAGAATGGAGAGCGAGCTATGGAGAGGGCTATGCTCGGAGTATCTCTGAAGGACCGCATCAGAAATGATGTGATCCGTCAGAGAACCAGAGTCACCAATATAGCCCACCAGATTAGTAAGCTGAAGTGGCAGTGGGCCGGTCATATAAGCCGCAGAACTGGCGACCGCTGGAGTTGGAAAGTTCTGGAGTGGAGACCGAGGCACGGCTAACGTAGTGTAGGACGGCCTGCGGCAAGATGGAGTGACGACATTCGCAAAGTGGCCGGCGTGGGCTGGATGAGAATAGCCGAAGATCGAAAGCGGGGGCGTGCATTAGAGGAGGCCTTTGTCCAGCAGTGGACTGACACAGGCTGAAGACGATGATGATGAAAAATAGAAAAATCGTGCATTTGCGATTGATACCAGGAATCTGTAAAATTGCGGTTATAAAAGTAATGACATTTAAAATAATAGATCTATTTTATTGGCATGCAGTGTAAATCAGCGACACTCTCCTTCAGTACACAGCCCGTACATGGCCCGCGCTGCGTCAATCATTGGATTCTTTAGGTAAGTTCGATGCTCTCCGATCGCATTAATTATAGGCTGGTATTAATTAGTACTGGCAACCATTTGTATGCTCCTGCGACGAACTGATCAACGTATGATCTGTAATGCAGTCAATGGATATTGGCGACATCCTAATCACGTTATCAATGCAGATCCCTTTTTTAAATACTCTCATAAGTATTCAATTCGTGATCATCATCATTATCGTGAATTCGTTCATCATCATTATCGTCATCATCATCAGCCTATGTTAGTCCACTGCTGGCCTAGTCCACATAGGCCTTCCCTAATGCAATTCTCAATTAGGGGGTTTTACAGACGGTATCTCACCACGCTGGTCCAATGCTGGTTGATTGGTGGACCGACTTTTTACATGCCTATTTGATACACGGATCATCTTACTGTTCAAACAACTGGACGAATTGTTTCCCCGCGAGATTCGAACCCTCGTCCTCCGTTTTATAAAGCAAATGCCAACACCGCTAGACAAGAAGGGGTCTTTGACGTGGTTAGTTAGTTAATATTAAGTGACTCTGTATAAACTTTTTAGGTTTTAGACGAAATTTAATTCATCGTATACATATAAATTAAGAATGGTCCAATGAGTAGCAATTATAAATTCAATGCGCAATTCATATTTACAATTCTGTTTGTTATTTGTGATTAGTTACTGATTAATTAAAATTTGTGTTCATACTCGTGTGTAGACCGTTCACAAAACCATTTCTGGTTCTGATTATTAATAACAGCTGCCGTAATTTTGCAGGTTTAAAATAAAATCTAATTTAATTTAATTCTTGGCATTTATTTGATTTCCCTGTAATAAAAATTAGCATCGTACGTTATTGAACATTACTTTTATTATTATTTTCACATTTCAGAATACTATTTTAAACACTAACACTAACACCAGATAGATATCTATATTTCATAATAGAAAAATAACGACTGATAGATACCCCTTGTTACACTGCGTTTTATACCGTAGATAATACAATTTCAGCATCTACATAAAAAATTAATAAGACTTCAATGGACTACTGACCCTAACATTACGTCTCAAATCGAAACAAACAATTATTTCAACTTTATAAAATCGCTTAAAATTATACATGAACAGATAAAAAGCTTTTTCAAACTCCGCAGCAAACTAGACCCAACTCAAACTCTGTTATAGTTATCGAATTGTGGCGATTCACATTAATAAAGTTCACATAAGTCATCGTACAACACCGTTGAAACCTTTTAACGGTCCCACAATGCGGAACAAAGAACGCGCAAAAGTTATCCGTAGCTTTGTTACAAAACAAGTAACTACGTTAGTGAGATCAAAGTGATATAAATTTATCCCCCGCACAACTGTTCACTTATTACGGACTCTGAACAACCAAGTTATATCGCTCCGCTTTTGTACCTTGTTGTAAATTGGATGTGGGATTATTTTCTGCACTGTGTTCGCTTATTATATTTTTATACAAAACTATTTTGAGAATTTTATCGTGTTTATTTACTTTAAAACAATTTAAAACTTAAAACAAAACTATCGTGTATGCGTTTAGGTGACACAATTGTTTTTTTTTCTACTTTAACTTATATTCTCTAATCTGTTATTATATCAATTTATATGGTATTATATAAAAATAATATTGGATACATTGGAATGGATGCCCTTTATTATTTTTAGTAGTAATCTAGCATTGCGTGAGAACAGTTGCGCAAATGATTTACTTTTTTTTCTTTTTATTTATAATATAATAATATATAATGTAATATATATAAGATATATATATAATATAATATAATATAATATAATAGAATATTATTTGTGTACAATTAAATTTATTTTTTTGAAAATAAATTTAATTGTACACAAACAATATTCAAACTTATTAAAAAATGCTAAGACATGTTTTTTTCAAACATATATGTGATATTAAAATATACTTAATATGATATAGAATAAATGCTACAATTTTTTTTGTATGACTTAAAATCAAACTAAATAAAGTTTAAACATTTTTAAAATAAAGGAATTATGTTTATACGAACCATTCACAATATTCTTACCATATATTTAAATGTTTATTATATAACCTTACTTTATAGTTTCACAGTCTCTCGAAACTAATTGAAAGGATTATTTTAATTAATCTCTTTTGGGAATTAAGGTTAATTATTTATGTGGCATATTTGCGTAATTAAGATAAAAGTGGACAAATCCCTCTATTTGTATTGTTTATAATTTACATAAATCAATAGACAAATCTAGTAAAGCACTAAACACACTGAATTATGTTATGAGCAAAATTTACAATTCTGTTTGTTGTTATCTGAAACTAATTAGTATTTGTGCGCTCATGAGAGCAGATGTTTCATAAAATTAATTTGTAATGTACGTGTTGGAAAACAATTAAAGGTACTAATCTATACAAAAAAATATAATTAAAGTGTCTGTTTGTAACATCAAAATAACCCTTTTTAATCGTTAACATTGTGATATATAACCGAAACATGTAACAAAACAACATTTTTATAAATTATCGACTGTCTGTTTGTTTGTTCTAGCTAATTTCTGAAAAAGAATAAATGAATATATAATAAAATAAATGTAATTGAAAGTCACTTAACGTTCTCTTTTCGTCGAGATCGCGTGCAACCACTAGTAGACGATATAGATAATATTTATATAATTTACGAGATATATAAGAGAGCATATTGTTCTTGCAGATAAACCAAATTACAGAAAGAATTGACGTTCACAAAGTCCTAGGTCAAACTTGAATGATGTCAGAAGGGCAGGCGTTATTGGTGAACTTGGGCTATCTTTAATCCCTACGATATAATCAACCAATAAGAGTGCCAAACTGAGTTTTAAATTCCACTTTGTTTACGTAATTTTATCCTTAAGTCGGTTGAGCTATAGTGCCGGTTGACAAAATCATCTTTGACAGTCTCTATGACGTTCGTTTTTTTAAATTTACAATAATCTCACTAACCAATTCACCAAATGCATGAGCATTTCATGTCGATTGATTGAGATATCATTAAATCTATGTTAAATCTGTTGTTCTTCTGTTTCGGTATGAATTAGCAATCGATACCATTATTAAAGTCTCTATTTATAGTTATTATATTCATGACACACACTAACACACACACACACACGCACACGCACGCACACGCACACGCACACGCACACGCACACGCACACGCACACGCACACGCACACACACACGCGCGCGCGCGCGTGTGTGTGTGTGTGTGTGTGTCATAATTGTAATCATAACTGTCTCTCCCCAGTGTAGGGGAGAGAAAATTATGATTGTAAATATTGCTGTATAATATGAATTATATGCTGAAGCCTGTAACACAGTTTCTACTAGCACAGGCTTCAGAGGTTTCACATACACATCACTACGCTTAGCAGGTTACTAATAGTATGGCGGTTTCCCAAATTAACATTGACTTTTAAAACCTAGCCGCCGTCATTGCAATTAGCTACGGTATAAAAAAAGAACATCCTACATCCTCTTCATCTATTTTATCAAAAACTACTTGCGTCCGCTGCGAAAATATAAAGATAATAAATATTGCGTTCATTTTAAAAGCTTCATCAGTAAACTTACGTTAAATACAATGCAAAACTATTCTTTAGTCACTTTAATATAGCCTCAAAATATGTTTGGAAAAACTTCAGTAAAATAAAGACCGAGGACAAAAATATCCCGAAGCATTAAACTTATAAGATATTCAAATACGAGATATTTAAAAACCGACAAAACTGAGATTCATTTTTCATACTTGTACCATTTGATATATTGGATGTATATTTCATTTGGTTGCAGTGAATGTTTCATATTTTGTAATAATCACGCCTGGCTGCATTCTAAAATGATTGATACCATGCTCTATTGAAAGAGCGACTTTATGTGCATAAAGGTAAAGGTCCATTCGTGATTAAATTGTACATCAACGTTAGATATACTAACGATGTACTTGTAAAGGCGGGTTTCATGAACTGCATTAGTGTAGAACACGAATACGTCCAATTGTTTCCTGATTGGATAAGATTGTTATATATTCATTAATTATTTACATAAGTTGACGTTTTATTGAGAATTAATAGCTCTCTTTATAGAGGAACTTGGGATAGCCGCTGCATAATGAAGTTGGAGAGTGAGGTAGAAAATATCGATGCTATAAAGTGAACATTAATAATATTCTAGTATTATTAGTCTGAGCATTTTATAAAAAGCTGTAGATTGATTTAACATAAAACAGTAACGAAGATATACACAGAATGCAGCTTATCGAGCAGGGTCCTATTTTGAAGTATCTCTGAAGACCCAATTCTGAATGATGATGC
This sequence comes from Lamproptera curius, assembly GCA_029286875.1. NCBI lineage: Eukaryota > Metazoa > Arthropoda > Insecta > Lepidoptera > Papilionidae > Lamproptera > Lamproptera curius. The sequence goes on from JAGSMT010000189.1 coordinate 83,039, forward strand.
TGATATCCTAGAAAGCAAGCACCATAGTCCTCCGTTAATTATAAGTTTGAAGCGGCAAATGGATGTCCATATTCCCATACACGTATCGTACTCGCATGAGTTAGGAAAGCCTTCCTGATGAGATCTCAAGGCTTTGCTAACGGTGTTACACGCGCCATGCATGTTGGAGTGACGACATTCTACACGCAAGTTGGCTTGAGTGCTGATGAGAACTAGCTGAAGATCGAAAGGGGCGATAGGTAGCTTGTCCAGCATGACTGACACTTAGGTTAGAATGATGAATGATGATATCAAAAAATTATAACATGACATGTTAAATTTAGAATAAAATATAGTTAAATATAGCAAAATAATATACTTTTTTTTTCTGTTATAAATTAAATTTAATTGTTTTAAAACTCATAATTCCACAACAATGAAAATTATTTAAAAAATACTAAGACATATTTTTCTCACATATATGTGTTAGTAAAATATACTTAATGTGATATAGAACAAACGCTACATTTTTTTTGGTATGATTTAAAATCAAATAAATAAAATTTCAACATTTTCAGAAATTAAGAAATTAAATTTATACGACTCTTAATCGAAACTAATACTTTTTTTATAGTTTCACAGTCTCTTAATCAAAACTATTTAAAGGATCATTTGATTAATCTCTATTGGGAATGAGGGTAGATTATTTATGTGGCATATTTGCGTAATTAAGATAAAAGTAGACGAATCCTCTATTTGTATGTCATAATTACATAAATCAAAGGCAAATCTAGTAAAACACTAAATACACCTAATTATGTTATGACAAAATTTACAATTCTGTTTGTTGTTATCTGAAACTAATTAGTATTTGTGCGCTCATGGGAGCAGATGTTTCGTAAAATGAATTTTTAATGTACGTGTTGGAAAACAATAAAAGGTACTATTGTATACAAATAACATTAGAATAAAGGTGGAGTGTCTGTTTGTAACATAAAAATCCCGTATTTAAATGATCACATTGTGATGTACAACAGATACATAAATTAAAACAACATTTTTTAATTATTAATGGCTGTCTGTCGTGTTTTTTCTGGTTAATCTATAAAAAAGCTTGACAAATTTTGACTGCACTTCAATATGACAGCTGTTGTGACTGGAAATAAATTAAATTATCCTTTTCTTACAAAAAAAACTAACAGAATTATTTTTTCAATAGTAATCAACATCATCAGCCTGTGTTATCCACTGCTGGACACGCCCTCCGCTAATGCACGGCTTCGCTTAAGGGGGTTTTTGGACCGTATCCAACCACGTTGGTCCAATGCGAGTTGATGAGTGGACCGGCTGTTTACATGACTTTATGTTACCACAAGCAGAAACCAACTACTGTATAATGTAAATCATAAGTCATATTTATATAATTTACAAAATATGTAAGAGAGCATATTGTCAGTTTAACTAATTACACAAATAAATTGTAGTTAGGGCAATTTGGGTCGATCACCCAATTGTCTGCATAGTAAGATCATCCATGCATCGGATGGGCATAAAGTGGGATACGGTCCAAAACCCCTAATGGATAGGGGTGTATTAGGGGTGGTCTATGTCTAGCAGTGGACTGTCACAGGCTGGATGATAGATGACACAAAAAAATGTAACAGCCGGTCAAATTAGACCAAAAAATAAGAATATAGTTACCTGAATTCCCACCAAGCTAAAAATCGGTAAGATTGTTTAAAATATCATTATAAACAAAATTTTAAAGTTCTCCATCTTTAACTTTATTAGGAAAAAATTCCATTTAACGTGAAATGTCACAACAATGAATTTTTTTCGCGCTTTTGTCGCGCAATTGGAAAATTAGATTTTGCTTAATGGTAAATGTTTAGTTCCCACTTTGAAGCCTCATGGGTGTGTCACAGTGATACTGAAACTTCGAGCGACTAAGGAAAGTCCTAAGCCATACTGACACCGCTTAATAATACCGCGATTAAAGTAGTAACAATTATAATATTATTTCAGGACGAATAAGCAACATATTCTGTCTCTAACTAAACGAATATTGTACTATGAAAACTATATAACTAATGAATACGGATTTACTTCTCTATTGTAAATAAATACAAAATTTAAAACAAACACTTAGACCCGATGAAAATGCAATGTTTATCACACAATATTTTCCCCGTGGTAGAAATCAAACCCACACCCTTTGATGTAACAGTTAGGGTCACTAACCACTATGCCAGACGGGTTTTTAAAACTACGAGAGTGAGTAACATTTTACCTGATTCAAAGATTAAGTTACTGTATACATTTTTTCTTACAAAGTGTTATTACCAATTTAAAACGTAATTCAAGCAACTTTTACCATTTCCAACTAACGAACGTCAACCAACCCAAAACGCTGCATACTAACCGAATCCCATGTTTACTTATTTAATAATTACGCGATCGCGTGTACCCTTATTTCGTCAGCGTGTATAACGAGTCGGCGCTTAGTAAAATTTTATGGAAGTGAACTTTTTTGCTGAACCGACAGTCAAATCGGTGTATGGGCTCTAATTGGACGTCATTGACGACGTTTAAGGAGTTTCAATTGGTCGATTTTCTAAGAAAGCTTTACCTTACGTTATTGTTACCTTCCCCTGTGATACGAAACGATATCATTCTAAATGCGTTTGATGCGCAACGTCTGTTAGTTTTTTTTGTAATAACACAGACGCGTTTGCGAACACAGATGGCTTCGGCTTATAGTAGACTGCATTTTTCGCCTTTTAAGTTAACGTCATTCAGATTTAGACGTCTTTGGATGTATTTCTTTGTAAGAAGTAACAGAATAAAATAAATGCTTACCTCAAAGTAAGCGATAAGCTGCTAATAAGAAATGCAGCATGAGAAGTTTCAAATCTCTTTCCTGCTTTGAGATATTGTGTTACATCTTAATTTTACTAGTAACAGTTCTTTAAAAACTACAATGTATAGAAAACTAGATACTATGCTATAGTAGATATAAATAAATGAAGTTTTAAAGAAAGATTAATTCTGTATGAAAACATAATTTATGAACAGATGTTGAAAATAAAGAACTTTTTTCTTGCATAGACGTAAATCGAACTGATTCGACTCCCCCTTGTTTCTACGACACTGTTAAGTTCAATAAAGTCCGCTAAGTTAAAAAAAAAACAAACGTTTTTCTTTAAATACTTTTCGTTTACTTCAATAGAGAATTAAAGAAACCGATATAATTTAACTGTACTTTTCATTCATATCGATATCAATAGTGCATTTTTTGTATCAGAAGAATAATGTTTGGACTGTATTGGCTTCTTAATTTGTTTATTTAGTCACACCAACAGCAATTTACACGAAACATTCAATCTTAAAATTAACAAATGTAACCCTAGTGCTGGATATAAGCCAATTATAATCATAAAAAACTAAAAAACTGGATATATAACATAGTAACATTTTGAATCAACTTTACCAAAAGATTAATAAAAGTTTCTTATTAAGGAATCAACCAGGAAAAAAATTTTATTCGATCATAATCAAGCAGGCTTTTATCTGGCATGGATTCTGTTTGCCTCGATGTAGCATTAATGTTGGCCTAGCAATGGTCTGACGTCACGTATCCTTACAGATTATAACAGGTAGTTTGTGTACTAAGGGGCCCACTGACCTGGAAAATGTAAGTGATGGCACAGTTATAGTTGAAATGGCAAATCAGGTTTTGAATGAAGTGTAAGTCATGGTCTTATTAGGAATAAGTTTCTTATATTTTCAGAGTGCCTAATTAAACGTAATGTTATTAATTAACTTTAAAAAATTTGAGGGCCAGATTAAGATATAAGGTCTTTGTAATCTATTTTATAAATAAATGACTGATGCATTTTGAAAATATTCCCAATGAAATTATAGTAAAATAATTTACTTCAAATACGATAATTATGATAAAGCTTTTCAGAGCTCAAAAACTTTTAAATGATATTACTTCTAATATATTAAATGATAATAAATAAAAGAAAATTATATAACGATTAAACACCGCTTAAACTATACAAAGCTTGTACTGTGCAAACGGGATGACTAACAAATACATTAAATTACCTTGGTTCTTTTAATGACAGACATATGAAAAACAATATTTACATCCTTAAAACGTTTTGCCGAAGGAGGAATCAAACCCCACATCCTTTGGTGAACTAGTCCAAGTTACTTATACCACACTTAGCAGGTTACCAATATTATGACGAGTCTCCCAAATTAACATTGACTCTTTTAAACCTAGACGCCATCTTTGCAATTAGCAGCGTTATAAAAAAAGAACACCCTACATCCTCTTCAGCTATTTTATCAAAAATTACTTGCGTCCGTTGCGAAAATATAAAGATAATAAATATTGCGTTCATATTAAAAGCTTCATCAGTAAACTTACGTTAAATACAATGCAAAACTATGCTTAAATCTAATTTGAAGTAGCATCTAAATTGTTTGGAAAAACTTCAGTAAAATAAAGACAGAGGACAAAAATATCCCGAAGCATTAAACTTATGAGATATTCAAATACGAGATATTTAAAAACCGACAAAACTGAGATGCATTTTTCATACTTGTACCATTTGATAAATTGGATGTATATTTCATTTGGTAGCAGTGAATGCTGTTCATATTTTGTAATAATCACGTCTGGCTGCATTCTAAAATGATTGATACGAGATTGATATTATTCACAATTGAAAAGCGACTTTCTGTGCATAACATAAAGGTCAATTTGTATTAAATTGTACATCACGTTGCATATTCTACAAGATTACTTCGTAAGGCGGGTTTCTTACGAACTGCACTAGTGTCTAAGAACGCTGTACTTCCAATTTACTTGGATAAGATTTTTCTTAGCATCACCTCGAATCGAATATTTCGCTATTTAAAGTTATTTCTCGATAAAGTTGCGCTTTTAAATTTTTTTCGATCGTTTTTGATTTATCCGTGATTGGCTGGCATAATCTAAAATGGTCGCAAGTTATTTTTTTAGACAGGTACAGTAATGCTAAATGCATGATTTACTTCAAACGTTTCTTATAATCCTTAATAGCTAAATAGCCTAATTCTTACTTCAACTTTTTTGTCTGAAAGTTTGATTATAGTTAATTAATAACAGATTTCTAAGAATTATTGTGTATTTTATTATAAAACAGCAGAATAGTTGTAAACATTTCAGTATTAATTATTATTTAACAGTAATAATTAATTATAACTTTTATAAAACTAGCAGACCGGTTACGGCTCCGACCGTGATATTTATAGATTTTTGTAAAAGGTACCTTAAATTACTCAAGATGAATGTAGAATTATAATATAGAGTTTTTCAGGTTAATCATTAGAAACTTACACAAAATAGAAATCTTTCCTCTAATAATTAAAGCATAGATGAATATCACTAATATAAAATAAATCACTCAGAAATTTTGTTTAGGGGAAATTTTCTTACAAATTAAACATTGCAATTAGACCCATAGAAGAGAGACTGTCTCCTCTGCTAATAAATAGCTTGTTAAGCTGTATGAATAATTTTGCACTAAATTACGCGGCGATTGATAAACTTCGACAAATACCAAATATTTCATTTCTAAAAGTCGAAGTTAGTACCTGTCATTCTGTCCTTCTTAAAAGTAGTCGTGGACAAGATTGACTTCATCTTGTAGAAGGCTAATAAAAACATTTTTCAAGACACCTATAATATTAATCAGTTTTTACCAGCGTCTAAATACAATGTCCCTCTGCAGGACCCAGAAGTCTACAAGCTGGACTGTGCTGTCTCTTACATAGGCCGGACAAAGTAATCTGAAAAGAAGCTTATGCAAAGTACCGACAGTTAAAGAAGCAGTTTGTGATCGTTTCATTAGATTCGATAAACCACAGATCCTCGCAAAAGAACACAGACTCCTACCAAGGATGATTAGCCAGGATATTTTAATTACGAAACTTCCTCATTTCAATAGAGAAGAAGGTTGGGTACTACCACCTGCTTGGGATCTAAATATTCCTAAAATTAAAACTTGGCATAAATACTGCAAAAACCGACGTTACTGTCAGCCCAGGACGCATAACTGATTTATGGCCTAATTTTATATTTACATTAACACTGATTTTTGACAGTTAACATCTTAGTCGGTCCCATTGTACGATGACTTCAGACCCTGGGAAGGAAAATTGTAAAGTAATAATCTGTGATAAAGTCGGTAAATTTGTATTTTTATCAAAATAGGGTCAATTTACACATTGAAGTTTAGCATTTTTTTATGGCATATGCAGGCAGACGAGCAGTCGGGCCTCCTGATGGGAAGTGGTCACCGACATTGGCATTACCAGTGGTATCGCAAATGCGCTGCCTCCCGTGAGACATAGGGTGTTAAGTCTCTTTTACCCAGTAAATACGCTGGCTACGGTGCCTTTCAAACAGGAACACAGCAGTGTTTTCAAACTACTGCTTCGCGACAGAAATAAACATAAACTACAATTAAGAAAAACACAAGTCTATTGAGACATATTTATATTTTCCTGTTCCTTTTTTAATAAGGTAATGAGAACTTCATCATCTCATCATCTCATCAGCCTGTAATAGTCCACTGCTGGACATAGGCCTCCCCTAATACACCCCTATCCATCAGGGGGTTTTAGACCGTATCCACCACGCTGGTCCAATGCGGGTTGGTGGGTGGACCGAATTTTTACATGCCCAGATTAGAACTTAGACGTAATTAACTACCGTTTAGATGATATTATTAGAGTTATAAATATATGAAGTATTTTTCAAGGTGTAGACTGTTTTTCAATACCACCATTTTTTGTCTCTCAACGCTGCAGTTCTTTTAATAGGTCATATTTAATACTCATGCTTCCAGCTAACACAGGAACTAATATCATAGTAGTCGTACACTAACCCAGATAAATAAACCTTAATAGTGACCGCAAGAATTTCATATCGGGCTAACTATGCGATGCGCAGGCGAAATTAAAACTTGTCGCAGTTTTATTAAAACAACATGGCGGAGAAACGTGAGAACGCGCCCTCCATAAGCTCAGTGTTGCAAACCTAATTAAAGCCATTATTTTGTTACGATCGTTGGATATATGTTCGCTAGTCATGTTTATATTTGCACTTCTAATTGTTTCGATTGAAAATTTTTGTTTGAAATCAAACAATTAGAAGTGCAAATATATCGAAAAACACGCCCAGAAAGTTGTCACATATATAAATTTCTATAAAGTATTTGATAAGCTACTTCACTTCATTTTTATTAATAATAGAATATCCTCACTGCATCCGTACACCACTAGGCGAGTTGTAAGCACATACCCTTTAGACACTGAAGGTCGTTGGTTGTTTCCTAGTTGTTAAGGACAATGATCTCCTCTTAGTTGTTAGAAAAAAATTTAAATTATTTATTTTAATAATCTATCTATACTTGATAAGTAACTAATATAATTATATAAGTTAAGACTTTAGTGTCACAGAAGAGTAATGGATTCCTGTAGTTGTGTGAAAAATAAAGTACAAGAATTTATGTCTCTATTTTAAACTGACAGGGCATAGTTTAATAATGATGTTTTGTTTTTATAATTTTTTTAGTATTATATATTATTACTTGTATATATTAGTAGAGTAATATTATATGTTTAGTGTAGTTTTTTTTTTATATATATATAGCTTAAATATAATGCAAAGACCCAGTTTTGACTATGGCAGTCGTTCTATATTTGTAATCAGCCTACTAAGCATTATAGTGCACACGGGAGGTGAGAAAGATTCAACGACAGACCGACTTTCACATGCCTATACAACATACGAAACATATTACTCTACAAGCAATAGGGTTTTAACAATAACAATCTCGCATTGTTCTAACAAACAAGGGAACATTAAAGAATATCGGTTGAGTCCCCGCAGGTTCGGGTTTTTAAACTGCAAGCCTATACCACTGGTCTAAGGAGGCAGTTAAATACCAAACAATCATTGACATTTTTAAATCTATCGCCAAGTCCTATTTTCGCACTAAATGTTTGATAAACACCGTACCGAAATCCGTTACATTCCTTCGCTTCGAATTCATTAACCGACCACTAGCAACTAGATTTTAAATTACAAAACATCGCGGTCCGTTGACACGAATTATTTAAAACTGGGACAAACTCGTTCCCGAACAAGCGTCCAACTGGTCGCCAGTTTAGATTGTGTTGACAATCAACTAGCGGTTGTTTTTAGTTTCAACGTTTTATCAGCTACAACATAATTGGAAGTAATTCGGTTGAGCGATTTATAACTTTTTCGATAGTGAAATTTATAATAATTTTTACCGTTGGCACACCTACACTCCATAGCCTGCTTCTTGACTTCTTTATGTCATTGTAGTTCTTATTTGTGACTATTTATGCCCTATAAGCATTTGTTGATGCCTGTTATTCATGTGTTAATTAATAATATCGTATGAAATTAATAAGGTTACAGCTCAAAGGCCAAAAACGTCAGCTTTAAGATATATAAAATATAGCCTAATGATAATGGGTATTCATTTACTTATGAACGACTGCTACAACCATAACTTTACATAGTTTTTTACATATATGTAAACTTTGTCGATTACTTGTGCGTATTAAATAGTGGCTGTATTATGTGACGTAATTCCTTTTTTATATATATTTTTAAATAAATGTTAACGATGAAAATAAATTTCAAAATAAAACATACACAAACAGCATTATGATTTTAATAAAAATGAATGGACTGTTTAGGTATCATTAATAAAAGATTTTTTATAATTATTGATAACGAGTACTCTTTCTTCGTTGTTGGCAAAATGGAAACATTGTAAATTTCTATAGTTTCTTTTATCTCGGCAGAACAGTGCCCTGAAGCTTGATATTAATAAATTCAAAAGATCGCGTGTAAATATTTTCCTTCATAATTTTAAAAAGGTTTGTTAATGATGATATAAAAATTCGAGGAATTAAATTCACTATTAAGCTCAGTTTAAGAAAGTTTAAATTTACTTTACGCTTTTGTCACACAATACAAAGCTGTGTTGATAATAAATAGTCCTTAAGTAGGTAGTATGTCCCGTTCCTTTCTTCTTAGCTCTTTTCCATTACACCTGCCGCTCTGTAAGATAGAGTAGCAAGAAAAATGAGGTGATTGTGTTGTAACATGAATAAATTAATAATATTATATCTTACACCCACGATCCTATATCCAGCAGTGGGCTTACAGGCTGATCATGATTATATGTAATAGTAAAATATTTTTTTTATGCTAAAAAATCTTTAATATTGCTATGTGTAACTCTCCAAAGTGACTTATGGTAATATTGTACTAAAAACTTGAGAAGCTTTGTAGTTCCGATGGTTTTCGACTATTTACTGATGAACGGTTAAAGCTATATTGACTGGTTTAGATTCTTTATAATGTTACACTATAAATGTATACAATGGAAATGTAATATGTTGATAGCGGTTTTACAATATTCTTGACATCTATTCTGCGATCGACTGCTGTTACACACTTCGATTTGTAATCTGTGATGGCAATCGTTAATGTATTATACATTTCGTGAGAAATTATTTTCTTACAACTCAGAACCTTATCGGAATACGATGACACCCGAATCGTCAATGAATGATCGTAATAAATGAACAACAATTTTATATCTATTAATATGAAACTTTGTTGTTTAGTGCCAAATGTCAAAATGAATAACGCAATTGCATAATATAGTGATGTATAGGTAGTGAATCTATTTAAGTGCACGATAAATACGAACTGTCTGAAAATTTAAGCAGAAAAATATTTTTTCACTATATATATGCTGCATTCTAATGATATCTCGCACAGATATGCTAGGTGCTGGTGTTATGAAACCATATGACACATACGTCCGTAGAAAAAATATATAAAGGAAACTTAAAAATTTTTTTTGTAACTGCCTGATTACACCTAACTAAAATATTGTAAAGTTTTGAAGCAGCTTAGACTGGCACTTTTAGCATAAGAATATTTTACGGAAGGTGCCTAAAGGAACTACCCAATGGAAAGCCAGTAGTCTATGCACACTACTACGTACAGATTTAAAGAGCTTGTAAAATAACTCAGTAAATAAGATCTAGTCCCACGTCTTAGGGTGGTAGGAAAATATGTTGCAATTTTCCCTGTTTTTTCTTATGGGCAAGGTGTAATAGTGACAATTAGATAAATATGTCATTAGTTATTTAAACAAATTATTCATTTAGGTCATATTTTACATTAAACCATTATATTTTATCATGCTTCGGATTTACTTAGTGATAACGACTTATTGGATAGAGTCCTCTTTTTATGTAACTGTTATTTTGCAATAAATAAATAAAATAGATCTATTTTTTCGAAAGCAAAACACCGAAGGGGCAGGTTGATCATATTTTAGTTATTTGCATAAATAGGCAGACGAGTTTCAGGCCACCTGATGGAATGTGGTCGTCAAAGCCCATTGAGAACAGCAACACAGACGTAACATGGGGTGTTATGTCTCCTTTAACCAGTACATACGTTGGCTACGGTGCCTTTGAAACCGAAACACGATAGTGTTTTTTAAACAATACCGCTTTGCAGCATAAATAGGCATCGCGATGGTATCGCCCCAAACGACCACCTGTAAATAGGGGACCCACCTCCTCCAAAGATTAATCAGAAGACCTACCCATTAGAAACGCAGTGTAATACTCCACAAATGTAATCACCGTCATAATGTTATGGCTTATTTACTAAGTAATTACACTATGTAAATACTATTCTACTAATTAACTAATACGAATGCTTATTAATCACTTCATTGTAGAACAAAAAGACACAAGTTTCATTAAGAACTTCATCATACGGTTCCCTCTAAAAAGATTACTTACCCTTGACTTACTTGAGCAATTTATTATCAATTTTTTTTTATACAAAATTAAACAGACTAAATTTCGGGCCAATTTTACTCGGTAGGCCGCAAACAGTAAATCAATTGAAATTTACGCTTGTTTAACCGCATAACGTTTACTTGAATAAACATTAATTATTTTACTAGTGCCCACTGTCATTTGAAAACCACTCTTTAACGCTTAAATATCTTCATTAAACTGTTTTGGTTCTTCCACGTTTTGCAGAATATCAAATTTTGTATGACCTTAGTAGCCTAAACATAAGATTCACTTTTAAATTTTTTGTCAGTTTATGCACGAAAAAATAAATTTGGCAAACACGGTCCATTACTTAAATGGGTTATCGATTGCGGGAAAAAGAGCTTTATTACAAAGTGTTAAGATGTTCCGTTTCAACTTTTCTGCTTAGAAACAGTTATGTATTGAAATTGTAAGTTTTAATTAATAATTGTAATTATAATGGTTTGATGGCTTTCTTTTCAATTTGCTAGATGTTTAAAAGTGTAAACTCGATTTTGGCTTCTAAATTACATTTTTAACTTTCTCTCAGATCGTTAATTTTTCTTCGAAACTCATGCAAAAGGTATCTATGTAAAACGCAATAGTATTGCATTGTTTTTATTTTTAGAGTTTGGCGCCTCGAGTTTGACTGATAACAAACGCGAGTTTGTAAGAATGTTGATAACATATGTTTGTAACCGTTTAAAACCAAAACTACGTAATGAATCTTGGTGAAACTTTATATTAACCTCTAAAAGCTTAAATATAAGAATACCTTAAAAGCTATAACATGCATACTATATTATATATAAAATCTTTATATGCACCCTATATATATAGTATAACTATTATACTATAATCTTAATAGAGTTAAAATAGCACTAACGTCGTCTTATGGGTCTTGTCTTTTGTTTTTATCGCATTCGGACCTCTTCTGGGTGCTAATGTTCCTTTTGTTTCACATAAAGATCATAACCATTCTCAGCTAACCGTCATTTGAGACGCGGGCTCGAAGAATTCAGGAACAATGTGGGGCCATTAAATGAGAGACACTTCTACATATATATATCATCATTATCAGCCTGTGATAGTCCACTGCTGGACATAGGCCTCCCCTAACACACCCCTATCCATTAGGGGGTTGTCTAGCAGTGGACTATCACAGGCTGTTGATGAAGGTGATTGAAATTAGTGTGTTAACGGACCTATCATATAAGACATGACTTTATGCAACAAATAATATGCATTGTTTTTAATAATTTTTGTAATTAATATAATCAGATTTTTTGTTGAATAAATCAATGAGTCGAACAGAACCTTTACAAGATGGTAAGTGATATTTGACCGTAAGTGACCGCCTCCTTGGTCTAGTGGTATTAGCATTTGCAATATAAACCGGCGGTCGTGGGTTCGAATCCTGCGGGAAAACAACTTTGTTATCCTTGTTTTGTGGTTGGTTAGGGCAATTTGGGCCGATCACCCAATTGTCTGAAAAGTCGCACCACCCACCAACCGATTGACCAGCGTATGGAGTGGAATACGGTCGCAAACCCTGATGATGTTGAAGTGATACTTCCTGTCCTTAAGCAAAGCAGTGCTTTCACCACAGTATTGCCCGTAGACACTTGATATTAAATTTCTTTAACTAAGTAAAAGACACTTTTAAAGCAATAGATTAAAATTCGTATTACATAATTTTATAAGTAAACACCGTGATTATTCTTTCCTTGGTATTTCCCGTGAAATAAAATTTTTTATCTTTTTTTTAATAATTAAACTAAGATTCGTAAAGGTATTCGTAAGATAATAGTAGTGTAATTTATTTTAATAATTTAGTTAAAATTAAATAAATTTTAAATAAAATATTGTGCACCTTCGTCCTTGCATTAAGTATGGGCTGGATTCAGTCGCCCAGTATACTAATAATGAATTAATACTTTCCTGCAGTCTAGTTATTTGAGTCCGCTTACATTTTAGGTTTCTGTTTACTAAGGAACATAATTTTGATTGAACATATACGCGTGGAGGCATGCCTGCGAGGTGTATTCAAATATACTGTATAATGAAGTGTTATATTGTATATGTCTATAATTATAAACAAAGTGTCATGGATTTAACTTTTGCAAATGAGTATTTCCATATTAACATTCATACCTATTTGAATCCCTAGCTTATCCACGTACAGTATGAAACTACAGGATTGCTAGAATTTCATAGCCTATATTCTTTCTAGAAATCTATTTTAAGAGTGTACCAAATTAAATCGGTTCAATTGATTAGACGGTAACGACGGACTGACATTTACTTTCGCATTTCTAATATCAGTATGGACTTGTATAAATTATATCAAGTTACTTAAACACAAGACCTGTTTAGTTTGAAACTAGATGATGAAATAAAAAAGGTACTCTTTTCAACTATATGCAGACCTTGATAATACATTTTGTTACCAATCCAAAGTATTACTTTATATTTATGCCAACAAAACAGTGAATGTTATTTTTATATTCATAAAAGGTGAAATTTAATTTTATTGCCATATATATATATATATATATATATATATATATATATATATATATATGGCTAACATATATAATATTTTTAATGTTAATACATCCTTAACACTATAAATCCTGTTTATAGCGTTTTGCTCTAGTGGCCGTACAATGAGTCCGACTACCGGCTTTTCTCTCATCGGGTTATCAGAACGGATTTGGATCTGGGAATAAAAATAATATCCGTACCCGATGACGCTTATTTTTTATCTCTATCTTAAGTGACCATGAGAATAGTAATAAATACAGGAAACGCCTCTCTCACACAAGTTTCTATTTTTTCTACAAAAACAAAGTAAATTGTCGTTTGTATGTTTTAAAATTATTCTCAAACCATAAGTATTCTGTGACACTGGCTAAAACGATTTTCTCTTCATTTATATACATTATTTAAACTCATAAAATTATTTAAAATTAAAACTCCATTTTGAATATTAGCGAACGTATTTGCTTCACTGTTATGATATAAATGTTGTGTTTTATTTATTTGATTACGTTACGGATTGTTGTACCGCCTCCGTGGTCTAGCGGTATTGGCACTTGCTTTATAAATCTAAGGTCGTGGGTTAGAATCCCGCGGAACCAACATTGTGTTATCGTTTTTTTCTCGTTGGTTAGGACAATTTGGGCCGATCACCTAAGTGTCTGAAAAGTAAGATGATCATAACATAGGATGGTGATGATAACTTTACGGACAACCGATTTCAAAAGTTTCGAGGTGTTGAGGAATTAAAATAGTTGTATTATCGAAAGAGTTATCATTAACACTTTTTAGTAATAGGTATATTAAATAAGCCTATCAGTATAAGAACAGTTTTGTTTAATTTTATAGTACCGTTTTTTTTAAATAAATAAAAAACAATTCTATATTAAAAAACGATTAAACGAATAGAACCTACCACATGACCAAGTTAAAAATACTCAAGTTATTGCTAATACAATGATTCACGAGCTAAACTCCAGTTTTTATTTCATTCGAATTAAACAGCCACCTCTATCCGCAATTGATTCAGAATCGGAGAAGCGATTTGTTAGAAGAGATAGAATAATGCTTTGATCCGGCTCTCCATGTTTCAATTCGCTCTAAATCCGAGCAAAATAAACACCGATTCAATTTAAAAATCTGCTTTAAAGGAACACTATAGTATACTGAAATCGTCTCGGCTTAAATGCTTCAGAAAGAAAAGATAACCTACATCGAAAAGGCTGTTTCTTTTGGCACACGAACATTCATTAAGAGGGAACTATAAGTCGGCTATATAAAATAAAGCTTTTGTAATAAATAATATAAAAAAATCTAATAAGATCGATTTTATCTACGAAAATAATCAGATGTGTTATAAATCATCGCCCTTAAGCACTGTTTAATTAACAATTTCCGATGGTTCACTTTTTCTTGGTTTAAAAGACGAAAGAAGAATGGAAATATGTTAATGTGAAACATATATAGATATTTTATTTGGGTTATATATAAAAAAATATTAGTGACTCACTTATAAATAACATGTATTGGTTTTTTTATAACTAGCGATCCGCCCGGCTTCGCACGGGTGCAATACTGATATCTGTTAAAACTATGGAGAATTATATAAATTTATCAGCGTTTCTTAACAATATTATGCATGAATTATACAAATACACCTTTATCTTTAACCAATCTATCTGTAACCGTACTAAAATCCGTTGAGTAGTTTTAAGGTTCGTAAATACATAGGGTTATAGGAGAAAGTGAATTTGTTTTATGCTATATATCTATATATTATATATATATATATATTTTTATATATATATATATATATATATATATATATATATATATATATATATATATATATAGATATATATATGGTTGATTATCTATGAACTATTTATAACTAGAACGCATTTGTCGAACACACTGACTGTCAAAGTAGAGCTAAATATCATTTAAATAATAATATATATTTCTGCGTTTGAGGATAAAAAATGACGCTTTATAAGAATAAAGAGAAATGTAAAAAATATTTTTATTTTACGCATAGCATTTTTCTCAAATGCATCTAGGCAAGCGTTCTCCTTTGGCGTTCAAAAAGAGAACAAAAAATAAAGCTGCAAATATTTTCATTCGGCCTTTTAAATAATTATTTATTATCTCTATAAAGACCATAAACTGTTTTGAACTGTTTAAACATATTTTCGTAATTTCATATCATGATTGTAAAACTAAAGCGAATTCTCATGTTGTTCCTCGAGTACAGGAAAGATATTCAATGTTAACTAAACATTGATTAATAAATGTTTCGACATAAATTCCAAGTTGAAATATTTTTTTGTTAGCTTAATAAGTTTTAGCGCCAACTTTTAGGTCATAAAAACAATTATTTTTTTAAGTAAAAACCAAGTTCGATATTTAATTACGTGTTTAAAACAGATGAGTTAAGGTTGTAACCCTATAGACATAACCTTTGTCAGCAAAAGATATATTGATATGTAAGCGCTTTGTAAAATGGGTATGAATCATTATGGTATTCTACAGCATATCGTTTGTAATATAATAAGATTGTTTTGTTCAACGTTGTACCGATGATTTCTCACCACAGTTTTTGTAATATTTTTTATTCATTCTATTCTCAGCCACGACACGATGAACACTGTAAAATTGGTAACTGTAAATAAAAATAGAATTCTTTTGTTTGATTAAAAGTTTATTATTATCTTGACTCATGTGTATAAAACACGTGCATATAAGAAAGGAGGAATTCCTTTTATTTACGCTTATTCATCATCATCAGCTTGTGATAGTCCACTGCTAGACATCGGCCTCTCCTAATAAACCACTATCCATAAGGGGGTTTTGGACCGTACCCTACCACGCTGGTCCGTTGCGGGTTGGTGGATGGACCGACTTTTAACCTAAAATTTGCCTACCTTGCAAGCCAATTTGCCCTAACCATCTAGGAAACAACAATGAAAATTTTTTGAGTCCCCGCAGGGTTCGAACACATGACCTCCGGTTTCTAAAGCTCCTGCCCATACCACTAGGCTACGGAGGCAATCACGCGATTATTATACATATCAAATCCAATATTTACGGATATCATAATCTGCACGTGATCATTAATGCTGAAAGAGTCCTAAACGTTAGTAATAATATATATAATTAACCCAAAAAATCCATAAAAAAGTGGATTTGGTAACGGAGTATTTGAAATAAGAAACTGGTTTTTTCATTATTATAATATCCAAAAACTTAAATAGCCAACGCGACTCACGATAGATTGAAACCTCAAAACGATTTGTTAGAACAGATAGAATGAAGCCTTGATCCGCCAATCCATGTTTCAATCCGGTCTAAATCCGAGTTAAATAAACACCAATTCGATTTAAAAATCTGCTCCGACGGGGCGGTATTGTATCTCGGAACAGTCTTGGATTAAAGAAGAAAACATTCTCGGTTTTTTTCATTGGTTGAAGCAATGAAACTAGCAAGACGTTTACCTGGTAGTTAGTGATAAGAGGTGCAGCGTAAGGCAGTATAAATCCGCTATTTAGATGTTATGTCTCGTTAACCCAGTAATTAGCTGGCAACGGTGCCCTTCAAACCGGAAGATTGACGTGTGTATGCAGTTCTGATTTGCGGCATTTTAGGCAATGCGGATGATCAATCCCAGAAGGTTCCTTGTAAGAAAAGACCTACGTTATGTAATACAATATTTTGTTCGCGTACAACTGTCAGTTAAGACGTACATTTTTGTCAACTTTATTTACATAACCATGACATATTGTTATTTGGCTCAACCATAGATCACACTATCTGATAGACCAAACATTACACTTAAATCAGGAGTAGTTCAAAACACGACCTTTTCAAACTGCGTTGTTATTAGTACTGAAGCTGACTAACTGAGACTATATTTAATGCGAACTGAGACGCTATAGAAAACATTGGATTGATGAGATACAAATCATTTTTTAAAATTGTGCGGCTTTAAATGAGAAATGATAATGATTTCTTACTACGAGATGTAAATAAAAGTAAAAAAAAACATGGGATACGTAAGTTTTTTTACAAAATAAAGCCACATTGCATTCATTTTCGAATATGATTTCGAAATAACACTTAAAAGTTAATCTTATTATTTAAAATCATTCACATCGCCAAAAAAATAGAAGAATCATGTTTTAAGAAGCGTTGGCTGTAAAGATAAAGACAAAAAACTAATGCTTGTAAGCCATCGTTGTTTGAATTGAACTTTACGAACCTAGGCTCAATTCTTGTTGTCTTTAATTTACTCATCAGCTACCTGGATGTTTCGTTATCCGTCTTCTTCTTTACAATGTCAACTTCTTTACAGTGTAAACAAAATACTTTGACTTAAGCTTCTCAGAACTGTACTCATATATAAATTTTCTTGCTTTATGATATTACAATACGTTGATCCTAATAGAAAAATATCCTTTAAGCTGAGATTATAACGAGATACAATACCTTTTCGTCGAAGAGGATTTTTAAATTAAATGGAACTTTATTTAGCTCGGATCATGAGAAGCATTGAAAAGTAGATCAAGGCATTATTCTATCAGGAGCACCATATTGTTATACGATTTGATTGTGTCCAAAAATAATTGAATTTATACTATATTATAATTAGAACTGAAAATATGCCGTTAAGTAATATGTTAAATTCTGTCAGGCTTAAGTCTGAACTATTTTGTTTGCAGACTTCTCGTTTACAAAGTCAAGCACAGGAGCACTAATATACTTTACAAGTACACCAAAAAGCGGTGGATGGTCGCCTTTTTAAAAGGGGCCGTCTGGGGCAGTACAGCAGAAATGTGAAAGCGCTTTCGTATTCCGGTCACCACTTTTCATCAGGTGGCCCGACTGTTTGTCTGACTTCGTATGCAAATTTAAAAAGAAAGAAAAACATTTGATATTATATAAATGCAACTCCAATGCTTCACATACTAATGACTATAAATTCTCTATATCGCTTTATGTTATTGTACTATCTTTATCATACAGGTCTTAACAACAAGTAAAACTTTAACAAAATGTATTTTAATTGGTTATATTTAATTAACTACCTACCTTTTAGATGAAACCTCGCAGCGATTTCTGTCGCCCCTTTTAAATCTCTGACATCATTAAAACTAGGCAATAGATCAAGCATCGAGAAAGACACGTTTTAATAACATGGATGTATAATTTTAATTCTTTTCTTTGTATTGGAGTAAACACAGAATTTTCTGAATTTGGCTTTTAAATGTATCACAGTATTTTTTTCTAATTAAGCACTGATCACAAGCTTACTTAAAAATAGGGCCACATGACTACTACACTACTTTTGACCAAAATAGAGGCACTAGGAGCGGAGCAACAAGATAACATTAAGAAAAAAAAACGTTCGCTCTGAATTGAGCTTCAGTCGAAAAACAAGGATTAAAAAAGCTGTTTAGAGAGTGAATAATTATTTTTAATGTTACAACCAAGACAGCTGAATTAAAACGCTTTAGTTGTCTAAAGTAAATGTTACTTTTACGATATCGGAAAAAAATCTCCTTTCCTCTTACATTTGTCATTTTAAAAATCATCAAAATGACAACTTCCTTATATTTGTGTGTATAAGCTATACACTTCTATATAATAAAGCTATGTATAGTTTGACTAATTTTATTATCTGCAAAGCTTATCTAAAAAGGAATATTGAAAAAATTCTAAAAAAATTAAAAAACCATATGTTTTATAATGGGTCAAATCTCGTTAAGCGGGGGGTCCGCTTAAGGTGATTTTATCACTTGATTATTGAAGGTATATTAAAACATCTATTTTGAAAGTGGGCATAGCATATAATCATCTCTCATAACATTTAAGAATGCCACAAAAGTAGACACCCCACTTGACGTGTTTTGACCCTAATATGTATATAAAAATTATCTGACAATGTTTTGCTTCGCGTAGTTAAAAAATAATAAAAAACTAAAAAAATTAACTTATTACTTCAATGGCCGAATACAAATATTTTTGGATTTGTTTTTCGTTCTCTTTTTAGGCGCCAAAAGAAACACGTGCAGAGGTGCAATTCAAAAATTTGCTTGTTTAATATTTTAATTTAATTATTTTTGCTAAAACAAAAGCAATGTCGAAAATACATTTTTGAAGTTACTTTTCTTTTGGCGCGTTAGGGAAAAATAATTTTACGAGTAGGATGCGCGTTCATGCCGTCATGTGAACTGACGACCTTAAGTTAACTATAATCAACATTTTAGTTAATTTTTTGTCATATTAAAGCAACTTTATTTAACTAGTTACTGAAACAAAGTTTATTTTAAAAACTTTTTAAGTTATAAATACCATTTCTTTTATTATTGTGAGAACCGTTTTTTTACAAAGTTAAAGTAAAAAAAGTAATTTTTTTTTCTAAAAATATCTTTGACTGGTTACGCCAAATAAGTTTTACTTCTAACGTGTCTTTATAAGTACACATATTAAAATTTTATTTTGTGCAAAAATAATCTTAATTATTTTTTAAATATTTTAAAGAAAAATCTTTTTTAAGCAGTAGACCTCAATACTTTTTAAGAAGATAGATAAAGGAACTTGCAGGTAAATGATGAGTTAGTTAAAGATAAAAACAATTCAGTCTACAATGTTATAAATTAGTCTAGGTTAGTGAAGTAAAACACAAACAACGCTAGCTTGCAAGCATTAGTTTCTTGTCTTTATCTTTAGAGCCAATGTTTCTTTAGACTTAACTCTTCTTTCTTTTTATTTTTTGAATATTTTTAAGTAAAAACTATAATTCCAAAGCATTTTTTTAAGACAATCTTATTCGAAATGAAATGATGTGCCTTCATTAATTAGCAATAATAAACAAACGTACATATCCTCGTCTATTTTTACTTACATTTATTTCTTAAAGTTGCAAATGATTATCATTTCTCACGTTAAAGTCCTACAATATTGAATAATGACTCCTATTTCACCGAACCAATAAGTTCCGCTCAAATCGGTTTTGCTCCGAGAACAAAAACCCACATAATATTTTATCGATAAAAAATATAAATGTTTCATATTTTTTTTTATATTTCATCATTATTTCTTATTTTTTATTATATTTATTTCATTATTTCTTATTATATTTGATCTTGAAAACGACCAAAAGGTAAAGTCAAGATTAAGAGGTGGTTTTTTTTACATACACAAACACTAAGCATCTAGTTTTTTTTGTACTCTTTTTAATTTATACGAAAAATACCGGACCGCTTACCGGTAAAAATAAACTTACATAATTATTTTTGAAAACGTTATATGTGAATTTATTGTTATGTGCAAATTATATATTATATCGTATATTAATAAATCGTGCAATTGAATCCAAACAAAAACAGATATCGTTATGCAATTTTATCCTTTACATATTCATATCGAAATACCACTGATTTCTGTGAAGTTATTGGAAATTTCCTATTTTGCTTAGAACGAGAGGGTTTTTCGGAATTCAATGCAAATTTGTATATTATATTCTATCCTGCAGGTTTTCACGTGTTTGTTAAATCTGCGAAGTTATATTTTACATGTTTAAACCTGTGAAATGTTAGACCAATTTAATGTTAGAACATTAAGTGGTCATGGGTTTGAATCCTACTAAGGCTCTTTGTAGCGTTGTTATAGGGCAGTTGCACAGCGTATAAAGTTTATTCTTCAACACATACCCTAGTGGGGATAGAATCCGACCTCTTAACACATTTGGAATAATATAGATAAAAGAGTGGATAAGTTTGCATTGAATGTATTACTGATTACATTTGATTAACTGAATTATAATTTTAAGAATAAACATAATAAGTGTTAAACAATAAGTACTATTACAAAGCCAGTAGAGACAGTAAGATTTAATATAAAAAAAAATAAAAACTCAATTACGTTTCTTGAATAGAAATAAAGGAATTCTGACAAAGGGTGAATGAAAATATGTATTTGTAGCTATATTTTTTCGATCCCTTGTTGCCGTTTCTAAGGCATCAGTAATAAGAACATCTTGATTCGAAAAGATTTTGGTTAGAGTAGCTCGAGGATTAGATAAGTCTGTTCATTTAAGGGTTTTTTTTTAATTTAGAATTTTTTCAGTCTTTATTTATGCTGACCCTATTTTTGAACGTGAAACGGCTTTATATACATCTTTGTGTGATTTACCCTTTGAATTTCTTACCCAGGAGCCACGGAATCCAGGAGATTTCTCATCCTCCCTCACTACTATTCATTGGCTGCAGAGGGCTGCTCGCCTGCCACCTTTGTCCCCGTCCATCGCACCCTCCTCGGCACTTCAAGGTGGATTTCTCTAGCCTACTTGGAGCATTCGCCTCCAAACGCCTGCCATGTTCGGAAAAGCGAGAACCAGTTTGGGAGAAGTTTCCAACCCAAGATCCGTGTAATCAATCGTTTAAGGCTTACCCACAAGAACCATTTTAAATCCTTTACACTTTCCTCTTTATAATATTAGTATAGATAATCTTGAAACTTTATACGATTCCACAAACATCTAACGCTGTACTTAAATGTAACACGTCAACCGTTTAAAGATTTATGACGCGGTTTGTTTAAAACACGAATAAATTCGAGGGTAAGGAGTTTGAAACTAACTCACCACTAATCGCTTTAGTAGTGGAATTGATCCTAAGACGACAAGGGATTCATCTATCACGTTTGAGATAATAAGCTCCGATTTAGAATAGATAATTTGCTATAACTTACGCCTGTACAATTATTTTGGCTATACAATCAAATATTTAACGTAAGTCTCGATATTTTTAACTGTATTATTTTTAGGTAATATTGTATAAAACTTTTTTTTGGTTTCGATAGCTTTTGTTATAGAAGATGTAAAGGTCTTAACCCTACAAATAAGCGCAAAAGCACAAAGTCAAAGTCAAATATTTTATAAAATATGGAAGAATTACACTTTCTTATTGATTATCAAATATACTACCACCGGTTCCGAAATGAAAACCGCTGATCTGAGAAGAACTGGCGTAAGAATCTCAGTGGATTTTTTTTCTTTCCTTTAATAGATTTGACTGCATAAGCCGCTGAGCTAAGCTTACTCGCCAGCCAATTAATATAAGGGCCCCATTGCAGTTTCGAATCTGTGATGGAAAATACAGGAACTGGGTCCAGCCTTCCATATACGACCAAATCACACCCAGCTTGACGAACATTAGGTGTCATAAATCTTATAATAGAATAATTTTCTCAAAAATCTTATAAAGCGCAAGCAGTACATAAATAGGTCTAAAGTTATTGGGATCAGGCAGTACTACCAGTACTGCCTGATTTAAATACCGGAAAACTGTACTGTATTTCATAAGGACAGAAAATTTACCACATAACATCAATAATACAATTTATCCCTTTAGAAAGATCCTCCATAGATCTACAGTGTTTTAATGTCCAAGGATTTAAAAGCGGACACAAAATCGTTATCGCTTTCATTACTAAAATAGAAATTATCTTTAATAATTAATCAACAATCACGTAAATTGTTTCATTCTACAAAAATCGTTACTAATTTAATATAAATTATTTATGAAAATTATTTAACGTGATCTGATTACAATCTTCTTAAGTGCTATATTCAGATACATTATAAGTTTTTTAATAAACATCGTACAACGTTTCATAGCCTTGCAATTTCCTGGCTCCGCTGTGTTACCATATTCATCGGTCCCGCATCTCAAAAGACGATTACTTGCGAATAGTTATGGTCTCTCTGGTAAAGGAACCGTGAACCGGAAAGTGCCCGTTTCTGCAGCAAAGCAGTAGTCTTCCGGTCTGGGGGGCACCGTAGACAGCCGTTGTAATTACTAGGTAAACGAAACGCGTTGTAAGGTGGCTAGTGTATTTGTAGGTTTTGTATATAGATATAATATGTATAATTCATATGTATAATAACCGCATAAAACGAAAAATAATAAATAGATAAACATGGTTTTTATATAAACATTCTGATTTATGCTAGGTATAAAAATCTGTTTCTTATTTTGTTCTATTGTTAACCTTTAGAAGTTTTTTAACCAGCCACTGTTATTTCATACGAAACTTGGGCAGACGAACACGGCATCAGTCTGCCCGTGACCACGGACCCTGTATTACTCCCAAAAACCCTGATTAAACGCAAAAAGAATCCATAGTCTTTTATTAAATCATTTATAGTACTCGCTTTAATTTTAAAAAAAGTATTTTGTATTTGTATATAATTTTTTTTAAAAATAAATAGCAAGTGTATTCCGAAGGCCCACATTTGACAGCATGGTGGGATACGGTCCGAAATCGAAATGGATAGGGGTGTATTAGGGGAGGCCTATGTTCAGCAGTGGACTATCACTGGCTGATGAAATTGAAAACAGAAAAAATTTTGGAATTTACGCGAGTCCTATATATGAATAAATAAAAGACTATGGATTATTTTTGAGTTTAATCTGTTTTACAATATTCCAGACGTCTCACATACTTTACAGGGTCATGGGCAGACTGAGGTGTTCTTTTGTTAAAGTTCCTTACGAAATAACAGCGGCTGGTTAAAAAAATTTCTAAAGGTCAAAAAAAAAAAACAAGAATCAGATTTTTAGACCCAACAGAAATTGGAATATTTATATAGAAAAACAAATTTATCTATTTATTATTTCAGTTTTTATGCGACTATAATACATATGAAATACATATACAAAACCTAGAAACCCACTTGCCACCTTAAAACAGTTGCATTTCGTTTACCTAGTAATACCAACGGTTGTCTACGGTGTCCCTCAAAACGGAAGGCTTTGCAGCAGACACAGGCACTGTCCCCTATAAAGAGGTTTTTACCTAGCAGAAAGAATATATTTTTGTAAAGAATGACACTCCCGTTTTCATTTTACCTAGGCCTATCTTACCTAGTGTTTTGATCGCATTCGGACGATTTATGGGTCCTAATGTTCCCTTTTCTTTAACAGAGAGACCATTACCATTCGCTTGTAACCGTCATTCGAGACGCAGGAGCGATGAATACGGGAACACTGTGGGGCTAGGAAATTAGAGATTAATAAACCGTAGGCAGATGTTACATATCGCAAGTCTATGAAAAGTTATATGATGTTTCTTAAAAACTTATAACGTATCTGTATATAGCATTTTAGAAGATTCTAATCAGATCAAGTTATATAGTTTTCATAGATATTTTTATATCGAAATACTAACGAGGTTTGTACAATGAAGATACGATACGTTATACCAAACTTTTTACTAAAATAAGTCAGACGTACTTAATAATTGGTCGTAATTAGTTTTTAAGCAACAATCATCAATTTCATTTAAACCTTATTAAAAGAGGCATATCTTCAATAGTGTTAAAACAATCGTTCATTGCACACTTGGTCACCGTCTGTATTAACGTACATATTTCAAAGATATATACAATATAATGCCTTAAGTTTTTCTTTTACTTCATTTTATCATTTTCCTGTATCGTTTTTTTAGATGTTTAAATTTTAAATATTTAATCGCATCTATACCCACACTAAATACGTACAAAATGAAAACATATTTATTCAAGTGAAACGTTTACAAGAGTCCAGTCTATCCCTTACACTAGGCACAGCCTGTCCTATAAGGAAATTAAATAATTTACATAATTTTTAAGTGAAATTACAAACAGGAAACACGGTTTTAAAAATCAAGACTAAACGATTGAAGTGTATTTCAATGTTGTATTGAAATTGTGTGTATTTTGTGCGCACGTGCTAATGTGTGGGTGTGTGTGTAAGTATTTATCTGTCTGATGTCCGATGCGAAAATTTAATTTTCATATTTTAAACAATTCTTCGTTTTGTCTTAACTCCATATATCAACTAAATTTTAAACTTACTTTTCAGTTTTTAAGATATTTAAAAACAAATGATCGTCTTTACAAACTTTTCATTAAATAAGAATGTTTTATTGTTTTTCTGCAGAAAATTTGAAAATAGAGAAATCACTGATGCCATTCTGTGTGTGAACCTCTTGCTGTACATACAATACCCAAAATTATTCTTTTTATGTTACGTATTTTCTTTGTGAGGCGTCAAGTATGGATGCCTATCGAGGTTGAAAAAGAAATGAAATCTAAAATATTAAAACATTGTTACATATACAATAAATATTTTTAAGCCGTAATTGAAATCTCTAAGAACATTAAGCCTTATACGTGTTATTCTAGTGGCCCCTCAATGATTTTATTTACCGACGCCTACACTCTGATTGGGATATCAAAGCTGATTTCGATCTGGACATAAACGTAATACTCGATGACTCTCTTATCTGTTATCTTCATCTATAGTAGCCATAAGAACGGCGATAAGGACAGGAAATGCCAGTCTCATATGGATTCTATTTCTTTTACCAAATAGTTTTATTTCTCATACCTTTTCTATTTTTTAAAACCTTACCTTTTCCAAGGTACGAGTATACATATATTTCTGCAATACTGGATAGAGATTAGCAATGAAAATTCCAATATCTGCATGATTTTTATTTTACTAACACCGCGTATAAACACTAAGGTTTGATTGAATAAGTACCCTGTGCTTAAAAGGTATAAGGTACAAGCATTGTAAAAATAAGTTTAGGCATTTTTATATCTAGAAATAGCATAAACTAGCTAAAAACAATGTACATAAAACAACGCACTAAGCTGAAAACCACACATTGCAAGTGTCAGTCATAAAGCCATTTGCATTTAGCATTTGTGTAGGCTTAATAACTTTTTAACCTTTGGCAACAAAAGCTATAGAAACCAAAAACAGACATATAGAAATATTAGGAATTTTAGAAATAAATTTTACGTATAAATAGAACAATGAACAATGTCGTGACTAACGTTAAATATTCGATTGTATACTAAGCTAGAACAATTTAACAGACAATAAAAGTTTGAGCAATTTATCTAGCCTAAAACGTGATAGATCCCTTGACTTTCTCTTGTCGTCTTTGGATCAATTCCGCTACCAAAACGATTAGTGGTGAGTTAGTTTCTAAACTCCTTACACTAGTGTTTTAAACAAACCTCGTAATAAATCTTAAAACGGTAGATATGTTACATTTAAGACCACCGATAATTATTTGTAAAATCGATCAAAGTTTCAAAATTTAATTTAAAGGCATTATAATTCATTTTGAGTCGAAATATTCAATAATGTACTAATTAAAAATTAACGGTTTGTCTGCATGAAGGATTTATGTTTTTAAACTTTACTGCGATATCGCTTGCGAGAATAACATATATGATGGTAATGAATAGAATTTGGGTATCTGGCGCAGACCAGCTTAAACCTTTTTAATTTTTTTTTTATAACTGATAGTATTTTTTTTTAACTATGCTTTTGACCTCATATCGTTAGTAAGGTTCAACTAACACACAGTTTGCGGGAAGCTAGCGTTACCCCTAGCTAGGTGATTAACACTTCTTAAATAAAATGACTTTATGGATTATATCGCGTTTATGTTACATTTTTAAATTCCCGACGTTTCGAACACTTTCTAGCGGCCGTGGTCACGGGGTAGACTGAGATGTCATGCATCTTGTTGCCAGTGCTGAAGCGATTCAAGATCTTAATTTTAATTAATTATTTTTAGTCTGTACTCCGACCTATGCAAAATGAACTGGTTTTGTCGTTAGAGCCAGCAGTGGTATTATGCTTGGGTTTATTCTTGTTATCTTTTAGTTTCATCCTTGGTAGGAATCGGTGTTCTTTAGCGAGGATTTGTGGTCGATCAAATCTGATGTAATGGTTTGGGTGATTTAAGGTATGGTCACACACTGCCCACTTGTTCGGTCTTTTATGTTTAATTTCAGCTATATGTTCCTTCACGCGGATTCTTATTGCTCGCTTTGTCGGTCCAATATAAGAGAGGCCGCAGTCACAATCTAGCTTGTACACTCCTGGATCTTGTAGAGGAATATCGCATTTGACAGGTAGTAGGAATTGATCAATCTTCTTTAGCGGCTTGAAATAAGGTTTGATTGAAGCCCGCCTCAAAATGTAGCCAATCTTGTCAGTTACGCCTCTCACAAAAAGTAGAACAGCAGGTACTGCCCACTGTGGCTGCCTTCACTGGTCACTGTGACGCTGCCGTGGCGCAGCAAGCTTGTTGTCTTGCAGTACTGGCTTAACATTATGTAGCCCAGCCGCCAGGTGTTCATCATCACAGATCCCTTGTGCTTCTGAAACAAAGATTTGCCCACTGTAGCTAACTGGGATGGATGGTGTGAATTACGTTTAAATATTTTTTGTATGGGTTGGTTTCCATCACAGAATGGCTCTAGAGGTGTTATAAGGATTGCGAATAATTAAAACATCAAGAAAAGCTAAAGAATTATTATTTTCTAACTCGATAGTAAACTGTATTTTTGAATTATTGGAGTTAAGGTGGATTACAATGCATTTATTTTATCATATGGTAATAAGGTAAATGTATCATCTCCATAGCGCTTATAAAATCTAGGATGCATGGGAGCAGTGAGTAGCGCCTTCTTCTCGAAGTCTTCCATAAAAATGTCAGCAACAATAAGAGACACTGGGCCACCCATCGCTACACCATCCATCTGCATGTAGAACTCATCTCTCCACAATAAATAGCCAGATGTTATGCAATGTTTTAGTAAAAATGCATTTTCTATTGAGATGTTATTTTCCTCTAAGTTTCGTGTTATATTGGTGCAATCTTTTATAGGTAAAGATGTAAACAAAGATTGAAGATCAAAACTAACTATAGTTTTATTGTCATCAAGATGTAGATTTTTTACCCCACTAACAAAATGGTAAGAATCCTTTGTAAATGCGCTTGTTTGTCCTCTGAGTGGTGAGAGGATTTTTACTAAATGTTGAGCCAATTTATAAGTAGGTAAGTCAATTTGGCTAACAATAGGGCGCAATGGAGCATCAAATTTGTGTATTTTAGGCAACCCATACAATTTTGGGGGCTCGTGACATGAAGGTATTATCAATTTAACGTCAAGATTAAGTTTTTCGGAGTGTTTTTTAATAAGATCGGTAGTTGATTTAAGCGTTTTAGTAGTAGGGTCAGTTTTGACCTTCCTATAAGTAGTTTCATCGGATAATAGTTGTTCTAATTTAGTATTATAATCTGACGTGTCCATAATCACTGTAGAATTACCTTTGTCCGCTCGGAGAATTGTTAGTTCTTTGTTATTACGTAAGTTGTTAAGTGCAATAGGTTCATCCTTAGGAAGATTAGGTTTCGGCACTTTGCTTTGACGCAACATTGACGAAATATCTAGTCGGATAGCCTCCAAATCTTCCTTTTATACTTGATTTTGAACAAACCATCCTCCACACTACATACAATTTGTTCATAAGGGATTTTTCGCAGTGCAATTGCAAAATCTAATTCTTTTGATAATACTTTCAATGTCTTCTTAGTTCTTTTTTTTGTCGAAATGGCTTCTCCAAGAGTATTTTGGTGATTCTGCCAATGTCAAGGTTGGAAAAACAAGTAATGGTTTCTTGAGTTGATCAGTTACAATAACTATTGTAACTGACCATCTAACAATTAAACTTAATCTGCTGAAATACCTAGGACAAATATTAAACAATCAATTAGTAAATAAACAAATTTTGATAAAAAATAGTGACACATTATAAGGGACGGAACAAACAGTGACATATACCTATAAAAATTGCTACTTGGATAAATTTATATACAGTTTTTACAAGAGAGGGATCATTAAGGGTCAAAAGGAAAGGTATGTTAATAGGCCTAGGTATGTTTTTAGGAAGGATATCATAAAGAAGGATAGAAAGGTTCTTGCAATAAAAAAATATGTGTTCAAGAGAACCCCTCTGCTAAACCACATTGACACAGTGAATGGTCCAGTATGCGCAGTTAAGCTAAAAACGCAGGGGTACATATATGGTCCAAACGGAGACGAGCGATTACTGAGGTAATTAATTTTAATTTTTTTTTTATTTTAAAAACCAGGGCTTAGCAGGTATATTAGGCTGGATAGATCCATAATATTTTCCTATTACTAATTTTGAATTTTGCCACTGACTATCCCAAGATTTAAATAAGAGCGGTTTTGCTAGGGCGCACATGTCACGGGCAGAAACGTTACGATGGCGAGGATCACTTGCATAGCTTGCTTGGCATGGTAGTCTGCAGTTTCATTACCTTAAATACCCACATGACCTGGTATCCAAGCCAAGAATGTGTCAATACCACTTGCTTCTAAATTATATAACATCTCTTTTGTGGATAGGATAGTAGGGGACAGGTGTTTTCGATGGAAAGGGGGTTTAATTAGATCCTCGAGACTCACTGAGCATTCAGGATTTGCGGAATTAGGATTTTTTGGCATTGATGAATTTAACGGATTTGAACAAAGCAATGGATTTGCCAGTAAAGATGGAGCATTACAATGGACATCTAAAGCATAACACCACATTGTATTTCGGTATGTAAATGGATACTCCAACGAGAGATATTCTTTTTGTTTTAGCACAAGCCTTGCGAAAAGAGAGAAAGTTGTCCATATTCAGGTTGTTCGTGTATAATCTTTCTGCTTGTTTACGTAGACGGATAGAAGCAGAACATTCCGAGTCCCACCTACCTACCCCGTGACCACGGCCGCTGAAAAATGTTCGAAACATCGGGAATTTAAAAATGTGAAATAAACGCGATAAAATCCGTAAATCCGTATTTAATAATGTATAATATTCGCATAAACAATAGAAATGATTAACACTTCTATCAAAATCATTCAGAAGACACGTGAGTTCGGCAAAACCGATACTTCATAAAGCACTTCCTCTTAAATTATACAAGTCACATGAGATTGCAGTTCCACAGACGTCACATAATTATAAACTTACATATTTTATATAAAATTGTTTGTATAGACCTGTTTTATTACTTCAAAAGCTAAACATGGTTGAATTTTAAAATTCCAACGTTCAATTCAATAACTGCGTTGTAAAAATAATTGTAAAAAAATTAATTAGTTTCGCAAGTTCTAATTAAAACATTTATACAAAAAACGATTATTTTAAGAGCTTATAACGCGGTCGAGAACCTTATTCATGCATATCACAAATGCAAGTAATTGCATTTAAAATAATAACAAGAATAAATAAACTCACCAAAATAGGAAAGCTGATAATACTGAACTTGACTAAGCAGACTTATCTATTCTTCTAGCTACTCGAACCAAAATCTCTTTGAATCACGATATGTTATTGTTAGCAATGTCATACAAACGGCCAAGATTGTACTTATCCGATGCGAATGGTGAAATGGTACGATTGGTGGATTAGGCCTTTAAGACATCAGGTTACTCCGATATTTTCTTTTCTTTGGGGAATTATAACCTATCAAAACATTACTGTAGGTGTTGATCAAGCTTTATTTTGATTTTTCTACATTTTTTGAATAAAAGTAGTATAATTCATTAAAATATTTAGTGTTTCCATAGACGTAGGATAGTGTAAAAAAGTATTTTTAATTTGTTTAGAACGAATATTTGTAAAGCATCAGTTCACGTGTTTGCCTTTGGCGTTGAAAAATGGAACACAAAAACATAGCTAGAAATCCGTTCTTGTGTTCGCCATGAAGGAATTTATTTTTTTCTATTAAAAAAATTTAATTATTTTAATTTTTTTTCCCTAGTATCATTTTATTTATGTTATTAATTTTATGTAGCATAAAATTAATGTGGTTGCGCGGCCGCGTGGTCACTCAAGTTTCGTCAGCCAATTTTGATTGGACCAACTAACTCGAGTGACGGCGATATGGTAGATCCTATTTAAGGACCAGAAGCGAGGATGTTCGAAGGAGGTTCGAAGGACCTTGTGCGTAATCCGGCTCGGACAACGTGGTTATAAAGCTGAATTGGAAATGCGACAAAAGAAAGGATAAATATCTCGTCTGATGGCGGCACAGCTGCAGGTGCCTTCGTTGATGCGGTTGGTTTTGGCGGTAAACGTAAAACTATTAGAACGGAGCGTTAACCATTCGCGTCGCGTGACTTTACGAAATAAGATGCGCTGCGTAGGCACTTCGGAAGGCAATTGTCCGACTGCGGCGGCGCTGGCCGCCGATCGCTTCACAAAGTATTCAAATTATACCCACTTTCTTCGCGAGATGAGGAAAAATTAAACGACAAAAGGAGGGTAGGCGTAAGGAGTGGTAGTGAGAAAGGGAAAGAAGATTATTGCGTAACCAATTTTCAGCTGTGTTAGGCGATATAGAAATGCGCGCGAACAGTTACTTTTATTTGATGCTGTATATATTTTTTTTCAAATTCTTCTTTTAGAATTACCATGTTTCATTACCCGCTTTTGCTAGTCTTTCTCAAATGTGTTATTAGGTCAGATTCTATACCCAATGGTATAATTGGTACAGTTTCTTCGCCGAGCAGAGCAATATAACAACGCCAAAACGATCCTTAGCATTAAAATTAAAACTCTTTTTTGAACTCAGTAGAGACACTCTTATTTATTGATTGTCAAAACGCTACCACAGCAAGGCCCACGACCACTTTCTTTCACGATGGTGGCCTAAACATGTAATATTTGATTTAGCAAACGCGTAAAAACATAAACAACATGACGCAAAATTTCAAAAAGCTTCTCGCTCGAAGCAAAATAGGAAATATTCAATAACTTCACAGAAGTCAGTGGTATTTCGATATGAATATGCAAAGGATTTTTGATGATATAAATTCCATTGTTTACTTCATTCGACGTTTAAAACAACACGTTTAAATATCGATTCCCAAATATTAAAATTGATTCTAAAATCAGATATCACTTTGATAGCTAATTTTAGAAATTAGCTTACCAATTCTTTTATACAATGATTTACAAAATAAGGTGACGAGAAAGATAGAGTAGACAGAGTTTTAATTTTTTTGGCAAAAACTGCTTTTACGATACTTAAAAAAAGAATCTGAAGTCGGCGTTTTTGTTGTAACTGAATGTTGCTCTACAATATCAGTTTTCGCCATCGCCATACAATCGCTTCTATTGTGAGCAAGAATATTGGTGGAATATTTGTCATTCACGTGGTATCAAATACCTTCAGTAAGTAAGTAAATATTTTTTTATATGAGTTTTAAAGGTTTTTATGGCAGCTTTTCAACAGTATGTGGTCGTAATTAAAGTTATTGTAGTTAAGTGTGTAGTTAACTTGTACAATTCAATTTCTGGCAATCTATTATTAAGTGCTTCAGTGTCTAAACTGTGGCATTGCCACAAGGGCACCATTAGCTTGACATTTATTGCTAGCAGTTATTTTGAATCGGTATAGATACTCTTTATGATATCCGTGACTACAAAGACATTGAGCTATCTAGGAATCTGGGGTTATCTTAGATAATGTTGATATTAGATC
The DNA here is from genome assembly GCA_029286875.1 of Lamproptera curius. Lineage (NCBI taxonomy): Eukaryota > Metazoa > Arthropoda > Insecta > Lepidoptera > Papilionidae > Lamproptera > Lamproptera curius. The sequence goes on from JAGSMT010000189.1 coordinate 115,937, forward strand.
GTCGTTAGTTGGGCACCACCGAGTTAAGTTGCATTGTGTTGGGTCATATTGTCATATCGATTTGCTGTATTAAGTGTCTTCTTAAGCTCTTTTGTCATATAAGAAATTGGGAATTCGGTGATTTTTAGTAATACTGCAGATTTTGCTGCTGCATCCGCCAACTCGCGGCCAACGGTACTGTCATGAGCCTCAGACAGTTGAAATATGATAGTGTCATTTTGTTCCAATTTTTAATCCCTTTTATATTTTAACAGTCTATGTTTTGATCCAGTCTTCATCAAGGCTCACAAATACACTCTCGATTAATTTTCAGTTTTTTTTCTAGGCTTAAATATCTCCGATTGCATGTTATATGGTTCAGTTAACTTAGAGAATAATTATAAAATATTATTAGATTATTAACAGGCACTCTTCTCGCAAATATGCTTGATTTTCTGAGTCATCGTAAAATTGCATTTAATCTTGAAGTAATATTTGAAAATGGGCGCAGTTCAATAATAAATTAATATAATGTCGCTTCTTTTTATGAAACAAAAACATTTATTACATTGATACTCTTCGAAGCTATGCCTTTATTGATGAATGTGAAGCCAAAATTTCACACGAACATTCGACATCGCTTATACATATCGCATTTAACTAGCTTTTAGAACCCAATACGATCATAAATCAACGTAAACTAAGAAATAACTTTCAAAAGTATGAATGTTATTGATAAATCAAATAAAACAAATTGCACCGGTGGTAGGTCCCTGTTTACAACCGGTGGTAGGTCCCTGTTTACAGGAGACCGTCTGGGTGGTACTACATGCGGTGCCTATTTCTAAAAAATCAAAAATCATTGTCTGTGCATTGATATTTCGCAGCATTAGTTTGACATTGGAGAAAGTTTATTTAACTTCCATCTTTTATTTGGCTGTAGTATAGATCACGCTATCCAATAGACAAAACATTTCACTTAAATCAGGAGCATTTCAAGTCAAGACCTCTTCAAATTGCGTTGTTATTACTACTGAAGCTGACTAGCTGACACTGTATTTATTTAATACGAACTGAGACGTAATAGAAAGTATTGGATTGGTGGGATGCGAAGGATCTTATATTAATTATTTTTTTAAATTGAGAAATGATAATCATTTCATGCTGCCAGGAATAAATGCATGTTATATACTTTATATACCCATATATACTTTAAAGTTCATCTTATTTTCTTATTTAATAAAAGACCTTACAATTTTTTTCGCGTTTAATTTGGTTTGCAATTTTCCCGAAGTTTCAGACACTTCATAGAATCCATGGTTACGGGCAGAACATCATGTTAATCGTATTAATTAAAAATATTAACAACATTAAAAAAAAACCTAAAAATTAATTTAAAAGGAACGTTGGCTGTAGAGATAAGAAAATAATGCTTTGTAAGCCATTGTTGTTTGAATTCAACTTCACTAAGCTAATTCATAACCTTGACTAAATTAATTTTGTGTTTAAGTAAATTATTACCATGTGTTACCTGTATGTTTCTTTATTTTTCTTCTTTGGAAGTACTGACGTTTCTGCAACCAAAAATCGCGTAATTTGTTTAAAGCAATATAAACATATTAACAACGGTAAAAAGTTTATGACAATTGAAATTATAATATTTTTGCAGAAAATTTTATTCTAGACAATAATAACATTTTCTGTAAAGTATGTATATTGTGTCAATAATATCATCTGAAGTAAATAATCCTTACCGCTAACCAACATATTAACCCTGAAAAAAGTTTATAGAAATAACACAATTTTTGCTAAAAAGTAAATTTTTATCTGAACCAAATTCTAATTTTTCATTTCGTAAATACGTTCGCCGCTTCAGTAAAAAAATTGTCTAATTAAAATATTAAAGCTTTGAAAGAGAAGGGAAATGTAAAAAGTGTTTTCAATTTGCGCGTAACAAATTTCCGTAATGCACCTCGGCACGCGTTCTCCTTTGACGTTCAAAGAGAGAACTAAAAATAAAGCTACAGATATTTGATATAATATATTTATTTTTCAGCATGCTTTGTAGTTACAAACTATGTTACATAGCAAAACATTGTTAGATTTTCTTTTATCTAGATTTTTTTCTGTGTCTGTTACACATTCAATAACTTATGGATAATTTGTTTAATAATAATTATTTAAATATCTATTCTTCGCTGTTTTAGAAGTAATTGCATCATGGGTAATTAAATAACAATAAACCATTTATGTCTCAGCTGATATATGTAACAAGAAAGGAGTTTAAAAGCCTATTTGTTATCTTAGTGACTAGATTGACAATTTATGAATTAGTTATGTTCGTTCTTTATGGTACAAATTAATAAACTAGGTTGTAAACAAGGCCCATTATGAAGTTATATGTGACATAGGTAACACAATATATTAAGGGCTTATGGTGGTTGACTCTATATGGAAACGATTATGACGATATAAAAGAAGATTAGCTCTTATCTTATTTATTAGGTTAGCTCTAGCTCTGGCAAAATATGATAAAACCCAACGACCTCGTCATTGGTCACTAATTTATCTAATTTAAGTTAAATCTAAGAACCCCTTGTGGGTAAAGGCAAAAAGAATCCCAACGTTCTCTATTTTGAGACCAGTTTGATCCGAGCTAATAAACTAATCGAGATAAAGAAACTCCAAATCAATTTAAAAATCCCCTTAGACGGAAAGGTATTGATTAAAGTAATAAAAATCTGTATTACTCAGGATATTTAAGATCATTTTGTTCGACATTTACAAATACGCTTGTTATTTAAAATTATTGTAAATAATATTTTTTTTTATTTCCGCGATTATTATTCATATCAAATCCATTTATTACTCTGCCTGTGATCATAGATGCTGGAAGGACTCCGAAACGTCGAGAATAAATATATATTATTAACGCGAAAACTGATTAAGAAACTCGATAAAATTAAAGGATTTTATCGAGTATCATTTGTTTTACAATATTTCGGATAAATTAAAGATCTAAGCGTAAGATAAAAGCTACAAATCTATCACCACCGTGTGACATAAGTTGTTGCGCATCGTTTACCTAGTAGCGCCTGACTAGTGTGCCCCTCAAACTGGAAGACTGCTTTGCAGGAGAAATAGGCACTGTGATGGTACTTCTCCAGATGGTCCCCTCTAAAAATGGGGCCTACAAACAATCTTTTATATGTTTTTCATCTGGCCAGAAGTAATATACTTTTATTAAGAATGATACTTACGTTTTAATAAACATAGGCCTACCTAACGTGGTGTTTTGATCGTTTTTTGTATACTGATGGGTGCTAATGCTCCGTTCCGTTTTACGGAGAGACCATAACCATTCGCAGTAAACTATTTGAGATGCGGGACCAATGAATACAGGCCCCAAGCCTGTAAAGTAAAGATTTTTGTAGACGCATACATTTTTATTGTGCGAGGCTATGAAACGTTTTGAAAGGTGTATTGTATTAATTAAAAATGTTTTTATTTATATAAATGTAGCGTTTATGTAGAATCTACGCAGATCAAGTTGTATAGTTCACATAAACAATTTAACTTTTTATCTTCTTAGGTGGCATAAAATGTTTTGATAGTAGCCTTCTTCACAATATAGGCAATCTTGTCAGTGACTCCTCTTAGGTACGGCAGAACAGCAGGCACTCGGTTGACCGTGTCTGCCTTCACTCGATCCCTGTGATAGGATGATGATTTAGGGCTTGTTGTCCTGCAGAACTTCTTTGACATTCTGCAGCTCAGCAGCCAGATGTTCCTTGTCACAGATCCCTTATGCTTTCTCTTCATTACCCTATAAAATATTCGTTACATATACAATAAACGAGTTTTCGATGTAGTTTATGTCTATGAGCACATTAACACCGCCTCTAGGGTGTTACTGGCTCCACAATGGCTTTATCTACTGACACATATACTGTGATTCTGTGATCAAAGCGGATAACGATCTAGGAATAAAACAAAATGTTCGCTGTCGATGACTCTCTTATCTTTTTTCTATATCTTTACTGGCCATAAGAAGGGTGATATTTACAGGAAACGCCAGTCTCATATAGATTCTATTTCTTTTTCTCAAACAGTTTTGTTTCTTATAACTCATTTCTAAGCTACGAAAATACTTAATGTTAATATTAAATCTGTAAATTTTAACATCGAACTTTAAATGGGGAAAGCGCAATTATTCTCTGCAGTAGTTTATTTTCTTATTTAATCACAGTTCTAAATTATGCTGTTAATAAATATATAATCAATGAGTAATTAATAGCCTAATAATTTAAAATTATTTTGATACGTTATCACTGGCACGTATCATCTATTCATATTTTTCCTGTTATTTTCCCCTTTGCTATTTTTGCCACAATCAATTCCTTCGAAGCAGAACTTAAACGAAAATAAATAATGTTTCTAGTACCACTATGTAAGCAATTTCTTTTTAGTTCCAACTAAAAAAAAGCAATACTAAGGTTACATACACAAATACTGATATAAAACCAAAGTCAATGATTCGATGTCAACACAATATAACAACAACAGTAATTATAGTATAACATTTAGTTCAGAATTGAAACTACAGTGTGTTAATAATATAAGGCTTAATATCTTTAAAAATTTCTGTTACTATAATTTTGCTATAAACCATGGAAGATTCTGATCAAAAATGCAATATTTGCAAGATTCCTTTAGAAGCAATTATATTTTTAGGAAACATCGATTTACTCGATATACCACGTTTGATTACTAAGATTTGAAAGTAAAAAGTGCTCTGTGCTTAAAAGGTATAAGGTACAAACATTTAAAGATTTTTTTATTGTATATCTATTAATAAATAAAGTAATAAAAAAGGCAATGCACTGAATCTGTAGTCTACAGTCGAGTCCCAAATCATGCTGCTTTCGCTATCTGTATAGACTCAAGAATGATTTTACCTCAGGTAACAAAAGCTATAGAAACCAAAAATCATTCTGTTCAAATAGTTTACCTAAAATAGTAAGTACAATTAACAATGTCGTGACTAACTGAATATGTTTAATAGTACACTAAGCTAGAAGAATTCAACAGTTTGACAATTTATCTTATTCAAATTGGAGTGAGAGGTTATGCTTCCAGTCTCTTGTTTATCTATATTCAGCTAACACAGAGTTTGCGGGAAGCTACTGTTACCACGAGCTAGTTGGCCAACACTTTTAGCAAAACGCGAAGACCACACGAACAGAAAGTACCTGAGTTAAGCAGAACCCATACTTCATATATCACTTGTACTTAAATTATCAAGTCGTATGAGATTGTAGTTCCACTGAAGTTATACGATCTTCATATTAAATACTTTATTTCCAATATAAAAAAGATTACCTTTACTTTTGTGGTATGTGTGCTGAAAGTGTAGTGATCTATGAAAATTTTTAACATATTGTACATGTTTTATAAGACTTTCTGTAATTGCTCGAATGGATACAAAGCCACATAAGACTACTTTCGCAATCTATAACTTGTCAAAGATATTACTTCGCTTATTAAGAATAATAAGAAAACAACGATCCCTGAGAGTATGTCCTTTTTACTGTAGATCTTTCTTATTGCTGAAAAAGCTAATCATGTCATTATTATCATCAAAATCAACCCCTAATCGATCCACTGCTGGACATCGACCTTTTTTAATAAACGCCATGACCGCCGAAAGCTATTCAGTGTTTTAAAAATTCCAAAGTTTAACTAATGGTAAAATAAAATTACCTTTTGTAATTATATACTTGTAATTGTAAAAAGATCTGTAGCTTTCAGTGAATGAACAACAGTTGAGATACAGGTGCAGGTGCCATCTTGTTAAAACTATATTTAAAGCATTGTAATTGTAAAGATATGTAGTTTCAGTGAATAAACAACAGTTGAGATACAGGTGCAGGATGCCATCTTGTTAAAACTACATTTAAAGACATTGTAATTGAAAAGATATAGCTTTCAGTGAATGAACAACAGTTGAGATACAGGTGCAGGTGCCATCTTGTTAAAACTATATTTAAAGCATTGGAAGGGTCTCACGATGCTTTAGGTGTCTTATATGACTTAACTAAAGCATTTGACTATGCACAGCAGTACTTTGGTAAGGAAACTAAAACCACTACGTTATTAAAAATACCGCAATCGACCTTCTGACTTCGTACTTGACAACTCAGAGAGTGACGTAAATTGCAAGAAATCTCCCGGGGCTCCGGAAGGTATGGAGGTCCCACAGGGATCTATTTTGGGGCTTTTACTCATTCTAGTCTATATTAATGACCTACCACACCAGGTTGAGAACAAAAACGAATGTGTATAATTTACTGATCACACTTCTTAAATATCTATAATAAAACGACGGTACATGCGAAATGATGATGTAAATAATGCCCTCTCAATAGTAGGATACTGGTTTATTGCAAATAATTTAATGTTTAATAAATAAAAATAAAACGAAATGTGTAAAGTTTGTGACTCCTAAAGTTCCTCAGGTTGGGTGTGATGTACTCGTCGGAGGATCGCTGGACCACGTCGATTTCACTGTATTTCTCGGCATTAAATAGATTGTAAACTGCAATACGGCCCTCATATTAATTAAATAATTTAAGGCTATTGAGTAATCTCAGCTCAGCAGCTTATGCAGTCAAAAAAATTGACAGCTAAGCAATGTTGAGACAGCCCGTTTAGTATATTTTAGTTATTTTCACAGTATTATGTCTTATGGCAGTATATAACCTGGGCCCAAACTATCGCTGAGAAAAATATGTTTACTGAAATCAATGAAATGACTGTTTTTCTTGATACATTTTTAAACGTTATAGAAAAAGAAAAATTAATTTGTAGAACATTCTGACACGCAATATATAAATACTAGGAATAAGCATAATTTTGTTCTTCAAAAAACTAGGCTCCGAAAAACAATAAAATCTTTCATGAAACGATGTATACTCTCCTACAATAAAATCCATGCAAACGTTTAGCTATTTTCAGTAAATAAATTTTGAAAGTTGTAAAGGAACGTTTATGTGTTAAAGGATATTAGTGTTGTCATAATTACTTGATAGTTAAAACACCCTCGTAATGAACTTTTCGCTTGAGGCTATTTCAATCTATGAAAGCATAATTTTATGTAAAAAAAAATGTAAAACTCACAAAAAATGTCCCGCAGCGTTTCTTACGCCGGTTCTTCTCAGGTCAGAGGCTTCCATCTCAGAACCGGTGGTAGTTTATTTGGCAATCAATAAGAAAGTGCAATGCTTCCATATTGAATAAAAATATTTGACGTAGACTTTGACTTTTACTATTCTAGATTTTTCGGTACATAAAACAAAGATATATTTAAATAGGCATTGCAAATTCATGTCCTATGCGTAATTATAAGCTGTGCAAAGAAACTAAATCAAGAGGATATTACTGTGCCCGAGATCCTTCTTGCATTTTTATTAATGAATGCAAGTTGTTTTACATTTAAAAGAGGCAAGAAAAACCCGCCAAAAAGGAAAGCTTGGAAAACTCCTTAACTTGACTAAACAGACTTATATTATCCTCAAGCTACTCGAACCCGAATCTCTCCGAATGACAATGTTATTATTACCGATGCCTTGCAAACGGCCAAAACTGTATTTATCCAGTATGAATGGTGAAAGATTTGATTGGAGGATTACGTAAGGCTTCAGAGATATCAGGATGCTGCATCTGATATTATCTTTTTCTTAAGAGAATGTTAGAAGTATTAGGAAAAATTAATTGTTTCTATGTTCGGTCTTGAATTTTATTAATTAATTCTATGCAATAAATATCAAATCAAAACTATCTCTTTTATCTAGACTTTTACAAATGTGCTATGAGGTCGGATTTTATCCCCACCAGGGTATAGGTTAAAGAATAAAGTTTAAGTAACGTAGTGCAACTGCACAACAACAACGCAACAGCGATCCTTATTAGAATTCAAACCCACAACCACTTAATTTTCTATCATTTCATCACAACAGGTTTAAACATGTAAATTTAACTTCGCAAAACAAAACAAACACGTAGAAACCAGCAGGATACAATATATATATTTCTTTTTACTCAAAAGTTCCTCAAATATAAATAGGAAAAATCCAATATTCTATAGTTTGGTTTTAATATGAATGTAAAAATTTTAAAATAATATTGCATAAGATATCCGGCTTGTTTGATTAATCAGATTTATGGGTCGATATAACACTTATAAGTTTAACAAGTTAGTTTTAGTTTTGTTGCACAAAACCGAGTTGAATAAGGATTCAAAACCTTTATGGATAGAATTCGTTTTCACTTGAATTTAGAAATTACTTTTCTAGAATTGATAAGCTCCTAAAAACGTTACTATGTTTATAGGATATACTATCAGATGCCTCCAGAATGATGAAAATATTACCTTCTTTGACGTAACAAAATAAACATATTTTAAAATTTTAATTTTTTTAAATTTAACTTTGTAACTGTGTTTACTAAGTACTTAAATCAAAGTTAATCTTGATACAGGTACAGATTTCAACAGCTTAATAGATTAAGGGCGTCAGTTTTCGTAACTAAAATTATTTTCCCTAACGCGCCAAAAAAACTTTACTTCTAAAAAGTATATTCGACATTGCTTTCGTTTCAGTGAAAAAATACTTTAATTAAAATATTAAAACTTTGAAAGAAGAAGGGAAATGTAAAAAGTATTTTCAATTTGCGCGTAACAAATTTCCGTAATTCACCCGGACGCGCTCCTTTGTCAAAAGAGAACGTAAAGTGAAATATTTGATTCGGCCTTGAAACCATAAAATTTCCCAGTATTTTTTATGTTGTAGAAAACTTGTTGATATTTTTAATCATTTTAAGAATTAAAAAACATGTGCTATTTTATAGAAAATATTTTTAAATTAATATTAATATGTTTTTATAGAGGGCCGATTACCCAATTGTTAAAGGATAACCATGTTTGATGGGCTTGGGGTGAGTCCACCCACCAACCCCATTAATGAAAAGGGGGGATGGTCCCAAAAACCCTAACGGATAGGGAAGGGGCCAAAGTAGACTATCCGGCTGATGATGACATATTTGAAATATGTATTGTTTGTGGATATAACATGATAAAATTAGAAAAAGAATCGATAAATTTAAAAGCTTAGAAATGCGATGATTGTGTATTGTTTAATTTTTTTATCTATGCCCTATCCTTTTTATTTTTTTTTCTTCTTTGGGTCTCGAAATCGTCAGAGCAGGACGGGTTTTAATTTTATTAATTTTATATATTATAATTTCCGTTTTAGAGTGTACAAACAACCGCATCAGAACGATGGTGACCGACGATGAGGTTATGTGAAGTGGCAAGGCCAGCCTTTAAAGCACTGATAGCCGATGGGGAAGAAAGGTTCTCGAATAGCAGCCTCGTAACAGCCAACGCAGTGTGGGACGACCCTCATGAGATGGAGTATGACATGAGACGACCTGTCGGTGAGACTAAGGTAGATCAGAAATAGTACCACTTGAGCCTGGGAGACATGTCCAGAGGGACTTTGTTGTCATGGTAATGACTTTTCCATAAGTATAAATTATTTAAAAAATAATTTATAAATGGAAAAATTTTTCGAATTGTCAGAAACAAATTTTCGATATGCACCTAGTGTTTGCTCGGCTTTGAAAATAAAAGGGATATCCCAAAATTTGATTTAACCTTTAAAAAGTATTCTTTATTTTATTAAAAAAGAAACTAGTCATTTACTATTATGTAATTATTAACTTTTTGAAGTAGATTATGATGTATAAAAACGAAACCAGTTTATTAGGACAACATATTTAAAAAAATGAATATTATTACGGCTTCCCACAAAGATAAGCTGAAATTTTTAATAAATCTAAAAACAAACACTATGTATTAAGTATTAATTATCAAAAAACATTACTGAAAAGTTAATTTTAAAGAAAAGAAATGAAATTTAGATATTTTATAAATTATTGTATTACACTTTTAAATAAGATATTGTTGAAGGAAAAACCACCATCGTAGTAGAAAAAAAATTTTTTTTTCAACATTTAATTTGCAAATTTAAATGGCCACCGCCGCTCGCGATTGATTCAAAACCAAAAACGATTTGTTAGAACAGATAGAATGAAGCTTTGATCCGCTAATCCATGTTTAATCCCCAAATTAAGAAAAAAACCAATTCAAATTAAAAATTTTCCGACGGGTGGCATCTAAATTTTTGGCTTAGATAGAAAAAAACATACGTTATTGAAGAATTTTAATTGGCACACAAATATTGGTTAAGAAGTATATTTGTGTCTGGTTTATCTACATAGTCATTTATAGTCTTGTTTCACTCGAGTATAGATCATCCTATTCGATAGACCAAAGATTTCACTTAAATCAGGAGCAGTTCAAGTCAAGAGCTCTTCTAGTAGTCTTGTTATTATCCTGACTTACTGCCTCGAAGCTGCGTAACAAACTGAGACTGTATTTATTTAATGCAAACTGACACGTTATAGAAAGCGTGGGATTGGTGAGATACGAAGAATGTTATATTATTTATTATTTTAAAGTGAAAGGTAATAAACATTTCTAACAGCGGAAAATATATGTAAGCAAAAATAGACGGGGATATGTTTGTTTCTTTAATAAATAAAGAAAAACTATACTTTGAAGTTAATCTTATTATTAAAAACATTTATATCAAATGAAAAAACGGAATAATAAAGTAAAAGGAACATTTTGTTAATCAAAAGTAAAGAAAAGAAACAAAATTTTAAGCCATCTTGTTTGAATTCAATTCAGATCAATCTAGATTTATTGAATAATAATAATGTTCTCCAGTTTATTACGACTACGGCGGCCGATCTATATTAGAGAACAGCCAACTATGCAGGAGGCATTATAGTGCACCAGTGTACGCGCAAACACAGGCGCACTCCCTGTTCCTGTATACTTTCAAAGCCCGGTAAGACGGATAACTGACCCGACCGGAGAGAGTAGGGCGCAGGACCGACTTTTTACATGCCCACCTAACGCATGGATCATCTTACTTTTCAGATAATTGGGTGATCAGCCTAAATTGCCCTAACCTTAATTGGAAACAACATTGAAAATTTGTTGAGTCCCCGCAGGATCCGAACCCATGACCTCCGGCTTCTAAAGCACACGCCCTTACCACTAAGCTACGGAGGCAGACTTATTTTTTTTTATGGCATACGCAGGCAGACGAGCAGTCGGGCCACCTGATGGGAAGTGGTCACCGATGTCCATAGACATTGGCAATACCAGTGGTATCGCCAACGCGCTGCCAACCGTAGACACAGGGTGTTCAGTCTGTTTATCCAGTAAATACTGGCTACAGGTGCCCTTCAAACCGGAACACAGCAGCGTTTTTACATCTCTGCTTCGCGGCAGAAATAGCCACCGCAGTGGTACCCACCCCGACGGTCTCCTGTAAAAAAGGGTAAAATTAAAATTTAAATATTTATAACAACCTACACTAAATTCTTTTTCTGTTACCTAGATGTTTATTTATCTGTCATTTTTAGATGTATTGATGTCTGCTGTTTAAAATCTATAATTTGTTTCAAATTATACCAACATAATATAAATTAATAAACAAATGCAAGATAAGACACAACTTTTATAAACGTGCCGTATCTAAATCTGAGCTCATATCTCAGATGTGGAAGGCGAATCGTTAGTATCGCCTTAATAACTAACACGATTATAACGTAGTGAGTCAACGTATTAAGTATTTAGATTCAGATTCACTCATAATGAAAACAAACCACGTCACAAATTCAAACCTGCTTGACGTGTTCAACTCACAGTGTTTATTTTATGTTCGTTAAAAGCTACATAACCGTACTTAATTATTACTTTTTTTGCTACAAAAAGTTAAACTTACTATATAGTATATATATAGTAATATAGTATATACGAAAATTTTCCGTGTTTCACAATAATCATTACACATATAACTTGATTTTCTCATTTTTTAGGAATTATAATATGTCTTATTATCAATATTCCTCACTAAACTCAACCTCTCTGTTTCTAGCGTCCATAGTCACGGGGTGGGCTCTAATATAAAAATAAAAACCTATAAAGGTATTTTTTAGCAATAGAAGCAACAAGTCGAGTAGGGCGTTCACATAGTGACAGTTATACGCTGCGCATATAGAGGTGTCACGTAGGGTGCCTCTTCTAGCGTCTTCGGACATAGAATTTTGCCCTTCGTTCTCCAGTTATTACTACAGCTGACCACGGTGCCCTTCAAAAGGTAAGACAGTGATGTTCATACATTACTGCTTTGAAATATATACCATGGAATATGGTACTTTCTTATCATCCACTTATATATCTTACATCTAGCCATTTTTTCACATTACATATAACTATCCCAGTAATATATAATATATTGGATTAACAATAAGGCAGTTACAAAAGGCAGTAACTAACAAGCGAAGAACAGTTATATAAGCCACGCCATAATTAAATAAAACATAACAAATATTTTAACTAAATTATTAACAACAAAAAATCGCATTCAAGTCTTTATAATAATTGGCTGCCTTTAGTTCAATAATAGGAAAAATGTTGCCAATAAAAATGTTAATTATTTTCTACATATCCATCCATCCATCAGCCAATTGAAGTCCACTGCTGAACATAGGACCTCCCCCCCCCCCATCCCTCTATATTAGTAATACATTAAAGTTGTGAAGACTTGCAATAAGCTTGCACTGTATAAAACAGTTTCTTCTTACTTACATATTAGACCGCATAAATTCAAGCTTTGGCGTTTTATTCTAGTGGCCCCACGATTTTATCTATAGGCGCCTATATTCTAATTGGGTTATCAAAGCGGACTTCGATCTGGTAATAAAAATAATATTCGTACGCGATGACTCTCTTATCCTTCATCTTTACTGGCCATAAGAAGACATCTGAATATTTCTATTTTCTTGTACTTTAACTATTTTAGTATTCGTTTGTGGATCTTTAACTTAAAAGATTCAAGAGGCAATTACGCTTATGGCTTACCTTGAAAGTAAACATATAAATATGTAAATATGTTTTGCTTTAATAGAACGATTTCCCATCACAATATTGAATCGACCCAGCAAATACTGAATTCACTATTAAAAATCTTGATAATTAATTGTTAGAAATTCATTATAAAAATTTAAATATACAATGACTAATCAGAAATGTTTATTCGCGTCGGATTCAAATCAAACTAAAGCATGGTGGTATTGATAAAATGAAGCTTAAATGCGATATCCACATTTAAACCCTGTCTAAATTTAAATTGAATAAACACTAATTTAATTTTAAAAATTCACTTCAATTGATAGGCAAGTTTCCCAATACATTCTGTGTTTATCTGAAGCAACCTATTGACTACGATTACTATGGAAAAATATTTTTCCTCACACGAAACTTTTATTATTAGTTAATTGAAATATAAACAATTTTCCTAGTGTCTACTTTACTTTTAATCTAATAACTTCTCAAGTTTTAAAGAAGGAAATTCAATTACAATCAATTACTAAAAATCCTACTATTAAAAAAATAGTATCTTGTGTTCAACAGTTTAACAGACAAAAGTTAGAGCAATTTATCTATTCTAAATCGGAGCTTATTATCTCAAACGTGATAGATGAATCCCTTGTCGTCTTTGGATCAATTCCACTACTAAAGCGATTAGTGGTGAGTTAGTTTCTAAACTCCTTACACCCAAGTTCACTCGTGTTTTATACAAACCACTTCATAAATCTTAAAACGGTTGACGTGTTACACTTAAGTACAGTGTTCAATATTTGTGTAATTTTTAAAAACTCCAAAGTGAATATTTTAAAAGTATTTTAAAAATAATTTATTTAATATATTTATTAAATTTTAGAAAGTTCATGCGCAATGCATAATTATAAATTAGGCAAAAAAATTATCGAGGGGTTATTGACGTGCTCGAGATCTGTCTTCTTGCATTTTACAAATGCAAGGGCAAGAATAAGTGAAACTCGCCAAAGATACAAAGCAAATAAAACTCCTTAACTTGAGTAAACAGACTTATCTCATCCTCGAGCTACTCGAACCGAAATCTCTCCGAATGACGATGTTATTATTACCGATGCCTTACAAACGGCCAAGACTGTACTTATCCAATGCGAATGGTGAAAAGATTTGATTGGTGGATTACGTAAGGCCTCTGAGACATCAGGATGCTCTGATATTTTCTTTTTCCTTTCGCGAATGTTACTCAAATGATGTACGTTTGATTTCTTTGTTCGTGCTATACACTTTCTTTTCCAAGTCAAACGTTAATTACAACGAATAAAAACATTATATGTGATTATTGTATTTTTTTATTCCATTTTTGTAAGTTGATTACTTTACTTTTGTATTGGTTTACAACATTTCCCAAAAAAAAATAATTTAATTCATTAAATATTTAGTATTTTTATAGAGGGGGAGAAGCTAAAAAGACTTTTCAATTGGGTGAAAGAAATATTTAATGCACCATGCTACTTGGCCTTTTGTTATCGAAATAGGGAATAAAAATATAGCTATATAGCTATATAGCAAATACATATTTGTCAAAAACTCTATGACATTCATCATTTGTTGTCAAATTTTGTTGTTCTTTTTAATTTAACTCTATTTGTCTGTACAGGCTTCGTTGTAGTATGGTTAAAGATTTACTATATTTTATCTTAAAAATATTATGTAGTTACTTTAGTTACTAATAGTACAATAGAAACTTGTATAAGTCTTCTCTTTTATCTAGAATTTTCCAAATGTGTTATGAGGTTCGGATTTTATGGCTAACAGGATAGGTCAAGAATAAATTTTCTACGCTCTAGGCTGCTACAATAACACAACCATGATCCCTGGCAGGATTCAAACCCACGACATGCATGCAATGAATTGAATTCCGAAAAAGCTTCTCGCTCAAAGCAAAATAGGAAATATCCAATAACTTCACAGAAGTCAATGGTATTTCGAAATGAATATGTAAAGGATTTTAAAATTGAAATTGCAAATCGATATCCCGTTTGTTTGAAATCAATTCCACGATTTATATCGCTCGTGGTTTGTTACAATAAATTCATATTTTTATACAAATTGCAACAACTTTTATTTATTCTGTGTGTTATAATATTTTATAAGTTTATTTTAAACATGCGGTCGCGTCCAAGTCTTTTTTTCCATTTCGGCATAAATGCAATCTTTCTTTAATGATGTAAAATAATTTTAAGGTGGTTTTGTAACCTCATATAGTATATATACATATTTATAACCTTGGTTTTAAAAACCTTAAAATTTTAATTGTAGCTTTGTAGAGTTAAATACCTATATGAATTTAATTATTTGTAAAGATATTTAAAGTCGTGCTAGTAGTATTACAAGACAAAAATCTTCCCCAATTTCATATTAGTTACTATTTTTTCATAAAATTTACTTAAATATTAGAAGGATTCTTAAAAAGGGTGACAAAAAATGTTAAGAGACAGCCTAAGGCGACACGGTTTAATAATTTTCATCATAAAATGCGGTCTTTTTTTATTCATAATCGTAAGTAAGCAGTTGGTTCATCAAGGCTGTACATAAACTCGCGATTGATTTACAGTTTACTTCTATCCCAAAAACTTTCATTGCGCATTGTTATTGTAATGCAACACAATTGAGTACAAGTGTATGTACTGAGTGTAAGTGAGTACTTACAAAAGAACATCGATTTATACCAAGGATGATTCGGCAAGCAATATAAATTAAAAATATCATAATTTTAATACAGAGAATGGTTGCATAATTTTAATAATAAAACCCAGAGATATAAAAGCTACAAAGCCACAAGACAATATAAGCACTGTATAATAAAAGGACTTTTACGGATTTTATTGCGTTTTTTTCACATTTTGAATTCGCGACGTTTCGAACACTTTCCAGTGGCCGTTGTCGCGGGGTAGGGGGTAGCTGTAATGATAGACAAGTTCATTTTGCATAAGTTGGAGTACGGACTAAAAATATTTTATTACAATGCAGATTTGGAAATCCCGCTTCAGCACTGGTTTAGCGGTATTGGCCCCTGCTTTATAAAACGGAAGTATTGGGTTAGAATCCCGCCGGGAAACTTTGTGTTACCGTTGTTTTCTGGTATATTAGGACAATTTAGGCCGTTCACCCAGTCGTCTGTAAAGTCAGATTATCCATGCGTCGGAGGCATGTAAAAAGTCGGTCCTCCTACCAGCCCGCATTGGACACACGTGGTTTGATACGGTCCAAAAACCCCCTAATGGAGAAGGCATGCATTAGGGAAGGCCTATGACCGGCAGTGGACTAATAGTTATTTCTGTATATTAGGCAGTTGCAATATGTAATCTGATGATGGGAGAATGTCATGAATAAGGCCATTGTGATAAACTATCGAGCAATCTCCGCACCATTCGCCGAGCGTCAAAATGTGAAACAGCAGGGTCAGCAAACAAAGCACTCTTTCCGGCTGTGTGGTATAATAAGTATTAAATTTATGACCATCCTTATAGTTCACCACGCGACCACTAACAAGGATGGTGTTTAACCATTACCAAATTTTATTTTGGTATATTTAGGATAAACGCAATAATATAACGTAAAATTATTCTTTTCATCATCATCATCATCAGCCTGTGTTAGTCCACTGCTGGACATAGACTTTCCCTAATGCACGCCTCCTCCATTAGGGGGTTTTGGACCGTATCCCACCACGCCGGTGCAATGTAGGATGATGGATGGACCGACTTTTTAAACGCACATCCAACGGATGGTGCACCTTACTTTTCAGGCAATTAGCTGGTCGGCCGAAATCGCCCTCACCAACTTGGACACAACAATGAAAATTTGTTGAGTCCAATTTTTTATTACATTATAATATTTTTTTACGTATCATCGTCTACAAAATTCAACACGAAGATTATTCTAAGCAAATCAGTAAGATACAATCCTACCTAGTAACCTTAGACAATATACTTGACAGCATTGAAAAAATTATAAGACAGAGTTGTTTGTCACGAAATAAAAAAGATTAAAACTAAATTAAGCAATTAAGTTGATTAATGTTTTATTAACTTACTATGTACAATTTGCTATTATAAAATATTCGAACTTTCTTTTACATGGTTGCCTAAAATTTCCCTTTAGTACCAGTAAAATTTAACCATAAGGGACTTTTATTTTATAAAAATAAATCCGCCATTATTGTTATGCGTGTTTTTCTTATTGTTTGTTTTTGTCCACCGTACACATAGTATTATGGAATAAAAAAGTAGTGCAAGTAAGAAAAGTGGAAGCTTTTCCTGTATTTTCTGCAAGAAGTTTCTTGAGAGTTTAATCATGCGCTAGATAAGCAGGTCGGGTCTAGGGCTGTCACGTTATTAAAAAACTTTATAATGAATAATTTCCTCAAGGCCGGATGTAAATCATGCAAAATAAATTTTAATTTCCCAATAAAATATACGCAGAAGTAGCGCACGTTATTTCTATATTTTCCTCTTTATGCTATTCTCTTCTTTAAAATTTTATCGTGATTGACAAAATTTTTTTGGATATACACAAGGCACAGTAAATATTTTAAAAATTATAATGATGGATTAACTTATTTATTTTTTAAATGAAAAACATTACATTTTTGGCATACCCCATAGCTTTATCTAATAATTGTTTTTATAATTTTTACAATTGTCTTTACTTCGTTTTATTGTTTAATTTGTATGTAATTTAAGAGTTCACATACACTTTTTATGTTAACTATTAAAAAAGTTATTCGTTTTAATAATCGCTAAACGGATTTTGTTCAACCCTGCATTGTTTCGGTGGTTCCATTCAGACCTTTTGTGCCCCGTAGCAATTCAATTTAGTGATAAGGGACGAACGGAGGCAGTTTCATCGATAAACTTAAAGACAAATAAAATAGACATCGACTGAAACAATAATAAAGCAGGGGGTGCTATGCTTCAGCGATTTCGCTGATGGTTGCTTTTATAATTCCGAACTGGTTATGATCGGATCGTTTTCTGCTTTAGAAGGATAATATAGGAAGGTTATTGTTATGATTGATTTTGCTCCTTTTTTTGTTCACTTACATATTGAATGCGAATATGGTATGTCACTAAGAAAAACAATTTGGGTGCAAACGCAAGTGGAATATGTATGTTTACTTACATTAAGAAATCTCACTTTCATAGAGTTTTTACTATTTATTAAATATGAAAATTTCAGGTTTTAATTTTTAACTATATTTTGGGTTCTTCACTTAAGAAACGGTTTTTCAAAAGTCGCGGACCTTACTTGATTGTTGTCTCGTGTTTTTGCTACTGTATATTATGTATTCTAGATGAAGCAATTAGTTCCTGCGACAGAGTTCTTGGAAAATATAATGATACTTTGTATTGAAAATGTTTAAAATGTTCGGAAATATAAGAATACCTTCTACTGAAAATGTTTAGAACGTTTACTGAAAATCATCCTTTCGTTATGCTTATAATAATAATTAACAAACAAATAAAGTAATGAACTGTGTTTTAGACAGTCAATTTCTTTTTTAATTATTACAATTTTTATTGCAAAATTGTAATTGTTTGGATCGTAATATGGTTCATTAATAAGTTAAATATTTTCAAAAAAAATATGACCGACTTCAAAGAGCATCTAACCATTTTGCGAAATTTAAGCCGTGACACACGGAACACTTGGAACAGACAATTTACCCTAATCCTCCCAATTTACAAAACGCTGTAGTAGTCGCGCACCACAGTCAGGTCGAGAATAGTGTACAGGAGTTTCTGTCGTCCCCGGCGTCGGATCTTGCTGAGGTGGCATTTATGTCGCCCGGCGAGGTCTGGCGGGCTTTGCGTTACGTTAACGTACGTAAGGCACCGGTGATGATGGATTCCGAATGCGGCCTTGAAGCAGCTCCCTAGGCGGGCGGTCGTAGAAATGACGCGCCTGTTCAACGGGATACTCCGTACGGGGTATTTTCCGGGGACGTGGAAAACCGGTAAGATTTTCGTGCTGCCTAAACCAGGTAAGGACCGACGACTACCTGGAAGTTATCGCCCGATCACGTTGTTGTCGCACATCGCGAAACTCTTTGAGCGGCTGCTGCTTCGGAGGCTGCGCCCGCACGTCTCATTACGAGACGAGCAGCACGGTTTTCGGAGCGGCCACTCGACAGTTACGCAGTTGACCCGAGTGTTGCACGAGCTTACGTTCGACAGAAATGTTGGACGTAAGTCGGTCGGAGTCTTTCTCGATATCGAGAAGGCTTTCGACCGAGTGTGGCATGAGGGACTTCTGTGTAAACTGCTCGTTAATACCACCATCCCGCGCGCGTTAGTGCGGCTAATAGCGTCATATTTAAGTGGGCGCGACTTCTATGTAGTCGTCGAGAATTCCGTTTCGACAGCACGGCAGATCTTATGCGGGGTACCACAGGGATCTTGCGTCTCGCCGATTCTGTATGCTATTTACACCAATGACATTCCCACCCTGGATGGTTGCCTTCAGGATGGTGAAAGAGGTGTTCGACTTGCCTTGTTTGCCGACGACAGCGCGTATTTTACGTCGTCCCGTCGGTTCGATATCGCAGTACGTCGGATGCAGAAGTTGCTCGACTTGCTCCCTGATTGGTTGGACAAGTGGCGGATTAGTCTCAACGTCGGTAAGACTACCGCATTTGCCTCGACCAGATCCACCAAGTCTGCGCCGTTACTGGCAATCCGCGGGCAAAGCATCGCCTGGAGTGACACGATAACTTATCTCGGATGCAAAATAAACCGCACGCTAAGCATGGTCCCCCATGTTGACCAAGTGGTCAACAGCGCCAGAGCGGCGCGAGCGGTTTTACGGCCTGTTTTGGCATCCCACCTGCCCCTCCGGACTAAGTTATCTGTGTACAAGGCATATGTGCGCTCGCGATTGACCTACGCGGCCCCGGCTTGGTACGCGTTAGCATCGGCCAATCAGCGGAAACGACTACAAGTCCAACAAAATCTGTCCCTTCGAGTCATCGTTGGCGCCGGGCGCTACGTCAGGAACGACGTGATTGCAAGGGACTTAAGAATCGAGTCAGTCGAGGCGTTTGTTGTCCGTTTGGCGCGCAGTCTATATGACCGCGCAGATAACGGACCACATACTGACCTACACGGCTTTGCGCCCTTGCACGCACGCCCTCCTGACGGGCGCCCGTATCCACGGAATTACTGCTGTTGGTGATCGGCCGAATTGCGGGGGATGAGGCTGGACACCCAAGAACTGACGGCCAATAAGTGTTAGCCAACACCAGCCCGCGAATGTGGATTGTTTCGATGTGTGTGCGCCTCGTTGCGCAGCAGCACACTATGCGGAGCAAGTCCAAATATGCGACCTCGTTGTCCGAGAAAAGCCGGGGTCGATAAGCGACGCTTGCATGCCTCGCATGTCGACCTCTGGTGAGGCTCCCGGGGGTGTCCGTGTAAAAGCGGATGGCCTCAGGCGCCCTCTCGCGACAACGATGCTGTTTGTTGCGTTGTCATTTATATGACGACGTAAACGAATTAGCCACCTGAGAGCCGCAAGTACGGACAGTGCCCGGGGGGACTGTGTGCCCCCTGCGTTGCTACTCGGGTCATGGGGATAACCCCCGATACCCGTACCTGCACCTTCCCTGTCCCCAGGGCAGTGTGTAGATGACCTCACGCAAGCCGGTGACAACGAGCCCTCTGCAAGAAACTACGCCTCGCTTTCCGCCACTGCATTTTAAGCCATCGTCATCGGTATTCCCAAGCCGAACAAACCTCTAACCTACCCACGAGTTATCGTCCAATTAGCTTGCTCAATTGCTTGGGCAAGCTATATGAACGCATAATTCTCTTCCGGTTGAAAGACCAAACCTTGATTTACAAGCTGTACATTCTCAAACTGCCGGACAGGCTGGTTCACATCATCCAAGCCTACTTGTCAAATCGCTCTTACCGACATCAAGTCGAGGGCACCCTGTCCACGAGCCGTCCGCTCCAAGCGGGCGTCCCTCAAGGATCGGTCCTATCACCTTTATTATTCGCGCTCTACACGAGCGACATTCCAAAGCCCGACGATGTCAATCTGGCACTTTTCGCCGATGACACCGCTCTCTATTGTTCGTCGCTTAGACCAAACTATATCTATAAAAAGCTCCAAAACGCGATCAATCGTTTAGGCGAATGGTTTCGTAAATGGAGAATCGACGTCAATCCCGATAAAAGTGTAGCAATACACTTTCATCGGTCTAGATTACGTCGTGATTACACGATACCCCGGTCGACACCAGACACTAGGGCAACTAAAACTTTACGGCCAACCGATCCCATGGGAAAGGAAGGCCAAATACCTAGGCGTGACCTTCGACTGCAACATGTCGTTCAAAAGTCATATTCAGGACGTTAGGAGAAAGGCTTTGTTCGTTTCGACCAGACTCTATCACCTAACGAATTCTCAAAGTAAAATGTCACTCAAACATAAACTTCTATTGTACAAGGTATGCATACGACCAATCATGGCTTATGCATGCCAAACTTTCGCTCACGCATCTTCCACACTCCTAAAGCAACTACAAGTAGTTCAAAACAAATTCATCCGCCGCGCCACCGGGGCGCAGTGGTACCAACGAAACGTAGATTTACACAGCGACTGCAAATTGAACACTCCGCGAGCACTTTAAAAGTTAACCTGCAAACACATAGATAAAGTAGTGAACCACAGCAACCTCTGCTGGTAAAAGCAGCAACGTATACGGCCGATCCAAATGCGCCTAGCCAAAAGCGTAGACCGCGAAACGATCTTCTCGACCCGGACGAGGAAGGGTCGCTGAGACCCGGACCCAACGGGGTCCTGACATCAGACCCACACCCCACGAGTAGGGATAGCACACACTCACCTGTAGTCCGCTCTCGCTTACGAGCACAGCGATACACACACACCACGTATACTAGATACCCGCGTTCCAGGGCGGTTCTCACCGCCCCAGCAATCGATTAACACAGTCGCCAGACCGTTGGCGTCCGGTTCGTAAACCGATCGTCGACGATCCTTAGGAGACATAACAATGCCTAACTCACGTACCTTCTGTAGTGTGGCCTCATTTTAGCAAAAATGTGGGCCACCTAGTTCGTGGGGACGGGAGCTTCTCATGACCTCTGTGTTAGATGAAGCTTACTAAAGACATGAGTCTGGAAGCATAACTTCAAGGATAAAAAAAACTGTATTTTAAATATCTAATTTCTTAGCGTATTCATTTAATCAAAATGTCATGTATGATCTGTTTTATGCACATAGAATGAAGTATAAAATGCATTAACTTTTAAGTACACTCACACTATATCACCATAAATGAGATTTGAATATATTGCAATTTTTAACACTGTTTAACATTTAAATGGTTATTGTGGGTTATTCTCAAAACATGTAAATATGTGCTCGTGGATTTCATTATAGACCATTCAAACAAAAGTACAATCATGTTTAATATAAATTAAGTGTATATTTTACGGTTTTGTTATTTTTGACGCCAAATTTTCAAAATTTCTTTAATATCCATTAAACTACTTATTACAAAATTATTTTAAAAAATGGGACCAAATGACAGCTAAAACCTATCATTTAAAATAAGAATGAACACAATCGGAGCACAAAGAGCGGAGCAGCGAGGTATCATCAAGATAACCTCCTTCTATTGGGAAGTCGGTCAAAAATTAAGCATCTCGAGCTTTCGGCTTACCTATTAAAATTATTTATTATTGATCAAAAAAGATACGTACATATAGTTACGTATTTAAAAAAAATATATAAATTTGACACTAGTGGTCCGTCCACAGTGCCCGGGCTATTTCTTGATTATTGGATTGAACTTTCTTGGGTTAAAAGTAGTACCTATGTTACTCTAGAAGCTTACTCAATAGCTTTTTTATATATCAGCTAATAGGTAAACGAGCAGGACGGGCCACCTGTTGGTAAGTGATTCACCGCCGCCCACGGTCACCAGCGACGCTAGTGCGTTGCCTACCCCTCTAGTAGTGGCTACGCCTAGCTTTCTAGTAGTGGAAGAATATTTAAAATCTGTTTAGAAGTTTTGAAACGTATTCAAATTAAAGAAACCTTTCCAAAATATAATATGTATATAGATTAACCGGCAGCCATTTTTTATTACTTATGATTATTTTAACTAAATATATTTTAAATATAAACAAAAAAGGAAATGATGAATGACAGATATATCTTAAATGAATGTTTGAAAACCTTTCTAAAATTTTGAGTGTGTTATCATGCTTAAACTTTTTTTAAATAATGTCTAGATTTAAGTTGAGGAGTAAATTCACCTGATGGTAAGGTACAACAACATACCCAAGAAACGCCACATATCTGCTCGCGGGAATCAATTCCGTAATATATCTGGCTAAAGTGCCCTTTAAACCAACCAACTAAACAGCTTCACAAAGGACACCAACAAAAGGAAAAAAGAAAATGGTATACAGGTGACCAACAACCTTCAATATAACTTTAGCAAAACTCTTAATCACAAAATCTTTATTTTGCAGGATATACAACTATACTTTGCAAAATACTCTTTGGGATATTTTAAAAGATATCCAAGCTTTAAAATATTTTATAAGTGAAATTAACTTTAATTTCGTC
This sequence comes from Lamproptera curius, assembly GCA_029286875.1. Classification (NCBI taxonomy): domain Eukaryota; kingdom Metazoa; phylum Arthropoda; class Insecta; order Lepidoptera; family Papilionidae; genus Lamproptera; species Lamproptera curius. Next base: position 139,620 of record JAGSMT010000189.1, read on the forward strand.
ATTATATACTTTCTCGGCACTAATGGATTTAGCCTTTAGATAATTATATTAAGAATCCCATTTTATCACAACTGTTATTAGAATTCAATGTTCCTATTTTAGCTTTTGTGTATGCAATTAAAATTTATTGCAGTCAATTGTATAATAAGGCAATGTAACCATACTATCTTATATGATATATGTTATTAGTTGGTACCGACAAGTAATAGCTCTGAATTCCAATTACCTTTATTTATAGCATAATTTTTTAAAGCAATAATGTTTTTTTTTTGTTATATGGCACACAAGTGATTAAATTTAAAATAACTTTCTAATAAAGCAATACATAAAAAAAAATTACACTGAAAACTATATCATTATATTTTCGTACATATGGAGCTGTTAAATCTGCTTTGTTCCATATCTCTTCGTAGAGATAATATAACAATTATAAATTAAAAAAAATATTTCAGTATATATAATTTAATCCATTTAGATCATCGACGCAGTCGTAATATTATAAAATTCTTAATCATAAGTAAAACCTTCTATGCCTGCTATTTTGACCTTAAGTGATATTATTTTTCTGTAAGCTATTGTAAAAATAAACGCTTTCAGTTTAACATTTCAGAAATTCTCTAATCGAATGCCTGTAGCATTATCTGTAATATTTCACGGGAACGCAATCTCGGCCGGGATCGTTTTATCATGGCAACGTCTCACACGCGCACTCAGCAATATCTTCAGTCGGTGCCATTAAGAATCGAATCACGAACGCCGACTCGGCGGGAATACAGCGGATGGGGCGCGTTAAGCGGTATTACTTTGGCAGTATTAGATACGTAATACCGTTACTACGTACGTAATACCGTTACTACGTTTCCAATACCGTTACTTGGTATGTAATACCGACGAACTAATACCGTGTGATTATTGGCTTGAGGGTTCAAGTGATCTAAATGCAAGGACTGATAAAGTTAGCCGTCGCAAACTGGACTTCGGGTGCAGCTGAAAATCAAAATTGTATTTGAACAGGCTTTTTAATGGATTTGTTGTCTTAATGCTTATATATCGTTTTAACGTTCGTATATCTTAACGTAAGGACGACATCTATGTGCGTTTTTTTTACATTACAGAAACTGTTTTTTTTTTGCGAAATCTGTTCCAGTTTGTGAAAGCATTTTTTAATATGTTAAAGTTTAAATTACAACATGGGGTCATATATGGGCTAATGGGCACAAAGTTGCATATTTTGTGTGTTGAGGGTGGATGCCTCCGTATCCTAGTGGCGTGTGTTTTATAAACCGGGGGCTCAGGGGTTCGAATCCTGCAGGAAACCGACAAATTTTTATTGTTGTTTCCTAGTTGGTTAAGGTAATTTGGGCTTATCACCCAATTGTTTGAAAAATACAATGATCCATGCGTCGGATGGGCATGTAAAAAATCGGTCCACCCACCATCCGCATTGAACCAGCGTGGTGGGATACGGTCCTGAAACAATGGACAATGCGTGCAGTAGGGAGACCTATATCCAGCAGTGGACGAACACACACTAATGATGATGATGAGGATGGTAGTTTAATTTTTGTATAAGACTATCTGATAACTACCACGGCGCCTATTTCTACAAGTAAGCAGTACACTCTGTTTTCTTATAAAAATAGGCACACACTAAATTATGATGGTTCGATGGGCACGGATTCCAGCATTGTAATATGAAAACGAGGCGTAACACGAAATGAATTTGTGGCGTCATACTCAGACTAATTATATGTATAATGTATCACTTAACATCACTTAGAAGTCCGGGTCTTTTCATCATTCAATTAAAATAAAAAAAATAAGTTATACATAAGACTTACATTACGAGACGGTGGTACAAGGCTAGCATAAGCACCTACAAGATATTTGTGGACGTTAAAATATTTGTAACATAAAGATAAATCACATTTTAGTAAACGGAAACTGTTATCTCTGAACTACTTTAACAGGCTTTATACAACTCATCCCCCGTGATGGGTGTCATAAACTGTCAAATGATCTGAAATAATTACGTAAACAAAGGGCGTAAAGCAAATCCGTCTCTTAAGCTCATAAATAAGCCTCGTTAAAGTTTAGTAAGACCTACTTCAGCTTTGACTTGTCGGACTGTGATAAAACACAGCCTCTAAAATGGGTTTTGAAAAAGGTTATAGAAATAGGATTAACAATTCAATGACTTGTATTTACGTAAGTATTTAATGTAGTGGGGTATACCTATTCTATATTCAGTAAAAGATTTTTTTTTATTGCCTACGTAGGCAGACGAGCAGTCAACCGTGAAACATAGGGTGTTAAGTCTCGTTTACCAAGTAAATACGCTGGCTACGGTGCCCTTCAAAACGGAACACACTAGTGTTTTCACACTACTGCTTTGCGAAATCAGACTGGGATACCATGTCTAGAATGGAACAGTGTTCTTATGCCTTTTGCTTTGTACGTTTTGTAACAAAGATCCATCTCCGACCATATATAATTGATCTTTGACACATCTTTTCCTTAATTTCTAGCTTACATATATACTTATTTTACCACAGCACTCATCAGTAAGTACATTTATAGAATATCCAACTAAAGTCTTAGATAAATATGCCAACATTTTGAAGGTTCATTGATAAACGTAATGACTGACTTCTAAAGAGGGTCTCAATTCTGACGAGTATATTATTTCTTTTTTTATATATGTTACCTCGTTGTTCCCCTCCTAGTGCTGCGATCTTCTTTTTTTAAATAGTAGGTATAAGCTGTCATTTGGTCCCATTTTTTTATTATTTTGGAATAAGTTAATATTTATCACAAAATGATTTGTTTTATTATTTAAATAGACATTTAAGAAATAAAGCAAAGTACGGCACCAAATCATAGCCTTGTACGATTAAATTGTAAACACAGGCGAAACCGTAAAAGATAGAGTTCAAATATATTCATGAATGGTCTATATTTTAGGAATAACCAATTTACTATTAACTATTTAAAAAAATTGCAAGGAGGAATTTTAAAAGCTCATTTAAGGTAATACACTGTATTAACTTTACATAAAAGTTAATGTATTTAAAAAATCTTTATTCTATAAGCATGCAACATTTTGATAAAATAAATATACTGGAAATCAGATATTCAAAATGCCGTGGCAGAAATCATGGGACGGTTTTGTGCGCAAAGCGCATTGTTACCCGCTTATATTGCGCAAAATGGTTATGTACGGTGTGAAGTCGGTTATATATTATGATAAAATTTTACTTACGGTTCCACCAAGTCATATCACGTAAAATTAGGTCAGAGAATATAATACAGTTATTTAATTTTTCAATACTTATGCAGTTAATAATGGTGTGGAAATCTGATAATTGTCACTCCACTTGACAGACATAATTTACCATTTACCACCGAGCTCTGATCTTGTTTTTTTTTAGATTTTGGAGTAAAAAGTACCTTTTAGAACTCACGGAAGATATAGGTTTTCATTCATCATCATTATCATAAGCCTTTGATAGTCCACTGCTGGACATAGGCCTCCCCTAATACACCCCTATCCATTAGTGGGTTTTGGACCGTATCCCAACTGTCTTAACTGCCTCCGCCTAGTGGTATTGGCGTTTGCTTTAGAAACCGGAGGTCGTGGGTTCGAATCCAGCGGGGACTCAACAAATTTTCGTTGTTGTTTCCTAGTTGATTAGGACATCAAGATGATCCATGCGTCAGATGGGCATGTAAAAAGCCTTTCATTAGTGAAAGAATATTTAATTTCGGTTTAAAAGATTCAGAACTTATTTAAGACAAATAATCGAACATAAATATTTATATAAATAACAAATGCAACCAATAAATTCAGCTATCAGAATGAATTTATATTACTTCACATTCCATAACTTAATACAACCACCGGATTTGTGGTGAGTTTTCTATTTCACAACTATTGATTGCAATACATTCCTATAATCAGGACGTATCACTTACATTAAGGTAAAGGACCTTCTCGTCTCGTCATACGGTTAAGCTTCCTTGTGGTATCTGCAATGTTATATAAAATTATTTAATTAAAGTTATTTAGTTTCTAATGCCTACTTTGTAATTATAATTGTCGAGTCAATAAATCGATTAAAATAAATATAACGTAATAAATAACTTAATCACATTACATTATCTGTTATATTGGAATAAGATCTTTTTAGGTTTTCTCTCTCATTATTGAATGAAGCAAATTATGCTCCCAGTATTAAGTTAGCTCAGTGATTTGAGGTTATTGTGTGGAAACAACTTTATGCTATCTATTATCTCAATATAAGTTAAAGTTATATTCTGCAAGTTGCCAGATGATAATCCAATTACATGAGAATCCATATCTTCCATCACAAATGATCATAGAAAATCGAGGTTCAAACTGCCACAGTCGTGACCGTATCTAATCTTCTACACCGACAAAACAATCCGCTAGATGGCAGCATAATAAAAACAGCCAATGACGTCACACAGCTAATGTATAATTTATTACCGACCCTAACACTCCTCGGTTAGACCGCACCCGTAAAAGGTAACTGCCAATTAAAGCCAGCCCGACGCAACCGCTAGCGGGCATAACGCATTTTTACATCGCAACTTTATCATGTCATTCTGTACACGTAAACTCGTAAAATAAAGAATATAGCGCCGCGGGGACAATATGACGGGGCGACATAGGACCGTGAGGGAGATGGGGCAATATTTGTTCGCAGTAGCACTTTTAACAGTCGACCGTTCTCCGCATCTATTCAGTGTACGTACAGACAGAGGGACCTGTCTTTACACTTACACATATATAGATATATTTATATATAACGATTTTATAAGTTAAAACTTCAATCGATTTTGATAACTTTTAGTTACGTGTATTGCGGGTAAAACAACGTTGTTGAGGAGTTCTTATATGTTGTTTTAAGGCCAGAAATACTTCTGCCGTTTTTATGCAGGTAATATTAAAGTAAAAGCTACTTCCATCGAAACACTGAAAGTTTCTATATATGTATCGATGTCACTATTAGTTTCTGCTACATCATATTCGATTCAAATATATCAAGGACGACATAATTAAAATTTATTTCCAGTTCATACTCAGCTTCTAGCAACAAACATTCTGCTTTAAAAGGTGATAGTAGTTATAAATTTCTCTTTTCTGTGTAAATTAATACATTTTGAGTACTAATAGGTCTCTGAAATAAGGTCCGTTTGCACGATGCACTCGTAAATTTTGATGTACGATGAAATGAAGTGTAACCTGCGAGAAACGATTGCTGTAAGCGCTTAGGTCTTTTTATAAAACGTATAACAATAAATTGAAAACAATGCGAAACCGCCTCCGTAGCCTAGCAGCATTGGCTTTGCTTTATAAACCGGAGGTTATTTGTTCCAAATCCTACGGTGAAACTAGTTTTTGCTACGTTTTTTTCTTGTTGGCTAGGACAATTTGGGCCGATTACACAATTGTCTGAAAAGTATGATGATCCATGCGCCGGATAAGCATGTAAAAAATTGGCCCACCCAACGACCCGCATTGGACCAGCGTGGAGTCTAAAAACCCCATAATAGAGAAGGCGTGCATTGGGGGTCTATGTCCAGCAGTAGAATATCATAGGCAGTTGATGAATGATGAATGAATTAATAACGATACATTGTCAAAACATTATATTACATTATAACTGGTCAACGTTTGTTATAATATATATTGAAATATCGTAATTATTTTATATTGTAAGCCACTAAGCGAATCACCGGTGCCACCCATGCGAACAGTTTTAACCGTTTCAATCCGTCGATAAACCGGATAATGCATCGGCGGCCGCAGACAAAAAAAACCGATTGTACGCAATTCGCCCGGAAGAAAACGGGAACCGGATAAAAGTGATGAACGGCAACGTGGCTTCGAACATTCTGGAAACGAATGTTGCTATCGAAATGCACACAACTCACTCGAATCGATTTCGGAATTCAATCCGAAAATAAATATTTTACAGAAAATATAATATGTACCGTGATGATTTGATACTGATATTATAAAGTGGAGTGAATAGTTTTTGTTTGCATTGGTAAAGTACCGAAGCTATTGAGCTTATCTTATAGCTTGTTATTCATTTAATAGTTCATTTATAACGAAACGATAGTAAATTTTAGTATTTATGCATTAAAATTATATGGTGTTAGTTCGTTTTTAGCATTAGCACAAAATGTTTGATGCTATCTTAATAACTCTCTGTAATCTATGTTTGTTTAATAATAAATACAAAAGAAAGGTGATTTAAAGATTTCCTCACATTTCAAAAGATACCGTTATCCTACAGCGATATGAACTCAATGTAGAACGGTAAATATACCATATTTTTACGAAAGTTTAGATTCCAATAAATTAAATAAAAAATCATGGACTATAAAAATTATGCCTCTTATTACTATTTTCATTTAAGCAAATACAGCGATTTAGGGGCCTTTTTAGGAATAATTCATTTTAAGGTTGAAATTAAATAGTGATTAAATGTCGCGGAAGCATATATGTTTAAAGATTATGAAAATTAGAATTTACATAAATTAATGTACGTTGCCCATATGTATAAATACCTTACAGACAAAAAAATATTAAAATTAGAAGATGGAAGAAAAAATTAAGTTAAAAGTGAGAAATATTTGTCCATTACCATAAGACAAAAAACGTTACCTATTTGCAAAAAGTTACGCTTTACAATCAGGAAACAGCAATATGTCCACATAGCGGTTCTTTGGTGGGTTATGACCTTTACAACCTGGATAGGAAATAAACGGGATGTCAACATGGATCTACAAACAAGCTGATAAAATAAACAGCAGTTTAAATGAAAAGGACTCTAAAAGAGCACATATCCTAAAAATATTGATATTAAGCATAAATAGAACTGCGTAACAAATTAAAATAAAATTTTGAAGTCGCTACACTACTATGACCTTTACACAAAAAAATCGAATAACATACAAAAAAAAACTTTCTATTATATAAAGTTTGTGACGGTATAACGCTTCAGAAGGTATTTGAAGGTATAACAGTTAATATTTTGTACAAAAAATTGCCAATAAAAGTACTAAGAGCAATGGGCATTATAAACATAGGCCTGCTAACATATCATTATATCGAAATCACTCTGTATATCCGTAAACAAACAAAGATAGAACCTTAAGTAATACTCACAATGTAGAGCGGTGAAATGTTTGTAAAATTATGGAATTACCAACAAATATAATGCTATCTACAATCAATTCGTTGAGTAAAAAAGGCAAATGTGATTAGTTCTGTACGGTCATGTATCATCGGCCGTATGTCGAGAGGTGGTACAGATGGGCCATAATCGCCGGATGCTGGGCCGAAATACGGCCGGTGGAGTGATAGCCAGCTAAGTTGTGTGAAAAAGGCTTTATTTCTAATTAAAATTCAAATACTCTTTATTAAAATAGACTTTGCAGCATATGTCAGTCTATCGCGGGTTGGACAAGTTACGACCGGTTAAGATAAGAACCGACAGGAAACTCTGCATTTGTAATTGTTTTATGACAATACCATAAAACCAATATTTTCTTTGTCATATACTGATTTAAATCAAAACAACAGAGAGAATAAAAAATATTTAATTATGAATTTAAAACTTAGGTATGCGTAATGCTTTAAGTTTATGCTTCTTTTTTAAGCAGGTTATAGCCACCTGCTGGAAGTATAATATTTTTTTTTATGGCATACGTAGACAGACAAGCAGTCGGGCCACCTGATGGGAAGTGGTCACCGACGCCCATAGACATTGGCAATACCAGTGGTATCGCCAACGCGCTGCCTACCGTGAGACATAGGGTGTTAAGTCTCGTTTACCCAGTAAATACGCTGGCTACGATGCCCTTCAAACCGGAACACAGCAGTGTTTGCACACTACCACTTCGCGGCAGTAATAGGCAATATTCGAGATCTGTTATAATTTATTAAGAATAAGTAGATATTTTCTTGTCTTATTCTTATTATTTTATTTATAATGGCTCTACCCAGAATATCATTAGTGATTTTAACATTGTTCAGTTGAAATTCATGGGTCAAACATAGACATTAAGTTACAAAATAAATCATTTTAAATAAAAATACATAACACTTTATTAGGAACAGATATTATGTCTGCGATCCGTTGTAAGTTTGAGACATTTATCATTTTTACTTTACAATAATTTAATTTAGTGTGTCTTGTGGCATTATTGTTTCAAACTTCGATTCTTTGTCACTAACTATCAACGAAATTGTTAGGATTTTTTTGATTACTTTTTATACCGTGGTTCCTTTATGTTGGACTTCTACTTATCCTATACTTGTCATAGATAAAAATAAAAATGACCTCCTTGTCGATTCCGAATACGGCAGCCGGTTTGTATTAGAGATCAGCCAAATGGGCAGGTCATAGTGCAGATATCATAGTGCACAACAATACGCACAAACACAGCTGCACTCCTTCTCCCTTGACTCTCTTAGTCCGATGGGACGAATAACCGACACGACCGAAAAGAGATCAGGTCCAGGACCGACATGTTACCCATCCGACGCATGGATCATCTTACTTTACAGACAATCGGGTGATCAGCCGGCATTGCCCAAACCAAGTATAAAATACTTTAAAGCACACGCTCTTACCTACCTGGCTACGAAGGCAGTTGTTCGTAGATAACATATGACAATACTCATTCACCATGCAATGAATTGTAAAGGGCCAAAGCCGTCTCCACTCTTCATAGCCGACCTTTCGTCCACCTAATTGCGGCGCAGTTGGAAAACAGTGAAGCGGCAAAAAAATGTTCGAGTCCACGAAACGAAATGAAAGGTTCCGTGCATACAGAATGTCCGGTTGTTAAGCAACTACACCAAATTGTTTGTACGTGCCAGAAGACCGCTGTGAGGAAGGAAAGTTTGAATTGAGGTTTTTATTAAAAATTTATAATGATCTCGCGTATCTATATGAATACTCGGAAAAGTGTAACAGTGTTGTGGTTGGTACATCGCTTAGTATATTTGTTAACTGTATACTCTGATCTCGGCAATTTTAAGGTAAAAATCATTGCGTATTACTAAACTGTACTCTGCTGCCTAAAGCGAACGCCCTAATGGGAAGTGCGTGTGCTTTAGAAACCGGAGGTCGAGGGTTCTAATCCTGCGGGGACACAGCAAATATTCATTGCTGTTTCCTAGTTGGTTAGGGCAATTTAGGCTGATCACCTTATTGTCTGAAAAGTAAGATGATCCACGCGTGGGATGGCCATCTATTTATTCTTATCGCCTAAAATAATCTTGAGCATATGTTCAACATAGATTTTTTTTACAAGCGCTGTTAATAATGCTGTTATTTTATGCAACTTTTTTTTTATATAGTGAACATTTTTTTATTATTCCAGTTTACCTTAGTTATTATGAGATTGGCTTTCTATGGCTTTCCGATGCTATTGGGCATCTCAATACAGAATTTATCACCAAACGAATAAAAGCTGATGAAATTAATTCGATGTTGTCAGTAAATTTGAATACACCGTCGGCCTATAACGACACAAAATGCCCAAAAATATTTTTTATAATTACACGACCGCCGGTTTCTAAAGCACACGCCTATACCACTAGGCTACGGCGGCAGTTGCTATGTTTATTTATTTCAAATTATATGATATAATTACTAAATAATGGCTTCAGGTACAATTAACGCAACCTATAAGTTTGCCTGATTAATTAGTTTGACGCTAACGTATTTGAGCGCCCGCCTGTAGGAACAACAAATTGCTTAAACAAGTTTCTAATCTCATTTAATCCTTGTCAAATTTTCACCTTTAGAGGGGCGATAAACGACTTTGACTTGTTTTGATAGAAGGGAAACTTTTAATTCCGTTGTTTAGCAGGTTATAAGCTACAATATATTCGTTAAGTATTATGTTTTAAATTCAATACATTTACATTATCTTTAACACAACACCATTTAGCCCCGAACTATCAAAGATTATACTATGGCAACCATTTGACTGATTAATACATACAATTATTCACATTCTTTGTGTGAATAAATACATATAATAATGATACAAATACAGAGAAAAAAATTCATCATAAAATATTTTTCCTGTGTGGGAATCGAACTCAAACCCTTTGGCGCTATAGTCAAGGTCACTAACCACTACGCCAAGTGGGTCACATAAAATTAGAAATTCCGAGATGAAGCAATAGCTACCGCATGCTCCTAATCACTATAACGTGTAAGATAATCATATAACGCTTATATAACAATAATATTCAAGTAGATTTCGAATACGACCGCGGATCTATCAAAGAAATCAACTATACGCAGGAGGTATTAATTTGTGTATTCAATAATGCATTTATTACTGGCTTAAAATATGATACAGTACGATTATCTTAAATAAAAGTCTTGCTATCGAAAAGATACAAAAAAAAAAATGTTTTATTTAATATTACTGACATCTTTAATAATAAAAAGCCATGATTGAGTTAATAATACATAATAACACTTTTCAATATTAAGGCATGCATGAAACATAAAGTAAAACTTCGTAAAAACGTCAACAGCAGTGTAAAATTTACAAGTGCATCGGTGCATTTAAAACTGATTAATCGAATGAACTGAACATGGAGGAGGTCAGTCGGTGAACGTAACAGTCGATTACGTAAATAATTAATGGAATTGATTGCGATTCGAAGTTAATTATTGGCTTCTTGAATTATCTATTTACTTTTAAAGAGGGTTAGTGTAGCTAAATGGCAGCTCGATTAAATAGAACGATTAAGTTTTAGATATTGGATCCCCTTTCTTAGAACGGACCAGTGCTATGCTTTTTTTAACTAAGAAATAGTGTCACTACGATGCTATATTACATTTCATGGTCAATGTGTATTCCTCCTTTGCGATATAGATTGTAATCAATGTCTCTCCCTCCTAGCCATTTGCCAAAGTTATTAAAGGTATGGCTTGTAATCGTTATAAAAGTCTCTTCATAATACCTTCTACGTAAATTGACTAGACTAAGGGATCAGTCCTACAACGGTAAATTCTTATCTTCCTACATACTTTCCAATCTATCATGGGGCCGAACCCATATTTGGACATTTGTCAGAAAAAATTCGTAACGAATTCATCTGTCAAACAACTAAAGTCACCGGCATAGTGCACAGGATTAGCTCGTTGAAGTTGCTGTGGGCAGGTCATATAGTCGAGAACTGATAGATGTAGGCCAATACAGGTTCTGGAGTGGATGCCGAATTTGAGAAGACGGAGTGTTGGCCGACCCGCGACCAGGTGGGATGCCGATCTCCGTGCTGTTGTCGGTTCAGGTTGGAAGCGAGTAGCAAGGGATTGGCCGTATTTGCTTTCGGTAAAAAAGGTCTATGTCCAGCAGTAGATCGATAAGGGCTGATTATTATCAAACAAAAACTTTTTTATATCTATTTTCGATAGATAAATTGAGGAAAAATAAGAAAAAAAAGTAATATAATGACGGCCAAATATAGTCTTTTCAATCGGGATAGTTTTTCTTTATGTCTTGCTTATGTTCCCTTGCAAAAGCACATAAAACCTATATAAAGTATGCATTTATCGAAACATTCCACGTGCAACGGCAAAGCACAAACAATCCCGTGAATTAAACGGACGAACATGACAGAAAACTGAATCATAACGCGGCGTGAGCGTTCAATTAATTCAGTTTAAGCCAACAACGTATGCGTCGACAGAAATTTAAATCGCCCGACATCCGCCATAACTGATATTCAATAAACCGAAATGGGACATAATGAGCGCACGATGGGCGATCGTTGCGTTTGTAGTGTTGATGATTTTTCGATTCATGATTTTCGAAACTGAAACGAACTGCCGATTTGAACAGTGAATGAAACGACAGAATATGTGATGATGGTATAAATCTAGAATTAGCACCTGACTATAAAGGGATGAAATAGCTTTGAGGCTCCATTAAACTACATAAACATGACTGTTTGAATGTTGTTGCGGCTGATTGACTTAAAATCTTCTTTCTCCAAGCTGTTGGCCTAACTGTCTAGATTTACAATTTTTACGCAGAGAGACTAGCGTCTGACCTCAACCACCAAAAGGTGTTACCAGAATTTGGTGAATGAATTAGTGTATTATTAGTACGTGCTTAGTAGATTAGATGTCAAGTTAATTGTAGGCTGCCTTTCTTACCAATTCGACGTATAGATTAAAATTTTCAGACAATAAACATACGATATAGACAGATGATATAGATTATTAGCTCGGATTGTCCTAACCAATCAGAAAACAACTATAAATGCGTAGTTTTTTTCTTCGAAGGCTTCTAACGTACTGCCTGCGGTTTCTAAAACACGGCCGATAGCACTAGACCAAGGTCGCAGTTACAATTTCAAATATCACTAATTTAACGGTGCTAGTAATATGGACTAATAGTACTTTGAGAGTGTATTTCTCGTTTTAACGTTCACAAACAAACACAATTTTCAAGTCTTATTTGTGATTTTACATAACATAGTCTATTTTACATTATATAGTATATTGTTCATTAATTTTAATTTTTAGAATTACTCTGTGACACTTTAAATTATATTTTCTACAATAGCGATAAGTTAGCATACTTTAGATATTATCAAAATTATGAAAACTAATAAGTAGCATTTACAATTTACTTACAAATCTCTTCTAGCTTTAGCTTTTATTGTTTAAATTAAATCGAAGTACGGACCGTTTAAGTAAGGTAGGTACCTAAATCTGCAGCTTAGGATAAGTATTGAAATTCTACTATATTGCGGCGGATCGGAATTGCAGCGCCGTAAATAAAATTTAATATAGCTAGGGCATAATTATTTCTTTTATTTACGCGATTATTATACATATCAAATCCACTAATTTACGGATTTTTTCGGATTCTTTTCAGCATCCATGATTCAGTCTGCCCGTGATCATGGATGCTGAAAAGAATCTGAAACGTCGGGAATAAATATATTTAAGTAACGCGAAAAAATCCATAAATTAGTGGATTTGATATAGCTAGGGCAAATCTCTAACCATCAGGTTAACGTTTTGCTCGTCGCGTCGCTTTAATCAATAAAAAAGTCTTACTTTCTTCCTTCGTTTAATTATAAAAAACAAATATTATAAATTTTTTAAACGATGACTTTTACAACGAATACTTCCAGTTAGTGTTAAAGTTGAGTAAAATTCGATGACGTCACATGACATCACTACTAACCAACATAGCGAAAGAGTACAGAATAGTTCCGCAACACTCCACAAAATAGGCCGTTACCTCAATGACTCCCACGCAAATTCTACAAGTTTTTTGGGGCTGCTACGTTGCTTTAGCATAGATAAGACTAAATTTTCTTTAAAAGATTTAAAAATTTACTTTGATAATTAAGAATAAATATTTTGATTATAATAGATTTAGAGGAATGTTACAAACGTATCGTTATTTTTTTATTGCAAACGAAGGCAGAAGAACAACGGGGCCACAAGGTGAAAAGTGATCACCAACACTCTTGAACATTGTCAATACCAAGGACATCACGTGCTGGCTGGTAGCCTATAAACCGAAACGTAAAAAATACCTTCTTTTTCGTTTAACTGCTTGTTTTACTATACGGAGGTCGTGGGTTCGAATGCGGGGAAATTTATGACGTATTATCCTCATTTTCTGATTGTTTAAGACGATGGCGGGCTGTTATTATTACCCAAATGCCTAAAAAGTAAGATTCCACGCGTCGGATTGAGCATGTAAAAAGTCGCTCCTCGGACTTGAGTGCCTTTAAATTTTCTGACAAATAGTCACCTTAATTAATGCGTTAAACGTAAGTCAGCTTTAAATATAAGAGGTCAGAAACCAGTTGCTCCACGCAAAACAGTTATTGGGTAAATCGGGATCGATTGGAAGACAAAATGGCTTGGAAAAGGAGAAAAATATATACTTTTTCGTTGGAGATCTCACTTGTTAACATAAGATTACAAATGAATTAGCAACGTCAGGCCTTTGAACAAATCAAGCAGCCTCTTGATTTAAAAATTTGCAAGCTATGTCTTAAACAAAAAAGTTTTTCTTCATTATTCCATTTTATTGGTCAGAGAGTGATGTTTAAAACTTAATTTTCTTAGCACAAGAGTTTAATAAACAAAATATTTTATTTCATATACAAAGCTAAGTCGTTAAAAGGGTCCTCTTTATTCCAGTCCGAAAAGTAACCAAATGCGTAGGAAGAGATTAGGAATTCCACTTTCTCGGAAAATATTTTTTGTTTACCATTCGCACACCTTTAACCAATATCAGTAGATGTGCGAAAATATATATCGTGTCTCATCATCATTATCAGCCTTTGTTAGTCCACTGCTGGACATAGGCCTCCCCTAATACATCCCCTATCTGTTAGAGTTTTGGACCGTATCCCACCACGCTGGTCCAATGCGGGTTGGTGAGTTGACTGACTTTTTAAATGCCCATCCGACGCATGGATCATCTACTTTTCAGACAATTGGGTGATCGGCCCAAATTGCCCTAACCAACTAGGAAACAACAATGAAAATTTATTGTCCCTGCAGGATTCGAACCCACGACCTCCGGTTTTAAGCACACGCCCATACCACTAGGCTACGGAGGCAGTCTTAGTCTATCTTGTCTAATAAAAATAATAACTATTTATCCTGCATCAAATAACTAATCCTGCATCAAAGCAAATATAATCCTACAATGATTATACACTAGTTCTTACAACAAAGGTTCTGTAAAAACTTAGTACAGCGAATTCATATTAGCTTTAACTTTCTTTCAAACTGTTAAAGAAAAAACATACAGCGGATTACGGCCCTAGCACTAGATTCCATAAACGGGACGGGACACAGGCATGTACAATACCGACGCGATATTTAGCTAATAATAATGCCTGATGTTTAGACGCCCTTTCAATATGACATTAGACATTGTTAACGTGAATTTCGAGTATTACAAAGGGATGAACTTAACACTTACCTTTGTAGTACATATTTTAAGTGCAATGTCTTACGAAAATCTTAATCGTCAATCTTTTGTATTGTCTCAGAAATAAAAGATCCATAATATTACATCGATTCTGTTCGCAATTGCTTTGAGCCATCATTCGTGAGGTATATTGTGCAACCACTAGCTCTTTTTATTGCTGTGTTTTACTAGATTATGGTATGATTTATTTTGTTCTCTTTATGCTAATAAGTTACTACTGTAAGTGCTATATTTTATGTCTTTGTGTACGTTGTATTTTATATAAAGGAATAAGAGAAACGGGAGACAAAAAAGTCGGTTACTACCTATTAATTATGTCACCACAGTCGTTTAAGTCCTGTGCTTCACTCAGAGTTGCGTATCATGTTACATGTCTTTCTTACAGTATTAATGTATTTGAAAGTTATCAGAATGTTTTTAGTTCATCATCATTAAAATACTATACGACAGATTGTACCCAAATTCAAGAATAGTAAAGTTTATATTTTTAAAGATTCCCTTTTGATAGGGGAATAATTATGTAAGTGTCACCGCTATACCTTTTTTGGCTTAAAGCAGTAGTATGACAACACTACTGGATTCCGGTTTGAAGGCAACGTAACAGGGTAGGCTGTAATAACAGGGTAGGCGTAGCGTACAATGTATCAAAGTGGTAAGCTGACTTGTGGTGTCTTACTTTTAATTTCTGCTGCGCATAACCTGTTTATGCGCTTACTTAACACGAAATATTCCATTCATATCATCGTTTAATCATAAAAATAATTTAATTATAATTCTTTAAATACTTTTTGAGCAACTTCTCAAATGAAGGATAGAAGATGCATAACAAGCAAGAGGTATAAAACACGCTCTTTGGAGCGTGTTTTATCTTCTCCGCTCTTAATATTCCGATTGTGTTTATCCTTATTTATAAATTATAGATATTAGCTGTCATTTAAAGGAATAAAACAAATTTCGGTACCAAAAACCTCATGTGATTAAATTGCAAACGCTGTCGAAACCATAAAAGATAGACTTAATTTATGTTCTAAATAATTATATATTTCTTGGATTGGCATACATGAAAGTCAGGGACAGCATAGATGTATGTGTTAATAATAACCCACGATTATCATTTTAATGTAAACATTTTTTTTATTGCAATAAGGGATATTAAAAGCTTAATTTAATATAATGCGTATAACATAAAAGTTTTGTTTGTCATTTAAATTTCTTCATTCTATGTGCTTAAAACTTGTGATATACAACATTTTGATTAAGTGAACACCTAAAAAGATATTAGAGATTTAGAATTCAGTGGTGCAAATCGCGGGGCAGTTTCCGTTATCACCGTCATGTATTACGCAAAATGGTTATGTACTGTTTAAAGTCAGTCTTATTTTTTTGTTAAAATTTCACTTGTAACAATAACACGCATAAGCGTAAACGAATGAAACAGAGACAAGAGTGCTGTTTTTTTTTTTTTTTTCTACGTGTTTCCATCCAGCTATCAATTATTTTGGTTTTTCCCACATCTTATTGTAAAACAGTTAATAAATACCTCGTTCTTTTCAATCTCCCATTTATATATCTTTTTTATTCTGCGGACTCAAATCCATTTAATAATCAAATGGATCGGTCGCAACCTTTCACTACGAAGATATAAAGCACGCTCGCTTCGACAAACTTGAACTGGCTCCGGCTGCGAATAGTTCAGGGGTTGTTTTCCAATTTGAATACTTTCGTGGAAAGATGGTCAAGCGTCCTATTTTATATATTAGAGTATTTCGACAAGTGCCAGAAGCTTAAGATTTCTAGTCTTTCATTCATTAGACAGCCATTTTTCCCAATTTATCATGGGCTCGCCTTCAAATCTATTCAGCTTTAACTGAATAGCTGGTCAGTTGCCAGTCGCCGTGAGTAAAGACTTTTATTTTTACGCACAGAGATTGACATCTGACCTCCACAACCCAAAGGGTGCAGTTTACCTTTTGGGTAGTAGTTCTAAGAATGAATTAGTTGTCAGTAAATTTGAAGTCACTGACTTCCTATAACGACTGCCAAAGATAGTCTCGACCGGGACCGACGTTTTACGATCGGCCCATGTTGTCCTAGCCAACCAGAAAACACCGATAACAATTATGTTAGATAATTTTAATAAATATTTCAAACATTTTAACGATATTTTTGTGGATGAACGAATCCACGATCACCGGTTTCTAAAGCAAGGGCCAATACCGCTAGGCCACAGAGACGGTGCTTAATATTCTTAGTATTTGGTTGAATAATGACTTTCCTGATATGTAAACTTTTTGTTCATATGCCATTAACATATAAAAGCAATATCTCAATATTTACAAAAAAAAACTCTGACGTTTTGATATATTAAAAAAAGTGTGTGTCTGTAAGTGTGACTAAAAGTTTTAGATCTTAGAAATATAAAATTGCGTTACAAGATGAAAAATATCCTATGGCCGAATGTTTCAGACGAAATATGATGAATTGACAATCATAGTTATATAATAAATTGATCACCAGATCAAAAGCATAGTTTTTTATAGGAAATAGTTATATTAATAAAGGACCTTTTTACATAATCATTGTCATCAAATTAATTTTAAATACGAGTTCCGTGATATTATTACTACGAAAATCCGTGATTGGCTTATCGATGATAATGAAGCTATTAATATTAATTACTACGCGGGTAGATTCAGACTGTCAAGTGCAGTATTGCAGCCCAATATTGAAAAATAATTAACAATGATCCTTCAAACTAGACAATCTGTCGGAAACTCGTTATCGAGAGCAATGATAGGGCACTGACCGCTGTGAAATCATTTTTCACTTGTATAATTATTTCACGGGCGCGAATCATTATTATCCCAGTTACAGCATAATCGTATTAAATTGTGTTTTCATCACTTTACTTTACTTCAATTTAAGTTGATATTATCTGAAGCGTTTCTGCATGCATGCTTAAACTTTAAATGACACAAATAGGTTATAAATTAATCAAACTCTACTTATATTAAAATTATACATATCGCAAAAAAAAAAACAAAGAAACAGTGAATGATAAAATCATAATACGTTCTTCGTAACAAAGCGCTGAGAGGAGCTGCTAAGTGAAACGCGCTGCCCATAAGATACTGATATAAAAAACTACATTTAGATTACTCTATAGTTACAACTACAACTTCGCTAAAACCAAAAGACAGCAGTTAGACAGTGTATATACTTCATTGACATGAGACTGTGCGTACATAAACAATCGTGTAAATTGCATCGTTCCCTATTCAGGTCACAATTCCTGTTCAAGAGTTTAAACTTGTAAATGTTTCATAATTCAAAAGGTTTTTAATCTTACCTACACACTAGGATTACTAGGATTTTCTTTGTTTCCAGACATCACCTATCCCTATCGATTTAATAATAATACCATATCGTGACGTTCATTTGTTTCAAAGTAATTTTTTTTTAATATCCTTCGCAATCTTTTGGTATATTATTTGGTACATTTACGTTGATTTACAGGAATTTCTTTACGCTACTTTAGTGGGTTACTCGTTTTGATGTGGCAACCACAGACAGGTACATAACTCAGAGATTTTCGTGGAAAAACTCATCTGTAACTAACATTTATACATAGAATATGTATGGATATAAGTTACAGACATAGGTTTGCTCGTTCATTTCGAACTCCAATGTTAGTATGCTTTTATAAATATAAAATAACAATGTCTATTTTTCCATGGTGTTTTTTCTCAAAAGGCTTCTATTTACGAACGGTAAGTCAGTATAGCCAGTTGCCTCATTTTTTAATTCATATCTTTTTCATTTTTATTATATACTAGCTGCTACTCGGACTTCGTCTGCGTGATATTGAAGAAAATTCTTCGAGATGTATTTAAATATACTGTACAGCATAATAAAAATTAAGTGTTTTATTTGTTTGTGTCTATCATTGGACACAAAGTTTTATAGCATTAACTTCGACGATAATAAATTAACGCGTTGGAAATACGTGAATCCCAATTAAACTGTCTAGTTTACCCTTGTACAGTTTGAAACAAAATGCTAAAACAACACCATTTTTGGCTCATTTTGAGTATCTAGACACTACGTTTAAGTTACGTTTATGTCCCACAGAGATGACTTCCATATAAACTAACATCCCCTATTTCAAACCTTACGATCACTCCCATCGCAAAAATTTATATATTGGAGTTAACTCTTTGAGTCTATTCTAAGTACGTACCAAAATCATCGAAAATAGTTTAATGGTTTAGGCAGTGAAAACGGGCAGACAGACAGAGTTACTTTCGCGTTTATAATATTAGTATGAATAATACAAATGAGGTGTTATTATTAATAGTAGTATTATACATGACAAAAGTCTATGGCTTTTTTGACTTATATCTCGATGATAGTCACTATTAGTTTGCTATTGACTATCATAGTCATATGTAAAATTCTATCGTCAATTTTAACCCTAGTTTACCCCCGTACAGTTTTGAACCACAAAATGGCTAAAAAACACCACTTTTGGCTCATTTTGAGTATCTAGAAAACAATAAAATGTTGTGTACATTTCATCCTCTTATGTTCCACAGAGACGATTCCTATATTTTCGACGATTTTATTATGACGTTTATTTGTTCCAAAGTAAATTCGTCTAAATATCCTTCGGCAATCTTTTGGTATATCATTTACGTTGATTTCAGGAATTTCTTTACGCTACTGTAGTGGTTTACTCGCTTTGATGTGGCAACCGCAGGCAGGCATATAACTCAGAGATTTTAACGTTAAAAACTCATCTGTAAATTACGTCCTGTATATATATTCATAAAAAAGGTTTGCTCATTCATTTCAAACTTCAACGTTAGTATGCTTTTATAAATATAGAATAACAATATCTATCTGTCTAGTGTTTTTTAACAAGGATTCCCAACGGTAAGTCAATATAGCCAGTTGACTTATTTTTTAATTCATATCTTTTTAATTTTATTAAGTATTTTATATTCTTTCTCTTTCACTTTCTGTCTCTCTCTTACTCTGTTTCTTTATCTTTTTTGATAAAAGGAAAAACATTGCAACTATATTAATAAATCTTTAGCATCTGTAGCCACCGTATTCGGATGCGGACTTCATTTCTGTAATTTCATGTCCACCATTATCCAAAACCTTCAACATCCATATTTTCCTTCACACTCATAAAGTTCTACATATTCATAGATCCAGATTCAAACTAGACACCCTCAGCCAAAAGATCGCGCACTCTTTGCCAACAGACACGTAATTACATAAATGTAATACGCAAACAGATCTGACCGCAAAACTCATATATCGCGTCATACGCCTTTGCGTTTGCATGTCAAAGTGAGTACGCATCAAAGAGGTGCCCACGTTAACGCGCACAGAAATTCCATTTTGTTTAAAAATATAAAATAGGACGGTGGGAGTCACATATATGCGCTGAGAAGTTGGAATAAACTAAGTTAAATCAACTTATTAAATCATCATCATCATCAGCTTTTGATAGTCCACTGCTGGACATAGGCCTCCCCCAACACATCCGTTAGGGGGTTTTCGGACCGTATCCCACCACGCTGGTCCAATGCGGGTTGGTGGGTGGACCGACTTTTTACATGCCCATCCGACGCATGGATCATCTTACTTTTCAGACAATTGGGTGATCGGCCTCAAATTGTCCTAACCAACTAGGAAACAACAATGAAAATTTGTTGAGTCCCCGCAGGATTCGAACCCACGACCTCCGGTTTCTAAAGCAAACGCCACCACCCAAACAAAACCACCACTAGGCTTCAGAGGCAACTTATTAAATAGCTTTGTGATTTACAAGCTGTTGCTCACGACTCATCATTAACTTTTTGTTGTGGCTAAACAACATAGGCCTTGATTAATTGTAGTGTATTTGTTATTTTCATGTTAAATTTTTATGGCTGACATGTGTCCAACTTCAAAGACTGATAAAAAGATTACAAGTTACGGAATAACAAACTAGCATCCTCAAAACTTACTCAGACATTACTTTAAGAGCAATAACATATGAAATAAGTGAAAGTTAACTAAGAAAATAAACCTCACAGCGACTTTGCAACAATACAACCACTTGCGATTCATAATAATTCCGCCGAAATCTTTA
The DNA here is from genome assembly GCA_029286875.1 of Lamproptera curius. NCBI lineage: Eukaryota > Metazoa > Arthropoda > Insecta > Lepidoptera > Papilionidae > Lamproptera > Lamproptera curius. The sequence continues at coordinate 160,819 of JAGSMT010000189.1, forward strand.
TACACCAGTGCACGTCAAGAGTAATGCACCATGCATTCACTTGTACGTAACAAGGCTTGAGTATTGCAATCCTCTTAGCACCACTAGAATGCTGAAGCTAATTTCGTTTCATAAATAACCACCGTACAAAATCGTGTGCTTCGTTGAAAAACGAAAACTTGCTTTCTCTTAGACAACTGTTATTCAGACTACTGAATTGACATTCAGAGTCATTAATGGTGTTAAATATCGTCTATTCTCGAATAGTTTTACAAATCTTTAATGGATTTTAAAACTGTGTTTGTTTTAAATTGATTAATCCGATATTTAATTATTGCTCCACCGATTGAAAATCCGGAGCAGATACCTCCCGGATTAGCATGTTGCTACAAAGGACAGTAAGACATAGCTGATGCTATCATATCCATTCACGTTCTGACCATACCACTCACGCACCAAACGCCCTTATGGTTAGGTGATGGTCACTCTCAAGCGCACCAAAGAATGTTAGTGCATTAACGACGTCCCACAACTCAGAATCGGTAATCACCTTTGAGCGGCCACACTCCAACAAGCTCCCTGGGCATAACTGCCCAAAGAGTCCTTGCAACCTTCGAGCCCCCAACGTGCGTTAATTTCCGCAATCTCGGCCACATGGCCAACTACCTCGGCTGCTCTAAGGCGCCAAAACGAGTCCTTGCAATCCCACGTGAAGCCTCATTTAGGCGGCCACCTAACCTATCCACAGCACCGCTTTCCCACCTCTCCGTCCCTTCAACACCTGAAAATTACACCTCACGTGGGGACGGACAGCGCCAGAGCCAACTCCGAGCGCACATTTGCTCGCCGCTGCCCATAGCCTTGTTAAATACGGGACTACTATTAAACTGCGGCGTAATAGTGGTCCCGTATTTAAACTCGTGAATTTCTGCGTAACTCTTCTTTAGATATGTTTTAAGACATTTTCTCAAATAAAAAGTATAGACCATAAATGACCATAATTATTACCTGACAGACTAGTTGACAATTTAAGACAATTAATTATATAAATACGTTAATTCTTGATGCAATTAATTATCAATTAAATAAATTCACTAAAACATAATGCCCTTAAATTATACTGAACTAAAAACACAGCCACTTATAGCCACATCAATTAACCAAGAACTTTTTTACTTATTCACTGACATCATTTAAAATCATTGCTTTTAAATTCTTAATTGGCTTATCGATGATAATGAACCCATTAATATTAATTAACATGCTCGAAAATCGCACACATTGATAAATATTTACGATGACCCTTCAAGCCAGACAAATTGTCGGAAATTCGTTATCATGGGCAACGATTAGACATTGACCGTTGTAAAATCATTATTCACTTGCATAATGATTTCGCGGGTGCGAAACCATAATCATTCGAATGATAAAGTGTTCAGCATAATAAATTGTGTTTTCAGCACTTCAATACAATTTTTTTGGAAGTGCTTCCTCTTCTTTTTTTCCTCTTTTTTGAATTTATCTGAATCGTCTTGACGAATTATAAGCGAATCAGATAATTTCAAATCCCAAATAACACATTTGAACAAAAAATTGATCAGTAAAAATATGGATATAGTGCATACACACCACGTAGAAAAAGTTTTCTTGTCACAAACAAAACAGCAAATGATTAAAAAAATTATACTGATTCCTAACAATAAATGTACATTTACAAAATTGTTGACATGCGCACTATATATCAAGTTTCATATTCAATCAATAACTATTGAGTGTTTAAGACACCACCTAATATACAAAATAAACCAATAAGACTAATTAATATACAACATTAAATCCAAGTAAACATTCTGTAGCAATCTTCTAGCATATGATTTAGGTAAATTTGGTGGCATTTATGCGCGAACTGCTCACTTTGATGTGGCAACCACAAACAGACTTATGGCACGACTCGGCGGTTTTCCCAATCAAAAACTCATCTATAAATTACCTTTAGTATGTATGTTTCATCGAGAACAGCAGTGGAACAACACAGGCTGATGATGATGATATAAGTCAAAAAATATGACCGACTTCTAATAGCGTATAACAATTTTTGACCGACTTCTCAAAAGACCTCCTGTACTCAATTCGGAGCGTAAGTTTTTTTAATAAATGTTATCTCGTTCCTAGTGTTGCTCCTATTGCTTCGATTTTGTTCATTACTTTTAACAGTTACTAGCTTCCCATTGGTCCTATTTTTTTAAATATTTTATTATAAGTAGTATTGTAGATATTCGACACCAATAATCATAAAATAAATTACAAACACTGCCAAAACCGTTAGAGATGGACATAAAGTATATTTTACATTATTGTACTACTAGAATTGATCTAAAATAAAGTCCGCACGTGACATGTGTCTGTTAAAAAGTTGGATTACATTAGTTAAGTTGAGTCGAGTAAATAGATTATTTACTTACAAACAGTTGCCTAAGACTTTGTTCTGCGTTGACTTTTGTCGTTAAATATAATAACATATGCCTTAATTTTCTGTAGTGTAAATATTAATATTATATTAAATTAATACTTACAGTTTTAAAAACTCAATATTCAAATCAGAAATTTTGTGTTAAATAGTAGCAAACCTGCATCTCCTTAACTTTACTAATTGTTACTTTAACAGCAATAACTCATAAATGTTTCAAAGTTAACAATGCAGACTAAATATAAGTGAAATTGTCACACTAAAATCACTTGCTATTCATAGTAATTCCGCTCGAATTTCCGTACCCAGTGCAATATCACGTCAGGAGGAATGCTCTACGCATTCACTTGTACTTAGCGATGCTTGAGTATGTAATACTTCCCACACTGAGCATTGTGACAATCCTCTTTGCACCTCTAGAATGCTGGAGCTAATTTCGTTTCATAACCAACCGCCATACAGAATCGTGTGCCGCGTTGACAAACGCTTGCTCTCTCGTAGATGTAGTGGTTATTCAGACTGATTCGATATTCAGAGTCTTTGACACTGCTAAATGCCTTCTATCTTTTAAAATTGTTTTGAACAATCTTTTCCAGTTTTTAGATAGACGCAGCGGTATTTTATCCTCTGTTCAAAACTACAATACATCATTACTTTTAACCTTAATTTCATGTATAGTTTTGAATGATAGTACTTCACTGCGTGGCAAACATTGAGAAAACACATAATAAATCAGTAATATATATTCTTCTTTACCCATTAGAGTTGGGGCCCTGTAACCAATATATAAATAGTTCATAACAACACCTAAACAAAATCTACGGCCATGTTATCCAAATTTTTAACTATAGCATTATATAACTAATAAATAAATAATAATGCACGTAATTTTGAATTGATTACTTTCATGGCGATTATTAATATATCCATTTCCAGATATTGACACTTGAAGTAGTAATCTGCTGTTTTATTGAACTAAAGGCATATTATCTTTCGGATTCAAATCCATTAACTAATCAAATGGATCTGTCGCTGCTATTCTTAATAAAAATATTAACCTTGGACAAACTTAAACTGCTTTTTTTTTCAATTTTAATACTTTCACGGAAAGACTGTCAAACGTCCTTTTCAGCGCATACTGATGAGTGCTAAAGCTTTAGGACTGCTTGTATCTATTAGGTCATATTATTATTTCCGAGATGACATTCCTTATATGTAATCTTTTATCTTATATACCGTTGACTTATCACCAAAACTGATAATATAAAATCTCACAATATTCATCATCAGCAGGTGTTAGTCCACTGCTGGACTTAGGCCGCTCCTAATGCACGCCTTCTCCATTAGGGATTTTGGACAGTATCCCACCACGCTGGGCCATTGCGGGTTGGTAGGTGAACCGACTTTGCTTTGACGCATGGATCATATTACTTTTCAGAAAATTGGGTGATCGGCTCAAATTTTTTTAACCAAACAGTTTGCGTGATAACCCCGTGATTTGAACCCACGACCTCCGGTTATAAAGCAATGACCAATACCATTAGTAAAAAATCTATATTGAAAAATATATATAAGGTAATATTAGTTACGGTACTTGAACGGTTACCGGGATTAATACAATTATGAATACTAACTAGGGATAAATACCTGTCTATCTGATTCGATGGTCTATCTAGACCAGGAGTGGACTAGAAGCAGGAGGCAATACGACCTTATGATTTGAATTGTTTGCCAGGTCGAATATAGGATAGAAAGGATGGTGGCGTACCCTATTGTTGTTCTAGTTTAGCCGAATTTATTGTATCTAGATAGCTAATTTAAGGAGCTAACTGGGGTCAAAGGAGAAATAAGGGAATCCTAAAATAGCTTTATTTACATAAAAACCAAATATCTTGTGTAAAGTAACGTAAAAAAACGATGTAAAAAACTTTTTGCAGATCTTTCAAAGAAGAATGAGTTAGACCGTTAAATCTCTGACGTTCTGCTGTCTTTAAAATACACGTAGGTCTTAAATCACTGCTTTTTAACTAGGTTTAAGAGATTATCTTGTGTAGAAAAACGTGATTTTTTTGTGCAAAGTATCAGAGATATGATACATTTTAGACACAACTATATTTACATTATGAATTGACCAATTGATGGAGCGCTCAAATCCGGTGCATAATAATAAAAAAAACATTATTCAATAACAAAATCATAGCCACTTATAACTACATCTGTGAACAAAAAACGTTTTTAAATAATCACTGTCATAAAATTAATATAAAATGCGAATTGGGGTATATTTCTATTTTATTTTTGCTCGAAAATCCGTGATTGGCTTATCGATGATAATGAAGTCATTAATATTGATTAACACGCCGGAAAATCGCACTGTCAAGTGCAATATTGCAGTCCGATATTGAAAAATAATTTACGATGAGCCTTCAAACCAGACAATTTGTCGGAAACGCGTTATCGAGAGCAACGATTGGACATGACCGCTGTGAAATCATTGTTCACTTGTATAATTGTTCTACGGGCGCGAAATCATAATTATTCGATTGATAACGTGATCATAAATTCTGTTTTCCATTGTTAACTTCCAGATAAATGTTTAACAAGCTAATTTTTTGTTTTTTAAATTATCAATTAATGTAAAAAAACACAGTTTACCTGAAAATTAGTCAGTAAAACTACCTAATCAAAAACATAACTATAAATAAATAATTAAAGAATAACTTACTCGTAACGATAAATGCACAATTTAAAATTGCTACTAAATATTCACAGGCGCACTATACTAAATCAAGTATCACATTTAATCAATAACTTTATAGTGTTTAAGACAACACCTAAACCAATAAGTAACAACATATCATAACACCAATTTATATACAACAGTAAATTCATCTAAATTTCATAGCTATCTTCTAGTATGTTATTTAGGAATATTTGCTGGCATTTATAGGCAAATGTACTTGCTTTGATGTGGTTACCACAAACAGGCTTATGCCACGACTCAGCCAATTTCGCAGTCAAAAACTCATCTGTAAATTACTTTAAGTATGTATGACTGCCTCTGTAGCTTAGTGGTATGGGCATGTGCTTTAGAAACCGGAGGTCGTGGGTTCGAATTCTGCGGGGACGCAACAAATTTTCATTGTTGTTTCCTAGTTGGTTAGGGCAATTTGGGCCGATCACCCAATTGTATGAAAAGTAAGATGATCCATGTGTCGGAGGGGCATGTAAAAGTCGGTCCACCACCAACTCACTGGACCAGCGTGGTGGGTTACGGTCCAAACCCCTAATGGATAGGGTGTATTAGGGAGGCCTATGTCCAGCAGTGGACTAACAAAGGCTGATGATGTGTGATGTGATGTGAAGTATGTATGTAAGCGAATAGGAAGGTGCGATAGTTTGTACAAGTGACTAGTTTGATAAAAATTAAAAGTATGCATAATATTACTGAATAACTGCGTTTGATTCGTTTTCAATCTTTGTAAATATGATCACCTTTCCACTTACCGTTCCCAACATCAGTGGTTACTAAACGCCAGCGACGCTCCCTACGAGCTCTTACCTCTCTTTATTCTTATCTAAGATCACCATCGACTCCACCATACATAACACCTAATTTTTAATACCTATGTGATGTCAGTAACAAAAATCTTCGCTCAGAGCATAATCGTTTCTTTCAATGTCCAATTCACCGTTCTCACTTCACGCAATCCGCTTGTTCATACAATCTATCCCTTTATGGAACGCGCTACCACTCGGAATTAGCAGGGCTGTAAGTACTGCAGTATTTAAGATAAAACTTAAAAAGCCACTGTCCATGCATTTATTGGAGAAGTCGAAGTCATCAGATTATTTATGTAGTGTATTTATATGTATATATATTGCTAAGTATTTATTTACTCATCATGTATATGTTTTTAAGTATTTGTAAGGATACATGTGTAGAAATAAAAATAAGTACTCATTTGTGATATTAATATATGTATATAAAGCTATTTGTTTTTTGTACATATGTATTTATTGAAGCATAATTAAGGCTTATTTCGCTTCTTACTATACTTTCTTAATTGCTCTTGTCGGTGTACTTCCCAACTTCTTTCTCTTGCGCCACCTTAAGGTTGACTGGTAGAAAATGCCGACGCCATTACTTTTTATGTGCATGAAGTTTAAATAATAAATATGTATATATATATATATATATATATAGTATAAACAATGACACTATTGCAGAAATGTCTTTTCATACACTTGTGCACTACAATATTTCAACTTCAGTAATCTCTAGTGAATACGACAACCGTAATTGAAAGCGGACTCTGACGCTGACTTACTTCTATTATCTCCCTATTTACTAATTTTAATTAGATACCTACTCCAAAAAAACATTCGTCCCTAGATGCCCATAAAGTTCAATACATTTTCAACCTCAGGATTCAGACTAGACACTTCTTCAGCCAAAAGAACACTCATTCTTTGCCAACATATAATTAATTATAATTGCATAAAGTTGTATTTGCATATATCGCATCATAAATCTATTTGTTTGGCAAATCAAAGAGAATATATATAATAGTTAACTCGAGTTATTGAATAGTTTATTGACTTACAAGCTCTTGTTATTTTAAAGCAGTTGCAAAGAATAAAGGTCTTGTTTACGCTAAAATAACGTTAATTTCAAGTTTAAAAATAAAATATCCAATTCAGAGATTTTGCCTTAAAGAGTGACAAACTAGAATCCTTACTACACGAACAACGAAACACTTCTTTCCTAATTATTATTTTAACAGCAATAATTTATAAGTGTTTCAAAGTTAACTAAGGAGAGAAACCTCACAGCGACATTGTAACACTAAAATAACTTGCTATTCATAATGATTCCGCTCGAATTTTTGTACCCCAGTGCAATGTCACGACACGAGGAATGTTCCATACATCCTCTTACTCGTACTTAGCGAAGCTCGAGTATGTAATACTTCCCACACTGAGCATTGTGACAATCCTCTTTGCACCTCTAGAATGCTGGTGCTAATTTCGTTTCATAACCAACCGCCATACAGAATCGTGTGCCGCGTTGACAAACGCTTGCTCTCTCGTAGATGTAGTGGTTATTCAGAGAACTGCATTCACATTTAGAGTCTTTGATGCGGCTAAATCTCTTCTATCTCTATGAATTTTTTAAGCAATCTTTCGTAGATTTTAGAAAGTATTTATTACTGTATTAATTTAAATGTGAACAGCACATTTACCGGATAGTTTGAAATACAAGGAATGTAGGAATATACCACAAATTATTTCTGAGACTGAGAGTTTAGAGGTTAAATCTAATGAACTGACAGTTTTACTTCTCTGTTAAATAATACTTAACAATTCACTTCTACCCATAAGTCGCTGACTTAAAAAGGACAAGAAAGGAATCAACAATACGTATTTTGTTTATAGATTTTACCCATCCACCTACACAGAACTATTGCACCTAAATGCCTGATTGAACTAAAATTCTTATACTTAAACAAAAACCACAAGAAAAAAAATTATGTATATAACACAATATTTTTCCCCCTTTGGGATCAAACCCGGACGATTATGTCATTAGGTTTCTCCAATTATATTCCAAAGGTTAAAGGGATTATGTTATATTTCCACATACTATTTAAAAGTTTGAATAAAAGAAAGAGCATATAAACGTATCTGAACTTGTCCTTCCTTAAGTGCTTGACCGTGTTCAAGTGATATTTCAACTTATGACATCGAAAACAGGTTACAACTGTCGCCCCCAAGGAACTAGCCGTCAAAGTTTTCGATGAATAAAGAAATAAGGGTGCATATTGATATATAAAGGAGGAAAAAAACTCGATAACTATTTTCTTATTTCCTTTATTCATTTGATCTAAAGACGACATTTAGCTAGGGTCCTTTTTTTTGTTTTTTGATCAAACTTTTTACAATCACCTTACGATAATAAATACAAAGTAGCCCCAAAAATCTCAAAATTAAAATCTGAAACCTTTTTAAGACAGCGGTGGAGACACTTTACCTTCGTGTCTTCTTCGTATATTTATGTGTTTAAAGTGTGTATTTTTGTAATGAATGAACTAAAAGTTCTGTGGCGATTTAAAATATTTTACCTATTTAAACCATTACCTTTAAAATACCTTTTTTACCTCAAATAGAACCATTTGAAATCTAAGAAAAAAGGTGGGTTGGACAGACTCTCTAGTTTGGAAAAAAATATATATTCCCTTTAAAAAGGTTTTACATTTAAAACCGGAAAAAGTTTAATCAACCAAAAAAAATATAACCCATTTTTTTTTAAAAAGATTGTTTCAAAAAGGCACAGTACAGAACGGGTCAAGTACCCGTAAAATAATTCAAAGTTATCTATGGTATCCAAAGGTTAGTATTTATAATAAATCACTTGTAGAACCAAAGGAAATATGCCTTCATTCCTGCATTAATTTTCTGGATCAACACAAACAACATACCCATAACCCAAGAAATCAACAATAACCACTAGACGAAAGTATTTAACAGCTGTTTGCCGACTTCCCGCTGTTAAAACAATTCTTTTTTTTTTAAAATATCCTAAGTAACAGTGAAAGTCCCGTCAAGAGAAACAGACAGACATACAGTCAAAATTAAAAATATATATTTATATATATTGTTGTACGAATCGGTTTTTGACCGAGTTCTCAAAAGTAGGAGGTCAATTCGGAGTGTATGTTTTTTTTATATACTTATATGTTACCTCGTGCTCCGCCCCAGTGGTTCTATTATATCTAATCTTTTTTAAATTATCGATCTTAGCTGTCATTTGGTCCCTTTTTTTTTAGATGATTTTGTAATTAGTACTTTAATAGATATTAAAGTCAAAAATCACACTTCGCGCGATTAAACCGCAAACGCTGCAGCCTTAAAAGACTTAAACTATGTTTTACATAATTGTACTTCTTAAAATGGTCTACAATAATTTATATATATATTTTAACAAAAACGAAACATTATCAAAAATTGCAATGATATTCAAACCTCATTTAAGGTACAAGAGAGTAAGTTTAAGGGAAAACTGATACGTTTAAAAGATTTTGCATTTTATGCGCATGAAATTTGTCATATGTGACATTTTGATTAAATACATACCTTAAAAGATATTACGCATTTAAAATTTAGTGGCGTAAACCGCGGGGTAATTTCTCGCAGAGGGCACGTTGTCACCGTATTATTTATATTGCTTAAAATGGTACCTACCGTTTGAAATAGATCATATTTTTTTGTTGAAATTTTATATTACAACTTTATTATTTTATAAACGTTTCTTTTGATGTTACAAACAGACACTCTTATTTTGTTTAATTGTACAGATTAAGACCACGTTGTTTATAATTTCTTCACACTCACCGGACAGCGATGTATCGTAAACAATCGGGTGTTTCTCTCATTTAGTTGTTTATTAATAAACATTCACGCTATATATGGCACGTCTTGATAAGGGATTTGATAGTTGGTAGTCAGTGTTCAAGCAGTGTGACAGTTTTGTGGCACTATCATATCATTCTAAAATGTTAAAGGTAAGTAGTTTATATCTTCTAGCTTCAATTGATACAATTCACTGGTATTGTTCAGCAACTTGCTTTTAATTTGACAGTTATAAAGTTTAATGTCACTTTTTAATGTATTACTGCGTTGATTTCTCATTAAAATTGTCTTGCTCTTATCCCTTAACAAAAGCACTTCTTATTTAGTATTATGTACGCTGTAGACCAATTCTTTATTACTTATTATTGATGTATATGTTAATAATTAATAATTATAGAATTATTAAGTAAATTAGTAATAAAATCCTATAAGCCTAGGAGTCGTCTGAATAAGATAAAAAGTTTTTTCAAATAACAGTTGTTGCATTGAGCATTCCTCGCAAAATCAAAATGTCGATAGGTGTTTGTCTTAAGAGTTCAATATATATGTAATGTGGAGTAGTGCAGTACCCAAACCAAATAGCACTTGTAATTTATTCAAACAAAGTCCAATGTTAAACTCTAAAAGCGCCTAAAATATATTTTTTGTCTAATTAGTGCATTATATAATACACTTATTCCTAGGCTTATTTTTTTTTTTCTATGTCGTACGCCGAATTACGAAACTCTTAATTTAGACGCTATTTAAATTTGTAATTACACTTAACTGACTTAAATTTCGGGGCTCATTATCGAAAGTTATTTTACGGTAACAAATAAACAAGATTTGTAAAGAGGGAGAGAGATGAGACAGATGAGAGAAAGACTTGTAAATAAGGGTTCTTTGTCATTTTTGTAAAATAAAAAAAGTTTCCATTTATAGTTTATTTATTTACTTATATAACTGATAAATAACGATGCGGCCTTGGTTAAGGAATTTAAATTGCGACACCAAAGATCAGCTTATCGCCGTAGGACTAAAAAATTACGGCTAATTCAGATGGAAATTGTATTACAAACGTTGATCTGTAATTCGGAACACAACAAGAAATGAACTTTTTGTTCTTCGTATAACATCATCGTTATGAACTTCCGGTACCTATACCGTAAATTATACTAAATCACCCAAGTAGTATTAAAAACCATACAGAAGTGTTTAAACTATACCGCGTTCTAATATGGGCTGATCGACCAATTCCCCGTAGCCTGTTATGGGCGTATCTTTAAAAGGAGTCGGGGTTTGAATCCCGGAAGTCAACAAATTTTTAATGCTGTTTCTAGTTGGTTGGGCAATTTGGGCTGATTCCCAATTGTCTAAAATAAATGATCCATGGTCGGATGGGTTAAAAATCGGTCCACCCACCAACCCATTGGACCAGCGTGGGGGACACCCAAAACCTCTTAATGGATAGGGGTGTATAACGGGAGGCCTATGTCCAGCAGTGAACTATCAATTGCACAAAATGTAAGTGATCCATTCGGTACCTAGACATGTGTAAAGTAGGTCCTGATTTTTCAGACCATGTTTAATTCTAGTTATAGGAGGTCGTTGCTTTAGCTTTTCTGACAACTAATTCATTAAATTCTCATTCAGTTTACCCGTTGTGTTGCGGACGTCAAATGCCAATCGCTCTAAGCAAAATACTCACTTTTACGTACATCTGAAAGAATAACGTAAATAGATACGGGTCCCATGATAACTTGGTCCAGGAAAATATTTCCGCGTCTAATATTGAGTTTATTTAAGGGGATACTAGTTAATCAATAAATTTATTAACTACATCATAGTGTTGCATAATAATCGTCTCTGAGAAACGTTATCTGTAATGAATTCCGAATAAATGTTTTCTGCCAGATGTCATTTAAACATATTATTTATTAGTAATGAATCACTTAATTTTCTGAAACGGCAGATACCATTCTTAAAATTTCTTATCTTTAATAGTGCTTGTCTTAAGCATTTATTATAAAACATGTTATTTTAGCGTTTATTTATTGATTAAAGTTAGTTTTTCAATAAAAAAATAATTCGTTATCGCGGAAAGTCTGTCATGCAAGAGCGAACCTCATTATATTTCCAGAATAAAAATAGTTGGGGGTATGTTGCAAAATGATTATAGAAAATAAATTAGTTATTACGGAAAATACTTTAAAAACAACTTAATAACTACCAAGAACGACTAATATAATGTTCCACTAAAAAGTGGAAAAAGTTAGTCTGGGAATTAAATAACAAATTTTGAATAAACCTTGAAAGACCTCACCAGACAAACAATTGGATCTAAAAATATAAAGAAAAAAATCTGGGAATTGAAGCTAGTTATAAATGTAAAATTTTATTCTATGGTGTTTTTATCCCCAGTATAAAACCCTTCCTCTTCCCTATATCCCTATGGTTAAATTTTAAAACTACAAAACGTTTTATTTAAATTTGTCTATATTTTGCATGTTTTTTTAACTACAGCATCGTATTCAGAGGAAAACACTTCTCCTTTTAACAGCTTAACAAGGAAACCCAGTGATGACGCGTCAAGAACTGCAACGGAAGAAAGCCCACGAGCAGATCTGCTCCAACCTCTTAAACTTTAACCAGCTGTTCTACGCGCTGGAAGGTCAGAGGAACATCAGCGGGGTACCAGCGGACATGAGCGTGCACTGGAAGACTGGTAACGTATACTTCACACTGATAAGCGAGGAGATGAAGATGTCTTTGCAAGAGCTGCGCCCAAGCGGAGAGATGGACTCGATTAAGGTCTCTGGATTAGGACAATCCACTTGTGTTGATAACCTGAACGATGTAGTCTATCTGGCGACCGATAACGGTGTGTACAAATACAAGGATGACGGTTCTATAGAGCTGTACACGGCATTGGGTGAAGACGTGATGTACGCGGCGGTGACAAGTGATGGAACAGTTATGTACGTGGCAACCTGGCCGCAGAACAGAGTACATAGGATTATAAACGATGGCCAGAAGCAAGAAGACCTTCCCCCCCATACCGAATGGACATGGATTGACCATAGACACAAGGAACAATATCTACTTTGTAGCTACAAAGACGACGTACGTTCTGAAGTACGGCTACACTATCCCAATTAAAATTAAAGGGTTGCCTAACGATAAAATGACTGGAGTTTTTGTAAGCCGATCGGATGAGGTCTACGCTATGGATGAAAACAGCAATTTGTTCGTGATTGACGCCGATAATGCCATCGCCACACACCTTGGCCCTTCCATGGGTGAATTTTGCAAACCTCGGATAATGTATTGATGGTGAAAGGGTTTAAAGTTTAACGCTTTCGAAAAGAATCCATGCGTGGAAAACGAAAAGTAAACATTTTTGTTAGTATCTGTGCTAATAACACAAGTATTAATATAAAGTACAAGTTATGTTGACTATATCTATGTGCATTATTAACAAGTATCACTTATTTCCTAAGCACTTTTAACCGCAGATATATATATTATACTCTAATATTGCTCGTTTTTACTTCAAAATTTAAAAATATATAACCTTACTTAAAATATTTAATTTTTCTTAAAGAACCCAAAACCTATTAATATATGTTAATTTTTTTATATAACCTTTTTCGTATGTTGTTTGTTACATGTAGTTTTTGTGTGTTGATGTAGTGTTTTTATGTTATAATATATTTATAATATACCCTTTTTGTCTTAAGTAGATATATAAATTTTGCTTAAAGCTGTTACTTTTGCAAAAATTTTTTAATTTGAGCGAAACTAAATATTTTTTTGTGATTTATTCACTTTAACTTTTGACGTTTTGTACCCATTTGTGCTATAATGTTTGTGGTCAGGCTTACGCATAAATCGAAAGATCAAAAAAAATAGTCAAAATTCACGATATAGTCGGCAAAATAAGTTTCATTAAATAAAAAATATATTATTTGGTCAATAGACTTGTCACATAATATCTATGTCCCATTGTTTGGTACAAACGCCTCCTGCCTTGGTTTGGGCTTCTTCGAAACCGGAGGTCGTGGGTTCGAATCCTGCGGTGACACAACAATTTTCATTGTTGATCCCTAGTTGGTTAGGGCAATTCCACCCTTTCTGGAAAAGGTTCCACCCACCAACCCGCATTGGACCTGCGTGGTGGGGTACGGTCCAAAAACCACCAATAAATGGGTTGGGGAGGCCTATGTCCAGCAGTGGACTATCAAAGGCTGATGATGAATGATGAATGAAAAAAATTAAGTTTAGGTACCAAGAGTTAAAGTTTGAACAAATACATGTGCTTTCAAGTGAGACCAGACGTATCCGCGACCGTGGTCTAAAGGGCATGGGCCAGGGTTCCGAGACCGGGGCCGGGTGGGAAAGGGGTATCAGGCGCGGCCTGGTACGAAGACACGTCAACACCACGGGCGGTTGGACGATTCCGGACATTAGCTGTTTGCTATTTAAATTTGGCTCATAAGCAGTTTTTAGCACTACTGGACATAGGCCTTTGACCTTTTACAGGAGGCCGTCTAGGGCAGTATCACCGCGGTGCCTATTTCTGCCTCAAAACAGTACCGTGTAAAACACCGTTGTATTCCGGTTTGAAGGGCACGATAGCCAGCGTGTATACTGTGAAAATGAGACGTAACATCCTTTATCTCACGTAAACAGCGCGTTGATGATACCGCTTTTCATGAGGTGGCCCGACTGCTTATCTGCGTTCGTTGGCAATGAATAAATAAAAAACTTAAAAAGGGATCCCCACTCCCTTCTAAAACCCATGCCGGAATCCTACCTGGTCAAACACTCCGTCTTCCCAAACGCTTTGCACAAACCCTTCTTTAGATCAGATCCAGATAAGACATGGAATTTGTGTAAACAAAATCTGATATCAAACACTAAAAGCGCTAAAGATGTTCACATTTGATCTATAAATCATTTTTGGGTATTATCTTTTATATATATATAAAAAATTCCCCCCATATTGACTACCCGATATCTTTAACCATAAGGCTGGGAAATTTGGAAAATTCCTTTCGCCGGGAGAGGTCATAGGAACAGGTTTTCAAAATTCCACCCACACGGGGGCTTGGGGGTTGCTAGTTAGACTACTACGTAAATTGCGTCTTCTTTGGCTCCGGAATATTTAGTATGTCCTCCAAGCCGTTTCATAACCGAGGATTATGAACCCTAGAGGTATTAAATCACAAGGTACATTTAAAAATACAGGAGCAATTCCTCTTACTTTACTCTTATAGTCCTATGGGGCGGATCCCTTCTAGGTCGGCTAGACACGACATAAGAGGCAGCAGGCGCAGGACCGACTTTTTACATTCCCATTCGACGCATGGATCATTTTAATTTACAGGCATTTCTTTGTTTTGAAAGGAATTTCTTTTGGCCAAGGTGTATTATTTACCACGAAGTAGACTAGCTCATTCGTTCTATAATTAAATAGATAAAAGTAAATATTTATGCGTCCCTCTAGACGATCCCGATTTTTGTTGGTAATTTTGTCAAACTTAAACCTGTCCATAAAAATTCTCATCTCAAAGATTTTAAAACAATTCAAAAGAATAAATATCCATGTAATGATAGTAAGCAACAAAATTTTGTTCAGAAAGAATCAAAAAGGAAAACGTCACAGCAGACGAAGAATAAACACCATACAACAACGACAACCGAGTTCGCCGAAGATGAAGAAAATGAAATCAAAATGACAACTGTTAGATATTTCTTTTATTAGCAATGGAATATATAGAACTCACAGAATTAGTGGTTGGTAAATAATTTTATTAACATTAATATTATTTAAAAAATTATGCAATCGAATAAATTTGTGAACTATCGAAAAATTAAGTTTAAAACAGCGCCATCTACCAATCTTACAAATAAGTAGTTAGTAACATTACTGTTGGAACTAAAACATTTAGCTTATTCATGAATTAAGTCTTTGTGCGATGGCGCTAATATCTTAATAGTTGTTTTAATATGATACTTTAATTATAATTCTTTTGGAACACGGATAATAAAGGTTTAGAAATCATTTGTTATACCTGTAAGTGTCTAGAATTGTAAATAACTGCTTTATAGTTCATTATGGTTATCATTATTATGCATAGTTAAAAAAAGGAACGAAATTTTTTAAAAAGCCTAATGTCAAACTCGATTGGTTGAATATTTATTAAGTTAACAGTGATTATTATTGATTAAGTTAAATGTAATTGATTAAGTATGGCGGCAGTCATCCTATGCACGCAAAACAACAAATGATCCCAGAACGTACTTCTTGAACTGCGACCTAGATCAAATCCAGTTAATCAAGCAACGAGAATTTTTTTATTTGTCGCAGTTTTGTTCCGATAAGAATAATTCCAGTTCCTTTTTGATGTAATAGCGTAGAAAAGTTTAAAAGAAATATAATAATTATTTTATAACAAAACCATTTTAAGTTCTGTGCAAATCCAATTATATACAAAAGTTTTAAATCGTTTTATTATCTTATAATAAAATACAAAAATGTAATTAAATGCAAATAAACTATTGAAAAGAAAGAAATTGTTTTTAACACCTTGAGCCGACACAGATTCGCAGGGATATTTTGACCAGTTCTTTTTTTTTCTAAGTTGTGCCTAGTTCTGATGCGGGTTTATTGAATATATGAACATTTTGTGTAAGTCATTCAAGCCAATCAAGACATGAAATTTCAATGAAACTCAAATGTCAAAGAAATGGTAAAAAACGTTAAACGCAGTCCTAACAATACTTGATAATATGTCCTTCTTTTTATTACTTTTCTCAGTAAACTCAGTCCTGACATTTACCAAATCTTAACAATCAAGTTTACAGACTCGCTAATCCCTAAAGATTTAAATGGTCACAAGAATCACAAAATCGTGAAAAAGAAAACTTCTTTCTTTTTAATAATGTGTAGAATTTGTTGAAATGTAAGAAAAATGCAGAAATTATTTAGGTTTTAACGTTTTTACCATCAGCAGTATATTTAAATATTTTATTTTATTATCAGTGCAATCTGCATTTGCAATGAAAATTATGTTTTTAAAAAATATTAATTACGTCAAGAAATTATTCTTTATTTTTTATAAAATCCTGACTGCTATAGTCTTAACTAAGCAACCATAGCAATACACTATTCCAAAAAATACATTTTTTCTAAAACCAAAAACAATTTTATTTTATTTTTGTTTCATGGCAATATTCAAGTTTAAGAAGACAACCTCAAACCTTGCGCAGCTCTGTCTTTCTGTCAATTGTCAAACAATATTGTCATACGCGTTGGAGATGTGTCAGTGAACGATCGTTTGTCGTTTGCCGTTATATATTTGTGTCGTAAATGTGGTGCGTTAGTGTGATAATGAGAAAACATATGCTGGACTATCTCATTATAAAGTGATGAAAGTGTTGTAAGTTCAGTGTTTTGTTTAAAATAGTTATTTTCATTTGTATGTCATCGGACTCTTCAATATGGCGGCCCCCCGTCACAAATCACAACAGAAAAATATCTTCGATATTTTCGAAATTGCACGGCGCGTTCTCAGATGCCGTGTGCCCGACTAAGCTGGCAACCGACAAACGGACCCTAGACAAGACTTGGAAGTTGATGGATAAAGTTGTAAAACTATGTCAACATCACAAAATGAACTTGAAAAACAGTCCGCCTTTCATACTCGATATTTTGCCGGATACATATCAGCGGTTGCGCATTATTTACTCGAAATACGAGGACAATATGCAGGAGTTGAATAACAACGAGCATTTCAATATGTTCATCATAAACTTGATTAGGAAGTGTAAGCAAGCCATTAAGCTATTCAAGGAGGGAAAGGAGAAAATGTTCGACGAGAATTCGCATTACAGACGTAACCTGACTAAGCTAAGTCTCGTGTTTAGTCATATGTTGAGTGAGCTGAAGGCGATGTTCCCGAACGGTACATTCGCCGGTGACCAGTTCCGTATAACGAAGAGCGACGCCGCGGAGTTTTGGAGGACTAATTTCGGGAACAGGTAAGTTATTTATTAAGAACTGTTATTTATATTACGTCACGGGCGTTACTTGGACTTTTACTTTTTTTATTTGTTAAAAAAAGCAGGACCTGATGTTGTTGGTATGACGCCAATAATCCGCTGACCGCTATTAAACATTGGGTGTTATATCTCATATAATTGACAAACCAGAAGACAGTAGTGCTGTGACTCTAGTACTTTGTAGCAGAAATACGCACCACATTTATACATTCCCTGAAGCTCTGCTGTAAAAAGGAGACCTACAACCTTTTGGTACATACATACGACCCTCTCAAGGTTTGCAATGACTTGTTGCTGCCCTGCATTCTTAGGTTGAGGTGATCAGTCATCAAATAAGCTTGAAAAATTTACACCTGTACACATTTTAAATTATTATCAACATGATTAGCTAAGGAAAGACTTATCATCGGACTTTCCTTGTTAAATAAAGTTGCTATAAAGCAATTTATCCTTATTTTCTTGCTCAGGGTAATTCCATTGAATAATTTCTTACTAATAAAAATTTATAGCTACAGGCAGGAAAAATTGCCTGTGTTAAGACACATCTGTACATTAGCATATTGGTTATATTGAAGAAGGCATATTAATATCAGATTATTATGCTTTGGCTTTTTATGGTAAATATTTTTATAACAAGATTTGTTGCTCTAAATATTTAAATAATGTAGAATTTAGAGATGACATCTTAATAGGTTTATAGCCCTATACACAGCCCATAAGCTATTGACTAAATAAGTTCGAAACATAAAAAAAATATTTAAAAAAAAAACAAGCTTAACATTTTTTAAAATATTTTTATTAAAGAGAGTACTCAATAGACTCTCAATATTCTTTAAGTTTATAGATTAGCGTTCATCTTAAAATAGAAAAATGTAATAACATAATGGAACTAATTATGGAAAAAAAGCTATGAATAATTTCAGAAATGGGGATAAGTTATATAATGTAAACTGTATCACATTTAATAGGCTTATGAGAATATATATTAAAAATTGATGCTTTGTTGTGAACAGAACCATTTCTAATTCTTTTAGAATTTTTATAATTTTACATTTTTCGAAATATCTTAATGTATTAAATTATTGACATGAGTTAAACTCTTTTTTTATAAATTGTCACACACTTTTATGGAATACAAAATAAAGTTGTAAATGTTGGTCTCTTTTATATATTTAACTTTTCCTGTTACATTTGTTCACAAATTTAGCAACTTTTTGGTTTGATATATTCTCTTTCCTTCTTATTTTTGTTTAATGAGAAATATTTTATAGATATCATATTGTAACTGCTACTACTAAAAACAAATACAACTGAATATACCTACTATATATTCAATCCAATAGTTATTACACTTTTTGATAATTAGCTAAAATGTACCATTCTGTTTAATTATAACCAACTTCTCAATACATACTTTTTAAATATATAATATTTTTATTTGAGCCATCAATATAACCACAGATTCTTTCATAGGAGTATACACAATATGAAGAATATCTTAACACTTTATGCCCTTATTACATTTGGAACAAAATCAAACCATTATAGAATTTACAATGGTAATGTCTTATATCAAACACTGCAATCTGAAAGATGGATAAATTTTCTCATCCCACTGTTATAAACAGCTTAAGGGAACCAAGCAGCATTCCTATGGGAAACGATAACATACAATGTTTGTGAAGACTATTACCATTCTTTACTTAAACTCAAAATAAACACTACCAAAATATACTTATTCGGTGTAATATAATTCAAAGTGATATATTTTTTATGTATTTTATATTTTTTAAATACCCAAAGAAATAAAATATGTAATGGTTTAGATAATAAACAAATAATAATGCCAGTTTAATTTCTTTTTATGAGTGAAAGAAAGTTTTATATTTTTAGTAAATAGTCTAACAATTTTAGTAGATTACTTGTATGTTTTGTTAAGGGAATAGAATAATTGGGTAAACTTTTAAAGTTTTGCAACAGGTGATAAATTTCTAACAAATTTATTTCATAATTATGACTACAGTATGCATTTAAAAAGTTTCAAAAAATATATTTAACTATTTCATAATACACATACAATTCCTATAATGTAAAGACATAATAAAGAATACCAAATCATAGAAAATATGGATTTGTATGAACCAAATTAAATGATAATGTATGGTTAAGTTATATAGTTATAAAAAACTATCATTATTGTATGTTATTTTGAAATTTACTATGCAATACAAAGTTTAATTTGAATATAATGAACATCAAGCATAATACATAGTTTATAGTGTATTAATAGCACTTTAAGCAAATAGTATGAGCAGATATTGTGCTTATGGCAACTGTTTAATTATGCAATAACCAGACTTTATACTATGATCTATACTAATACATACTACATGTAACAATATGACATACGTCATCTCCTGTCACTCATTGAGTTCCTTAATAAGCATTTTTCCTTTTAATACAATATTATGCATGATTTAATCTTTATTTTAAATGATAATATGAAACAAGTTTAATACTTTAACATTGAGTCCTGTTTGTTACTCATGTATATGCTCTGTAAACTATAGTAAGTTTACCTGAATCACAGTTTTTATCAACATGCAATTGTGATTTGGGTAAGTTTATGATAGTATTAACATATTTTGAACTGTTTTTTAACTAAATATAATTCACAATAGAAATCTAAACAATGCAAGTTTACTTTATTGTAATCTAAACTATTTATAAAATGGGCAAGAATGTCTATGTGACCAGTGCTTATTAACAATAAATGTGTTTGAGTAACTCATTATATTTATTAGGAGGATTTAGATAGTCAACTTTAATGACAATTATGTAAGGTGCATTGTTATAAACTGTTATAGATCACTGATATTAAATTGTTCATTAATATGGAAATGCTTATGCTCATTGCGTTTATGAGTATAGTATTTATTATGTTCCACGCACATTGCATTGACATGACTAACTCCTTTCCACTTCATTGGGTGTGCTTTTATGGAAGCATTTTTCCATTTGATTGATAAATGACTATTGTTATGCAACAATGGTTTTACAATGTTGAGTTTTAACTTTGTATCTAATAAATGAGTGAAACTTAATTATTAATTATTACATTTGAAGAGAATTGCAAGTCTAAGCTTTTTTAGCCTTTTTAATTATGCTACTTTCCACCGTTGATGTAAAGATTATCAATTGTATTTTTTTTAAATTTTACATCAATAGTACTATTGGGTAAAGCATAATAATTAAGGTAAAGGATTTTTCAATTATTTACTTAGTTATTGCACTGTGGTAAATCCTAATAACTTTTGTTTGTTTTTATTTTCTCTTGCAAACTAAACTCATTTATTTGAGGAATGTCCGTGTTGTATTTACAAATGCCAATTGTTAAAATTACAATTTAACAAGCTGTTGTCCATGTCTTCATCTGCAAGAGAATAAATGAAAAAATAACAGTATCTTTTTTAAGAAAATTATTTTTGAAAAATTACACTAATATACATTGTCTGTCAATCTAAAGTTCTAGCAAACAAACAATTTTTTTTGTTTTTTGTTTATAATCCGCTAGACATTTTCTGATTTTTATCATTATTTGATCAAAATACTGTTTTTGAAGTAAACTTCTGTTTGTTGACCACTTACTATATCTTTGAAGATATACAGTAAGTTAAATTAAATAAGTATAATAACAAATGCAATTATCTTAAAAATAATCTTTATGAACATATATTTTATTAAGAGTACTCATTGATTACTCATATTATTCAAATAAAAGGGACTACCTAAAGTTAAGAATTCGAATTTTGATCATATTGCTTCTGATAACTTGGAATGCCTGATGGTTACAGATAGTTGAAGACAAAAGGTTTGTTAAAATACTTTTGAGGGTTAGAAGGTAGTCATGTTGTTGGACAGATCAGATATCTGAGCACTTCAGAACCTTGATCCCCACTTATTATAAAGATGATCTATGAGTCAGATGGGCATGTGAAAAGTCGGTCCACCCACCAACCCGTATTGGACCAGAGTGGTAGGATATGGTCTAAAAACTTCCTAATGGAGAAGGTGTGCATCAGGGTAGACCTATGTCCAGCAGTGGGCTAACACAGGCAAATAATCTTTCTCACACATTTAAATAGACCAGTGTTTAATTATATTTCGCGATAGTCGACTTTTCCTGTTTATCTTCTGCGAACTTACGTGGCGTTTTGTGAATGAAATCTCGTAATATCATATTTACGCGTCTATTTCGTGAACGGTGTTTGACCGTTTGATATAATCATTATCGTAGTAGATATAATGTTGTTGTTTGTTCGTTTGTTCGACACGTGCTCGTATTAGAGGTATACTTATTAGGCTATAACTGTCTCCGTAGACTAGTGGGCTATGGGCTTGCGCTAGATACCGGGGAATCGATTGATTCATTTGTCGGATGGGCATTTAAAAAGTTTGTTCTGCGCCAGATCTCGCCGCGGTCGTGTCGTTTTTCCGTCCCATCGGACTGTAGAGTGAAGGAATAGAGAGGACACATTTGTTTTACGCGTATTACCTACGCAGTTGGCTGATCTTTAATATAGATCGGCCGCCGTATTCAGACTCAACTAAGAGGACATAACATTATTTGGCTATAAAGCCTGCCGACTAGAAAAAATAATTGAAATAAATTAGTGCAATAATAGTTATTTTAGTTACCCCTCCAACTGTGTCCATCTCTTGCCTGTTTCGTCCAACTTTTTCCGGCTGTCTACTAGGTCGACAGAAGGACTAGGAGGACTATCTTGTAAAGAAAATAGCAAGCACATGGATTTTGTGTTGTACGTATGGCGTAACAACGCCATACGTACTTATTGCTTCGTCAATGACAATCCATTAATAAGGACGTTAGATATATAACGACACGCTACTTACTGGTCAATAATGGTGTTTGGAACATTTTTGATGTGTAAAACTTATGTAGCCGATGTCGTTATTGTGCTTGTTTATCGTGCATAACGTGCAGGTATATAGTTATTTAAACGTGTACCAAGTTGATATTTTTATTGATTACATATGTCAGCATAAATGGATAATTATCTATGATTGCAGTAAACGCCATAATGTTGTTTTATCCGAGTTCATACATTACTGTACATTACTTTCGCAAAATTTCCGCATTGTCTATTAATTCATTGAAGTTATGTCAACAATTCCGCCGCTTTTGATAGATTCGTCACATTTAAACATCCGGGGATCCACGACCAAACGGGCAGTTTGGAAAAATGCCGTACGTACACGAATGTTACGCACTTGCGTCGCCTCAATTAAACCATATGATTTAGTTTGTGGGAGGCCTCAAGGCCCATTCCACTGTATCCTGCCAATATGAAAGGGTTCGAAACTGTAAATGTAATTTCGGTGAACGTGCAACTTGGTTATTTGACAATCAAAAGAGAGCTGGTAGTTCCATTTAAAAACGCCCCCAACGTGGGGATTAGGCTTGCGCTTTAGAAACCGGAGGTAATGGAAACAAAAGATGATCACCCGCCACTTCTACATTTTCGTTATTTACCCTCCAGCCCAGTGGTAATGGCGGCGAAACCGGAGGTCGGGTTGGAACCTGGGGACTGACAAATTTTCATTGTGTTTTGTTGGTTAGGCAATTTGGGCGATCACCCAATTGTCTGGGAAGATTCCATGCGTCGGATGGGAAAAGGGCCCGCGCCTTTCCCTCCGATCGTTGGTTATTCGTCCCATCGCGCTTTTTAGAAAAAAGAAACAGAGGGTGCGCCTGTGTTTGGGTAATTTTGATATAATATCTCGTAGTTGGCTGAAATTAAATGATCGGCCGGTAGTCTTTCGATGAGAAATTATTATTATTTTACGTTTTCTGATCAATTATCATGTAAGCGGCAAATAGATCAAAACATAAATTATGTTTCCATGGTGATGTAATATTTTTTTATAATTCGGGAGGTAGAGGATTAAAAAAAAATTTTTTTTTTTTAATATGCTACAATTTCTCTCACCCTCCTAATGATTATGATATTGTTTTGCAACAATGGTTACAGGGGTTGGTGGTTGCTACTATTAAACAATATTGTTATAGTATCTCTTTTATTATTTAAGGGATGTCTTTAAAATATGAAATCAATTTCTTTAAGAGGGCTGAAAAAGGTTGCAAATTAATTAAAGTTTATTGAGAATCAAGGATTGGAACAGGAGAAAAGTCCATTTATTGGCGTTTTAATAATAGTTTTTTTTCACTATTATAAATGATATATAATATATATTTTCGGTCGACCTTCGTAGATAATAAAAACAAAATCTATTATGTTTCATTACTTCCGATCCATATCATGTAATTCTATTGGTTTGCTCTATTTATGACAATTCCAAAATTTGTTGAGTTATAGATATAGGTACCAGGATAATATAACTTAGAAGTGCTCAGAAAAAATGTAATGTAATAAATATATGTCGGTTACAATTATTGGAATAATATGATAATTAAATTTATTTGTTACGAGAGATGTATTTTATATAAAAATTGTTGTTTTTAAAACTTGCTTTTGTTAATTTTTTTAATTTTAACAAAATTTCGTAGTTGGAGAGGGTTTATACAATTACAGTTTTCCGTTAAAATATGTTATAATTCATAGATTGGTTATATAAGTAAAACAATTTAAATATTTTTAATAAATTTTTATTGTAGCTTACTGTTATTTCTATATCAAAGTATTCGACTATTTAGTATTTGTACAGATGTTATGAAGCCCTATTGTATTTTTAGCACTGGTTCTATTTCTGTACAATGTAACCCCGTTATATTGAATAAAACCCAGACGGTAGAATACAGCTGTTGTATTCTCAATAACCATTGTCTGATAATACATTACATGTATTTTAGTAACCAAAAGCGTTGCTAAAAATACATTCATTTGTTGTCGGCCCGCTGTGCGACCCACGCACAATTAGGCCCCCTGTTTATTGTGTCTAAGAATTTTTTGTAAGTCGTGTGTACTGGGGCCGGTTTTGCCCAAAGGTTTTACACAACCAATTTTTTTTTAGCGGAAATTTAAAATTTCAAAATTATTAATTTTTTTTTGGGAAAAAATTAATTATTTTTTTTTTTTTTGGTAGACAGGTGATATTAAATTAAAATAAATCAAACATATAAATTATATATAATTTAATTTTTAAAAAAAATTTTTAAAAAAAAAAAAAAATTAATATTTTTTTTTTTTTTTTTTGCCTAACCAAAGTTTTGCCTTTTGAAATTGTTTTCTTTAATTCATATTATATTTGGGCCAGTAAAGTATAAGGTGTTTTAAATCTTTTTTTTTAAAAGTTTAAATAGCTGGCCCACTTCCCTTTTTAAAACGGAACGAAATGTGTTTTTCCCCAATTTTTCATATAAATTTTCCCCAATATTTTACCCTTTATAATCCCCTTTGTTTTGGGACCATGGTTTTCCGAAATTTTTCCATTTCAAAATTAATATTTGGATAATAAAAAAAATTAAGTTTTTAAATATTTTTTTTTTAATAAAGTTTATTATTACTGGTTTACCAAAAATTTTAAGGTATCAACAAAAAGCCTGTTTCCATTTACATAGCCCCAATATAACTGGGGTTTAACCGTTTTAGGTGGCCAATGCTTGGTTTTCAAAATGGGGGGAAAAAAATTAGTTTATAAAATAATAAGGAAAAACTTTACAAAGCTTTTATATTTTTATAAATTTAAAATTTTTATTAATTTCGGTTTACGGCCCAAAATAATGTTACCATTTTACCCGGCCGAATGCAATGTGGTGGTTATTCTCCCCTTTTCTTGAACGTTTTTTACCTGGCTTCTTAGCCTGGTCTTGCGCCGGGTTGTTTCAAAGTGGTTTTGGGAAATTTGGGTTTAAAATTTTTTTCTTCCTTCAAAAAATCAATCAGTTGAAATAGTTAAATTTATTATTATATTTTGTGTTTTCTTAAAAAGAAAAAAATCATTACGATTTTAAAAGTATTAATAAAAAGAAAAGGAAAAAAGCTTCATTTCCTTTATAGTTTTTGTAATCCAAGTTTTTTTCCCGGGTTTTTTTTTCCCCGCTTTTACCTTTTAATTGAAGAAAAATCTTGGGAAATTAAAGGCGTTGAATATTTAGGGGGAGGCCGAAATTTTAGTGGTTCCCTTGATAATTTAACCAAGCCACATTTTAGAGCCGGTACTTTTAAACGCTTTGTAGGAATAATGTTTTTGTACAACATTGAAAGGTTTCCTTTAAACTTGTATAGGAATTTATAAACGAGAATAGTGTTGCTAAACTTTTTTTTTATTTGACTTTTTTATGTAATCGTAGTGTAGCGTTTTAAAACCTAGAAAGTAAATTATTTAAATAGTAGGAACATCTGCAGTTCTCTTATAATTTCATGGATGCCTGGTACTTTTTACAAAAATTATTCAGGCCCACGTATTTGATGAATATATTTTAAAAGTTTAAAATTTTAACAAAGATAATGAGGCTCAAGAAAATGCAACTGTAACATAAATTGAATAGGAAGTATTTAACTAATTTAAGAAACTTAATTAAAATATTCATAAACGCCATTAAGTTTATTTGTTTATTTTTTTGCTTTTACCAAAGATTTAGAATTCGACTACTTGCCTACTACTATACTTTATGACAAAGTAGTCCATAAACGGCTTTTATGGATAATGTCGAATGTCATGTAAAAAATCGGTCCACCCATCACGCCGCATTGGACCAGCGTGATGCGTCAGGGGAGGCCTACGTCCAGCTGTGGACTAACACAGGCTGATGATGATGTGTGTGGAGGCGCGGTGTGTGTGTGTGTGTGGAGTGTGTGTTTGGTTTACATATGTGAGACTAAAACGACATATTGTAAGAAATAAGTTTTTTACATAGAAAAGAATCGTCGATCATGATATCGCTACATTTTGTTGATATTGGATTTTTCGAGAAAAACAACATAGAAGTATTCCTCTTATAATCTCAGGCGTTATTATCAGGAATAAATATTTCATTTAAATAAATTCGAATAGATAGTACTCACTGCAAATCTTTTATCAAAGCCAATCTAGAAAGTAACCTCTCATCCAATTCCAGCAAATATTTCAAGTAACCGTAAGCTCGACCGGCGTATTTTCATTTGAAAGGAAAAGAACGCTTCGATTGAAAAGCTAAAAACAACTGCAACTATATATGCTTTAAATTTATTCTAAACGCTTTTACAAATGATTGGTAACGGAAAAGAAATTATCAACGAAGCTTCGAGAGTTATTTATAATAATAATAATTATTATTAGCTTAAGGGTTTTTTTTATTTGTGCTCATATTAAGGTAAAATGATTGTATAGATTCTGAATTAACACAGCAGTAATAAAATCATGACAATAATATGCAAATTTGAATCAATAATGTGCAGGAGTCAATGTCTTGGGTTTTGGTTTAATTTCACGTAATAAACGCACCTTACATTCTGATCATAGTGCAGAATATCGAGTATCATTGCGTCTTCACAGACATGAAGAGTTCGTTCAGAAAGGTATTTATGTTCTCCTAGTAGAATATAGACACGTAACGGAACTGTGGTAACTAAATAACTTAAACCTCAATTTACAAAATTATTCATACACACAATAACAACATGAAGATAACTGGCTTCAATTTCAGGGACCGTCAGACACTCGCGGTGTTATCATAGCAGTAGTGAAACAACGTAACTGTTCTGAAGGGCACAGTCAGCGATTTACTGGAAACGAGACTAACATCCTATGTGTTACGGTAAGCAGCGTTGGTGATACTGTATTACAGGCGTATTAGTTCCAAAGGTCAGACGAGCATTAGCCTGATGGTAAGTGGTCACCGACGCCCACAGACATTGGCAATACCAGTGGTATCATTAACGCGCTGCCTACCGTGAGAGATAGATTGTTAAGTTCCGTTTACCCACTAAATACGCTTGCTACGATGCCCTTCAAAGCGGACCATAGCAGTGTTTTCACACTACTGCTTTGCGGCAGAAATAGGCACCGCGGTGGTACCGCCCCAGACGGCCCCCTGTAAGAGACTTACAGCGATACCTTCGAGTTCTCAATTAAAATCTGAAGGTGGAACTGTAGGCATTTAATAGTTTCAATGACACTTTAGAGGCTGAAAATAGAACTGCTTTAATATCTAACTTAAACTTAAACACTATAGCGCTGAGAGTGAACGAGTTTGAAGGACTTTATAATTTGTTTGCTAATGATATTGTCCATTACGGTTCGATTAATTAAAACGATACTTTGGCTATTTGGCGCATGAATTGGTGTTGTTTGATTTGAAATTTTTAGTTTTAATATGAATGTACAATGTAATAAAAGCCTTTATGGATTTTATCGAGTATATTAATTTTACAATATGCCTGACGATCCAGGTACATTGCAGGATCTTAGTGATTTACCTGACAAAGTTTTACTGGGCTACCAGTTGTTGATATTATTTATTAGACTGATTTATTAGATTTATTTAGATTTTATTAGTAAGGGATGTAAAACGTCAAGAAAATTGAAACAAAGTTTAACATTTTCTAATATGTACTTGGGTATTTATAAGAATGGACTCATAGATTGAATGTGCCAGCTGCCATAAAATCTAATAATACATAGTACAAACGATCAATAGTGGATTTAATTATTATTATCTATCTCCGTGGCCCAGTCATATAGGCTTTCGCTTAAAGAACCGGAGATCAAGGGTTCGAATCCGACGGGAATTAATAACTGTCCTCGTCGTTTCCAACTTTGATAGAGTAATGCGGGCTGATGATCCGATTGCCCGTAAAGTGAGATGTATGCGTCGGATAATCATATAAACAGTCGGTCACGCGCTTCATGCGTCCCATCGGACTATTGCGCGCTATAATATCTCTTGCGTAGTTGGCTCATCTTTTATATACATCTGCCGTCGTCGATTTGGGGAAAATTTATATTATGAATGCAGGATGCCATGATGCAACGTACTCGAAACGGGATTCTACATTTCTGGTATTTCGTTGGTGACAAAACTAGGCGTTGATTGGACCTCTACTCCCCCCCCCACCATTACCCTTTGATTAAACCAGTCGGAGACGCGTAACACGGCGGCAACGTGATCGGCCAAATGTCAAAATGTGCACTCGCTGACATTTCAAACATCCGCCATATTGATGTGTGCTCTAAGTGTTTTTAATGCATTATAGTCGTTATGCTTATACTACTACGATATAATCTGGTCAAATTAGATAAAAAAAAGAGTAAAGTTACCTAAATTACCCACCATTAAGAGGATTACACATTTTACAACTTTTTGAATCGTTATATCTCAAAAACGGTGGCTTCTAGAAAAAACTAATTTTTTGTAGATAAATTTATGATCTAAAATTTTTGTTTCAAATATTTTTATGATAAAACTTACCGTTTTGCTGAAAATCGCGAAAAACTCATTTTTTTTTCCTTTGACCTTGAATAATTTACGCTTTCTTGCAGGGGAAAGATGAGGAATTTTGAAATTTTGATTTTGATGATATTTTAAAAAATCTTACCGATTTCAGCTTGGTGGGAAATTAGTTTATTTCGAATGTCTAACTTGACCGGACTAATAGTCGTTTGCGCGGTTCGTTGTGAATTGATGCTGTCCTAGTATGACAGTAATCGAGTATATGTAGTGAGAAATTATTTTTCTTCGTGAAAACTGGGACCTTTATCGAAATACTAGGATACCCGAACTGACGATAAATGATCGTATTAAATGAGTGACATTTTCATATTCACCCATGGGAAACTTATTGTTTAGTGTCAAATGAATACTGTCCTTGCTTAATATAGGTACATGTATAGATTCAGAAGATCTATATTAGAGACCATGATATATCTATATATGCGAAAGTCTGCCTGTGCGTTGCCTATTCACGATTTATTGGTGGATTAGTTTTAATAAAATAAGACGTGGGTACTGCTTTAGCCCTGGGAAAGGATATGTCGTAGCTTTTTAGTAGAAATCGTTCCTGTTAGTACAATGAAATCGGGATGGATATTTGTTAGAGTCGAGAACTGAACCATCGCCTCTTGCTTTTTGAAAGGAATTTCGTTTAGAGATAGTCCGGTTGTAAAAGAGGTAGATGAATAATACCGCCTTTCTAGACGTAGCATACAAACACACATATTTGGGTAAAAATTGAAGTACCCCAATAGTAAATACAACAAAGTTTAACAACATAAGTTTTTGATCATGTTTTAAAACTTATTGCAAAATTTCGGACGGCATACGTTAACCTTTACATAATAACTGCTTGCTGCGTAGAATGCTACTTTTATGATTACGTATATACCGAAATGAATACGACAATTGCTCTAAAAAATTTATAAAACAGAGGCACTTCGTCGAACGGAAAGAGATCTGAGGAGAGAGAGGCTCTGGGTTGAATTATACATGCCCAACCGATGCATTGATCATCTTACTTCACAGGTACTATAACAACCAAAACTTGTTGAGTCCCTGCAGGATTACAACCTACGAACTCTGGTTAAAGCGCAAACCCATACCACATGGCAACGGAGGCAGTTAACGGTTACATATAGCAATGAACTGGCAGTACCAAGTGATTATTATATAGTATTAAGAACACTACATGTAAAATACTTTATCATTATTTTTTATTAATTGCACGTCTTTGGCTTCGGTATTATTTATAGTTATTGAGTTATATCGCGTTTTGATTTTTATTAAGCGACCGCAGTATAATGTACGGACTCAAAACAATCCCCTGAGCGACCCCACGTTTTTCGCTAATTAAAAACGTTCAGATGTTTTGATAACACGTATTGTTGGATATTCTCTTGATTGCTTAGTGTGTGTATTGTTATGCGAGCGACACACGGTTGAAGCGGCGCTGATTGTGGGGTTTATTACTAAGGAGGGTGCTTGATTAAAAAGCTGCTTCAAGTTCAAGTTGCAGACGACTTTTCAAACTTAGCTTATTTAGTATATTAGGTATATGTATATTTATGGCTCTATATGGTAGAGCATAGAGAGGTAGTCATTGTTATTATTGTGTTTATGGAAGAATAACATTGCTTTTATACAATTAATAATTTATACATTGCTATTGCTATATTTGAAATGGGCAAGCTTAGGCATGTTTGTATAAAACCAACATTAAATTTGTTTACTTTGAATTGCTTAATAAGTATTTTTTGTATATATTAGTCTACTTTATAGAATCAATATGACGATGTGTTCGTCAAGTATCGCAAGTATCCACAATATTTCATTGGACCGAATCATTACCTTTCTTCGCTTCCCCGAATAATCCCCCAATTCAGGCTAAATCCCGCTTATCCATCAGGAAATGGAGACTCGGCAGTAATCAGTTAATCCCTGATGTTTATATATATTTATGCTTATATATAGTGATATTTTTGATATATTGTTAACTAGCGATCCGCCCCGGCTCCGCACGGGTGCAATACTGACATCTGTAAAATCTTTTTTTGCAATATTATGCATGATTTATGCATATAAACCTTCCTTTTCAATCACTATCTATTGAAAGAAACTGTATCAATATCTGTTGCACAATTTAAAGATTCAAGCGTACATAGTAATAAAGGGACGGAAGAAGTGACTTCGTTTTATACAATGTTGTGATGCTATTGCGCTTTTCTTTTTTACTCTTCTACATTATATGCCTTGAGTTATTTATTTCAACTTACACAATTTTATTAGAATTCGATTATTATTATAGATTTTTAGTTTGAAGTGATTAGGTTTAATATGCGGTTCGTATACTTAACATTCTGTAATTATTAAAACCACCCTTTGGCGTAAAAGTCCGTTACCATCACGTAAACTATTTGCAATATTTTACAATTAGGTGTATTAGCTAACAAAGATTTTTTTTCGTCTTTACAGGTAATTTGCAGTTCATCAGACGTATCACGGTCGCATGTATGTAAAATCTCTTTAATATAATACATCGGCCGATATTTATTTCTGATTCAGAATTAAGTAATGAAAATGGTTAAGATTGCTCAATTTTAAGTAATTCAAGTCAATGTCCTATCGTTCATCTAATCTTATTCGTACAATAGAAGATACATTTAGATTGCTGTATTATATATTTTGATCCAAATGTACTAATTGTCTTGCGCCTATTTTACAATTTATTTTTTCTACTTTTAGAATCATTTTCGGATTTTATGATGACGGGACACTCTTAAAAAAGTGTCTTTCATGTCAACAGTCATTATTATTATTATCGAATTTATTATTAAAAAATATATTTGGGACATTTAACATGCACAATATATCAGACAAAAAAACTTGGTGCATAAATTAATATATAACAATTTCGTTCACGTAACAAGGTTAATCCGTATAAATTGCCTTAATCGAGGCCAATAAAATCAAAACGGACAATGACTTTGTGTGTCGAAAGAGGTAACAACTTTAGATTTATGCCCCAATACATGGACTTTATCTAGCCTTTTAGTTTTACTCGATGGCCGAGTCGTAAAACGCGGGATTGTTCGGAATTTATCGCTTCCTTATCGCATCGTTTCGTTTTGAATGTGCAACGGACTTTATTGAATGTTTTTTTTAGTGAGAATGAAATTTTATGTAAAAATCTACGAGTCGATATGTTTTTTTCTGTGTACAGAATGTACGTGATTATGTTAAAATACAAATGAAACGGTTTTTATTTAAATCTATGGCATGAACGATTACTAACCCTTTTGTTAAAGTCACGTGACAGCCTAATTGATATTTATGATCTATATAAAAATATACTCACACAGACACAGATTCAATAAAACAGACGAGCAGTCGGGCCACTTGTTGGAACGTGGTCACCGACGCCCATGGGCATCGGTAATACCAGGGGTATCACCGACGCGTTGCCTACAGTGAGACATAACGTGTTTAGTCTGGTCTACCCCGTAAATACTCTGGCTACGGTGCCCCACAAACCGGAGTGCAGTCGTGTTTTGAAGCTACTGCTTGGCGGCAGAAATAAGCACCACGGTGGTACCACTCCAGACGGGCCCCTGTAAAAGGGGATCTACCACCTCCTTTAGTTGATCCACTATTGAGAAAGGTTCACCTTTAACGTTAAGTTCATACGGAGACATCTGATATTATTTGGCACAGCCAGTAGCCAAAAGGTCACAAATTATTTAGACAGTTATGTAGTCGGCTCAGTAGGTTTTTATGACGTCGGTTTGTCATTGGTTGATTATAGTCCTGTAGGGTTGTGACGTGGAAGGGATCAGTGTACATGACGCAGAGACAGGGGTCTTTGCAATTTGTCTCGGTTGCAATTGCGCTTGTAAAGTTTCGTGGGTGCTCTTAAGTGCCGGATAGTGCCGCTACACGCTCGGGTACCGGGGACGCTGAATCAATTGCACGGATTTCGTTGTAGCTTGCCTGTAAACGAAGTTGGCACATAATGTTTGTGAAAGTTATTGCATTATTTTGCTGTGTAATTCGTTAACTTTTGGATACATATATTTTTATGGACAGTAACACAAAAGCATCATAAGGCTTTTCACTCGGGTAATATGGTTCTGGGATGTTGGTATAGGCATAGGTATATTTTGCCATATTACGCAGCCGGGCTATAAAATATATAATAGTGACCTTTAGTGCACGATAACGGAGTTAATCTTTTATAAATTTATGATGACCTCAGTGATCGTAAAACGTTAATG
Organism: Lamproptera curius; assembly: GCA_029286875.1. Taxonomy (NCBI): domain Eukaryota; kingdom Metazoa; phylum Arthropoda; class Insecta; order Lepidoptera; family Papilionidae; genus Lamproptera; species Lamproptera curius. The sequence goes on from JAGSMT010000189.1 coordinate 194,450, forward strand.
TTATTTTTTACTATATTCAATTGTTCCCGAACTTCTAAATACAGCGATTGGAATAATGTTTCGTTTAGTCATTGAAAACCGTTTCACAACTGAAACTGAATGGAAAAACAACGTTGAACGGAACGTGTAGCGTTACACAACGAGACGAAACGATCCGATTTGTCTTCGCGAACTTGACCCTCGGCACGGTCCGGAAAATTGAACCCTGCCTCCCTCCCCCCTATATCCCCTTCCGTTCCATTATTAACTCTTTGACGGTCGGAATAAATCACATTATCGGCCGACACCGCTTCGCGTTTATGCACTCCTGTTACTCGAGTTTTCGACTTTATTTACCTAGCAGTAGAGTTTTGAGTGATTTGGTGCTCGACGATTGTTATTTTCGCCTCGCGGCCGCTCCTGAATGAATTTATTTTCGCCTTTCCCCTTCCCCTTTCGAGTCGGCAGGGGGGAAGGGTGGTCACTGGACACTTGCCAGGGTACACCACTTTCCCTAACGTGTACCGAGTCGTCCCTAGGTCACTCTGTGACTACTAAACCGCACAGTTTGCGTTAGAAGGGGTCCCTTTAACAGGGGAAGGGGAGACGTCATTGAGGTGTTGGAACCGCTCCAATGTATGGCCCGCGTGGGCGTAGGACGTTTGCGTTGCGTGGATTGAACCCGCTTTCGTGTCTCACTTTGTCAAGGTGCTAGGTAGATATGTTTTTGAGACATATTTGTTTCAAAACAGGAGGCTAAATCTTTGAACTTGGAATAGATAGGGATAGGAGATCTATGCAACAAGTGAAGATATAGACGATGATGGTTCGAATATTTCGACATACATGGTTTCATTCGATGCCTTTGTTTTAACCTTTTATACCATAGGTACTTTGCATATTCTTTAGTTAATTTCACCATCTTAGCGTTCGCTTAGGGGACACACAAAGCGATTTTATTATTTCTAATTTAGGTGTTTAATTATTTACTGTTGTTGTGTTTATTTTTGTGTTATCTTGTTTAATGCAAGTTGCTGGGGACTGTTCCTAATGTACGTCGAAGGGGAACATTTGTTATTAATTTGACCTTGATAACTTTTATTGGTCTGGCCATCTTGAGCATATAATGCTCTTTCTTATTTTTAATATTCTAATTTTTTAGTGTCATTGAGTTAATTTTGGTCACCTTATATAAATCTAAAAGCTGAGAAACAAAACACTTTATAAATAATATTGTATAATATGGATATATACAATTTTTGTTATAATATTAATAAATGTATAAAATTTTTATTAACCAAAGAACAATTTTTGTATTTTATCTATATATCGATAGTTGAATACGACTTTTACCACCACGTTATATACTTTATACCAGGCTTTCATAGGCGTATGCGACTCGAATGTTTCCTTAATTGCCTCACTGGCAGAACGTGATAAGCAACATACTAGGCTAGCAGCGTTATATTAGCCGTTTCACGTCGAACTCAATGCGGAGCGTGTGACACTATGTATCAATCGAATCGTAGCAGACGCCCTTGGACATTCGTCGTTTTGCGCGCGCACTCGTCGCAATTCATGAATCGGCCGCCGCTCCATTGATACGTGCGAGCTTATTTATAACCTACTGCACGGCTATGGGCGCCTAGTAGTTCGGATATAGATGCGCCCTTATGTAACGTGTCGCGTTGGCTCAGTGGCCGACTTTTGTTTATAATTCGATGGCGTTCATAATCAGGGTTCGAGTCAACGTGGTCGTCATAATAAGATATTATATGGAAAAATGCAATAAATGCGATCGCTATACAATTAGCAACAGCAGATAGTACTGACAAATACTTTTGTAAGGATATACTAAAATCTTTAAAATCGGTACTGAAATAACGTAGGGGTTATTCCACTGAAAATTCTAACTTAAATATATTAAACATTACTTTTTTTTGAGGCTATTAATTATCAATGTATTGAAATATATCTAGTATATGCCTTTATTTTATTTTGTACTAGTCAATTTACGATGATGTGTTAACGTAATTAAATACACTACACCAAGGATATAAGTGTGCTTTCACTAATTTTGAACATATTTCTTTATGTTCAATCGTAGATATACAAAAAAAATTAAATGACTGTGTGTCGAGCGTTAGAAGTTATACTCCTTTGGCGCAAAAAGATAAAAATCTTTTAAAACTTTATCTTTTGCCTTATTCTACATTTGTACTAAAGCTAACTTCTGGGTGTCGCATTTTGGTGACGGTGTGCGCGCACATTGCTCTAATTCACTCATAATTTTTCCCTAACCAATAGCGCTATTAGTGAACACGTTCTTATTGGTAAGCCGCGGAAATTTTAAATATGTTTAACCTCAATAAGAGTGCACGATTTTTGGCGTCAATTGAATTTGACATAACTGTCTAGTGATAGAATTTTAGTGAAAATGCCTGTTCACGAAAATTCTATCACAAAATTGGTTTAACTATTGGCTACTATAACCGCCTCCGTGGCCCAGCGGAATTGGCCGTTGCTTTATTAACCGGAGTTCGTGGATTTTTGAAATATAAAGGATTTTTCGAATTTCGCGGAGAAACAACTTTGTGTTATCATTGTTTTCTGTTCGGTTAGGACAATTAGGACCGATCACCCAATTGTCTGAAAAGCAAGATAATCCATGCGTCGGATGGGCATGTAACAAGTTGTCCACCCATCAACCCGCTTACCGGACCCGGATATAACCCGGACCAGCGTGTTGGGATACGGTTCCCTAATGAAGAATGCGTGCATTATGGCAGGCCTATGTCCAGCTGTGGACTAACACAGGCTGATGATGAAGATAAAGATTGTCTATTATGCAGTACAATTTTTAGTACCGCCGATTATACACGAATTATATTGCAATACACCGCTCGCACTCAGAACATTAGTATAATTCCATCTCTCTCCCACTGTACTATGTATAATTGCGTACTATGTTGTTTCGTATTTCGGCGAGAGGGATTATTTTGATGTTGCGTAGTTTTCTTAATCGATTTTTGCACTCGACAGTTGTACGTACATGCGCAGAGTACGCGGCGCCGAATTCTCCAGGTTCTTCTGTATTTCCAATGAACATTACATAAATAACGCATGTAGATTTCAATTATTATTAGAATACAACTTCCTGTTACTCACGCGAATACTGTATGCACAGGGATATAGGGACAGAGAAAGCGACTTTATTTTATACATCATCACCAGCCTGTGATAGGCCTCTGCTGGACATAAGCCTCTCCTAATACACCCCTATCCATTTTGGGGGTTTTTAGGACCGTATCTCACCACGCTGGTCCAATTCTGGTTGGTGGGTGGACCGACTTTTTACATGCCCTTTCGAAGCATGGATCATCTTACTTTTCAGACAATTGGGCGATCAGGCCAAATTTCCCTAACCAGCTAGGAAACAACAATGAAAATTTGTTGATTCCCCGCAGGATTCCAACGCACGACCTCCGGTTTCTAAAGCACACGCCCATACCATTGGGCTACAGGGCAGTTATGTATTAGTAGCGAAAAGTATTAGTATTATTAATCATGTATACTATCGCGTGAGCAACAGAAACTGTTACGAGAGCGAGTTTGCGTTGAATATAACGGTATTATTCAATTGAAACTGCGTAATATGTTCGCTAGTGGCATGAATGGACAAGGGAACGCCCCAAAACTAGAATCGAGTCGCCCGTCTGCCGAATGGCGTAAACAAAACAGTTGATAAGTTGACTAAATTGGTGGCTTGGTTGGGGGGGGGGTCTATTACGTCGGTGACGTCAATAGAATTGGAGTGGGAGGAGGGGTTGTATTAGGAAATATCGCATGAGTAGACATTTCTCTAACGCTCGCTAATTTTTCCTCGTTCCGTTGGTTATTTTTAAACTTAGCCACGTAGTGATGGGCGTCGGCTATTGGATATTGTTTATCGATCGTGAGCCGGATGTACGATTGTCGATCGCTTTATCCCGCGCGAAGGTTAATTGGTTTTCGTCGGGGAATCGAATCGGTATCGTCCTAATCGATATGATTGCGAATTTAAGGACGTTGTTGGTATTAGGTATAATGCTGATATATTTTATTACTGCCTCCGTAACCACTAGGTTACGTGAGGTATGTAGTTATGAGCGAATGCTTTACAAACCGGAGGTAGTGGGTTCGAATCCTGCGGGGACTCAACAAATTTTTAATGTAGTTTCCTGTTTGTTTAGGGCAATTTGGGCCGATCACCCAATTGTCTGATAAGTGAGATGATCCATGCGTCGGAGCATGTAGTGGGCATGTAAAAAGTCGGTCCACCCTCTTACCCGCATTGGACCAGCGTGGTGGGATACGGTTCAAAACCCCCTAATGGATAGGGGTGTATTAGGGGAGGACTATCACTGGCTGATGATGATGGTGATATTTTATTGCTTCAGTTATAAAGCTGACAAAGATCATTGTTTTGAGTGCATGTGTATATGATAATAGTATTATTAAAAGTATATTTATTATCGTTAAAATCAACGGAGAACAGACTGTCAAACGAATATGGCTATTTATATTGAGGTTTAATTTAGTATGGACCTGCCTGGTACTTGCTGTTATAACTGGGTTTTTTAATATTGCACTTAAACGCTCTTTATTTTTTTAACAAAGCAAACGGCTGCTTTGGCCAATCTTAATATGTGACGATTATTTGTGAACATTAATCCATTGGCCTGGTGTCCCATTGAGGTACATACGATTAAGCTTTTTATCGTCTTTTATTTGCCTTAATACAATTTGCGATAAAAGAAATGACAATAGAATTGTGATACATAGCCCTCACTGTTGCCGAATCAAGTTATCAATCGCCTAATCAGTCATTTACCCCGACTCAATAGATTCGACTGTGGTCTTTTTGCCGTTGTATTCAGTACATTGCTCGTTCAAACCCCATATATATATCTACGTTTTTGTATTAAGGCGTCGATGTGTACGTGATGTGTGTTTTTTTTGGCTTACTATGTTTTTGCGTTGGTCCATTCATTGTTACGATTAAGTTTAGATGAATAGTAACTTTGCCTTTAGTGTAGCGGTTAGATTATTTTTATTACAAGTTATAAAAAAAAAATGTTAGATATTGTTACGTGTACATTGTACGTTATTGTTGCACAATAGATAATATATTTAAGAGGCAATAATATATTGTTGTAGTAACTAATATAATAAGTACTGTATGTGACCTGTGATGTATGTATGATTAAAACACAAAAGGGTTGAGGTTATTTTAATGATAAAAGTATGCAGTGCTGTTTAATTACTTATGCTGGCGTTTAAAACGGATCATCCCAATTTTTAAATTTGTTATTTTGCGATAGGTAGGTGTGTTAAAGACAATGATTTTTGGCTATCACGTTTTGCTCAATAGCATCGGAATAGTTGTTGAAACATGCGACTATTTTGAAATATTTATTAAAGTAGTCTGATGCTAAAAATATCTTTATTGAATCGAAAACCGACGCCTATATTTGTTATTATTTTTATATATTATTCCTAACAGCCCCGCATCATCATATTACAGCCATAAACCCCCTAATGGAGAAGGCGTACTTTAGAGGAGGTCTATGTCCAGCAGTGGAATAACACAGGCTGATGATGATGACGATGATGATGATGATGACTGTGGTGAGTTTAAAGTGGCTCGTAACTGTGGAAAGTGGCTAGACATAATATAGTAGCTGGGTATAATATAACATTGGAAAAACCCCCGCGTGCTAAGTCGCCAGCTCGCGTTCGATAAGGCGTATGATCGATTTACGACTAATCTAGATTATATAGCCTTAATCTAGATTACCTACGTCAATCTGATCCTAAGTCGATAGATAGCGTCGCAGTTTCCTGCCTGTTGAGATAACGCGCTTTTCACAATGGGAATGCGATAAGAATTTGCTCAATGGACTTTATCACGTTTGTTGAAGCATATCACTAATAAAAGGATTAAATTATTTTGAACGCTTATCTTTATTTTGAATGAATAGAATCGATCAATATTTTTTAAAGAGATATGCTTTTAGGCTTGTTGCATATAGTTAGGAACCATGCAAGACTTCGAAGATACGGACTTTTCTCAGGATCACGGGCAAGCTATGATGGGATATGTTTTTGTTTTCTCGTTCAACTGCCTCCGTAGCCTAGTGGTAGGAGCGTGTGCTTTAGAAATCGCAAGTCGTGGGTTCGAATCCTGCGGGGAATCAACTACTTTTCTAGTTGGTTAGGGCAATGCGGGCTGATGACTGATTGTCTGTAAAGTAAGATGATCCATGCGTCGAAGTCTCTCCTGTGGAAAGTCTCTCCGCTCGTGTCCGTTATCCGTCCCATCGGGCTTTGAGAGAATAAAGGAATAGGGAGGAGTGCACCCGTGTTTTCACGTACACCTTTGAACTATAATATCTCCTGCGCAGTTGGCTGATCTCTAATATAGATCGGCCGCCGTAGTCGGATTCGACTAAGAGGACATTATAATTATTATGTTCTTAATGTATTACGAGAATCGTCAAATTATTGCCTTTCTATTTTATTCATTTTGAATATAGTTTGGCGAAAAATATCTATATTGTCACGGGTCCTTTCAGGTGTCCAGTTTTTATTGGGTCCTATCTTTCGCAAAGGGATGTTGTATCTCACAGTGACAAGAGCATTCGTACTATCTTACATTTAATTTTTGATGAGCGTTTAACCCGTGTTAGCTATTAAAACACAATATTTTATTCATTTTGGACTCGGGAAAGATGTAAACAAACGTCAAAGACTAATGGCGTCGAAAGCGATTGCTTTACAATATGAGGCGCTAATAAAGTTTCACGTTTGCCTATAACGTTTTTGTCTGTTGCAGACGATTTATAAAACAAGGGCCAATACCGCTAGTATAAGGCATTGTTTTATAAATCGTTGTTTTCTGGTTGGTTAGGACAATTTGGCTTGTTTTCCTAATTGTCTGAAAAATAGTATTTTCCATGCGTCGGATGGGCATGTAAAAAGTCGGTTAAACCGCCAACCCGCACTGGACCAGCGTGGTGGGATACGGTCCAAAAACCTAGTAATGGAGACGTGCATTAGGGGAGGCCTATGTCCAGCAGTGGATTAACACATGCTGATGATGATGATGCTTCCGGGTGTATTGACGTTTCCCCACGTCACATCCGATACACATCGGCCCCGTGAATTGACCGGGCGCAGGATGTCGCCAATGGCGGGTCCCGTGCGACGCGTGGGAGCGTATGATTGTTGGCGTCCTTTGGTCCCGTGTGTTGTTTTAGTTTTTTTTTTTAGACCGACTTCATTTTTGTCGAAGCGTTCGGATACACGCAGCTTATGTACGATCAGTTAACTACGATCGTGACCGATTAGTGTGATCAGGTGGTTGTATCCGATCGTGTTTGTGTTTTGACAATAATTAGGTCCCGTCGCCGGTTATGTGAATTATTAAAACAAGAAGTGTTTTAGTGCTTTGTTTAAATAAATATATTAAAATTGCTGTGGGGACGATATAATTAGTGAAATATAATGTGCGAAAAATAGACAATACAAATAATTTTGAAGATATTACAATAAGTCTTGGCTTAAAGGTCTTACCAGGCCATAAAATCTTATTTAAAAAAAAAAAAACAATAATTGGGCATGTAGTGTAAGGTTTTTGTTTGTGATTGCTTGTAGTTTTTAGTTTATCAAAAATGCAATTGACAATCGATGTCCGCGTCTTCTGTTCTTTGATTAGTTCTAAACCTAATATTGTTGGATTCCTTTGGCCGTATGTTGCTTTTATTAAATTCTCGACGCCATGTTTGCTGAAGCGTTCGGATACGCGTCGCGTTAGATGGGGCAGTTGCGATATTTGCGGATAGTTTAAAGTTTTCTTGGATCGTCTCGAATAAGCTATTAACAATCGTCATACTAGACATCTGCTCAATTGCATACATCATAATTCATGTAATAATTTATTAATTTAATTGTGAAGAAGTCGCTTTACGTATATACTATCAGTAATTGTGTCATGATATCGTGTTTAAAAGCGAATTTCTTATTACTTGGCAAGTAATAAGGCTAAAATATTTTTTCGGTCATCATTCATTGTTCAAGGCTATGAAAAAGATTTATTTCAATTTATATTTAGCATCATAAGCCCGTGATAGTCCACTGCAGGTCATAGGCATAGGCCTCCCCTAACACACCCCTATCCATTACGGGGTTTTGGACCGTATCCCACCGCGCTGGTGAAATGCGGGTTGGTGGGTGGACCGACTTTATCTTATCTAAGATCTAATCGATATCTTATTATAGACTGTGTTTAAGACATATTCCAGTACTATTAACGCACTTTAAAAAGATGATGCATTTAAATTTTGCTATCGTTGTTTCTGGTTGGTGAGGACAATTTGGACCTACCACCAAATTGCCTGAAAGGTAAGATGATCCATGTGTTGGATTGGCATGTAAAAAGTCGGTCCACCGCATTGGATACGGTCAGCGTGATGGGCGTGATCCAGCAGTGTATAATACAAGCTGATGATGATGATATATATACCGGCCACGTTTAATACGACAATGTATTCGACCACTTCTCTGTAGTGTGCAAGCACTCCACAAGCGAGATACAATGTCGTTATAAAGCTGCTATAGCTTTATAACGACATTGTATCTCGCTTCGGTAGTGTGCTAGCATTCCATACTGTATATAGTTCGTGTGACACCACAGTATTCGGTCTATTAATGGAGTCATTCATGAATGGCCGTACGCCAACGTTCGCGGTTTTATACGCAGTCTTGCGCGTCCAAAGTGCCCTATGTGATTAGGTATTTCAGTTGGTGCTTAAGCAAGTGTCTATTTCACGCAAAGCTTTTTATCCTGCTAACTAAAGCAGTGAATTTCCAGTTTATTTGTCCTGCGAAAGATAAGTAAACTTTTTATGATGTAGTGACCGGATACTATATTCAAGTTAAATATGACATAGGCATCTACATAAGTATAATCTCATGTCCAATACTAGTATTGTCGAAGCATTATCATTTTCAGCCCGCTTCAATACTAACATCCCATGCGATGTTTAATTGTACAGTGAACTAAGTTTTGACGGAAATAAAGTTTGACATAAGGCATGAATTCCATATCTTTTTCGGCCTTTGTCATTGGAATGGTTTCTCGGCATTGGAATGGTTTTTTAATGGTGATTCTAGTTAGAATAAAGCCGACCGAATGAAAGACCTGAAAAGATTTCTTCTTTTGACGTGGCGATGAACGAATTGTTAGGCTCTTAATTCTTACCGGTCGCGTGCAACAATCCGTTCACATCTGTCCTTCGGTCTCCTTACATCGTGGGCTTCTGTGAGCGAGTGAATAATGCGATTTCATTCGACTTAACGTTTACGTAGGAACGAATGACACTAAGATCGATCTATTATCATTCACTCTCACGTGGCCAGAGAGATCATGGTTTTTTTTTTTGCGGAATCTGCACTTTAGGAGAGTTTGAAAATTTAAGCAAGCTATTTTCATATAATATACGTTTGGATTTGCCTAAAAAGTTGATTAAGAAGTTCAATTACAGCTTTACTGCTTACTTGCTTCTTTGTGTACAAAGATTTTTTTATTTACATTATATTTTAACCACATATAATCGAGCAGATTTGTCTCATGTTCAAAGTATATTAAAAGAACTAGACACCGATTCGTTTGTAAAGTCAGACACTAATGTCGCCAAAAAGTATTGCTCTCCTATCGGTCGGATATCGCGTGCCGATTGGTGTCTGACGGCGTTAACCAATCGCACGTGAATACTTAGAACGTTCAATTATACGTTCGTTCTCAGATATTGTACCCCGAACGTTCGGTTCGGCGACCGTGATGTTCGTGCTCGGTTCGTTATACGCACGTCTATTACGTAACTTGTCTGAATTCTCTTCGCCCATTATTAGTTTCTAAGAGATTACGGGCCATTTCAATGTCGTGGAATTTTGTTTGCGAATAATTTTTTCTTGTAATTTTCCCCGGACATAAGCCCATACACGTGTACGGCATTAAAAGGAAAAATCGATGCCTGATTGACAATTTGTTTTGTAGTCAGTTTTGTAATGTTCCGCTTTAAAAAATTGTTTTTGGTCACAAAAAATTGTTTCTTTATACGTATTCTAAATTGCAATATAATCATTATGTTGACAAATTGTTTTTAAGGATTACATGACATTCTAGATTATATATTCATACAGGAGGTATATATATATATATACATATACATATACGTATAAGCAGAGCACTAATTAAGTTTCAGGCTGCATTGCTAATTCCCGTATCGTTAAATATCAGGTGTACTTCTGTTTGTATTAGCGCATTATTTAATAAGTTAATTAAAGTTATTTAGAACACAAGTTTTGTAAACTTGTTGGAGGTGGTAGGTCCCCTTTCAAAGGGATCCATCTGGAGTAGTACCACAGCGGTGCCTATTTCTGCCGCAAAGCAGTAGTGTGTAAAATACTACTGTTATCCGGTTTGAAGGGCACCGTAGCCAGCGTATTTGCTTTATGTCTCACTGCAGGCAGCGTGTTGGTGATACCACTGGTATTGCCCATGTCCGTTGGCGTCGTCGACCACCTCCCATCAGGTATCCCACCGATCGTTTGCCTTCTTTAGAAAAATATAAAAAGCCTTTATGTACATTTTCGTGTTCGATTCAATCGCGAGTCGGTACGACGGATCGCAACATGCAATCGGGCGACTGACGTATCGCGTGAGCTTTTTGCCTCGAATTCCGTAGCGGCGTCGATTCCCGTCAGCATTTCATCGGAACGTGTATGGGATACGAGATGGGCTTGTATGGGATGCGGTGAACTGTGCGAAGTAGATGGTTAGGTTTCGGACGGGCTTTGTTGTTTTGTTAGTTGGTTCGTAGTACGAAATAGTTATAATACGTGCGAAAACTCCAGTACTAGTAGGGATGGAAAGGGAATCATCCCGTAGGTATCCGTTGTGAATAACTAACGTAATTTCTCGCTGAAATATTTTTAAGTTTATGCAAATAAAATTTGGTCTGATTTTATATCCTCCATCCATCCACACCAGCCCAACGAGTCCTCTGCTATACGCAGTCATGAATATATATTACGAAGCCTAATTTGAGAACCTTTCAAAGAAGAGACCTTAAAACGCTAAAGCTGCAATGAGTTGCGCTTATTGGTCGAACGTAACGTGGAGATTGAATATGCAGCAGTCGACCAATAAGGACTCTGTAAGGCGTTACGCAACTAGATATTGTTGTTAGACTTTGCTTAGCTTTGAACAATTTTCTGTACTCATAACCGTTGCTTAGTCGACTATAAAGAAAGAAAAAAAGCTAGCTAGACCTCCTTAGTATTTTTTTCGCTAGATTGTACAGAGCAAAAAATGCTGTTTCCAATTCATTACTCGCTCGACTGGATAACCTCACTGCAGACTTGGAATAAACGCAGTAGTATAATGCGAAGAATCGCGGATATCTCACGGTGAGACGTTGCGAATCTGTAACGGTACTGTCGCGTAGCGATTGTTCACGGTTGTACCTCACTGTTCACGATTTGTTTACTTTACGAAGATCGTGTGAAGATATTAAATACGCTAGACACTTGTGAACGCGGATGTACTCGTTCTAGTGTGTATTGTACGATGAGATTGATGGAATAATGTTTTTTGTTGTTAACGCGTACACCATGTATGTTTAATTATTATACGTTTTGTGGTGGGAAATCATTTTACCGTTATTCTGTCTAAGAAAATTTATTCTACACTCAATTGTACCGGTGGTAGGTCCCCTGTTTACAGGAGACCGTCTGGGTGGGTACCACCGCGGTGCCTATTTCTGCCGCGAAGCAGTAGTGTGAAAACACTGCTGCGTTCCGGTTTGAAGGGCACCGTAGCTAGCGTATTTACTGGGTAAACAAGACTTAACACCCTATGTCTCACGGTAGGCAGCGCGTCGGCGATACCACTGGTATTGTCAACGTCTATGGGTGTCGGTGACAACTTCCCATCAGGTGGCCCGACTGCTCGTCTGCCTGCGTATGCCATAAAAAAAAAATAATAACACGGAGAAGAAAGTCCAATATTAAACAATGCGGCAGTCTTCCAATAAGAGTAATGCCGAAAAATCAGTCATTGGTAACACGTGCCTATATGTATATCAGCTCTCGTAACAAAGTTGCTGAGTTACCGCAGAACTAGAACCTGCAACCTCTGGTTTCTCAAGCGTAAGCCCATAACGCAAGGCTACGGAGGCTGCTAAAAAGCCTATATTAAGTATAACGAGTTGTATTTTAGTAAGATGTAGTCACACGACCGACACGATGAATACGACGATCGTATCCATCGTGTCGGTCATATCGATCATAGGCTAAAATCGATCGTATCTTTCGTTCGCGTTGTTCATATCGATCGGTCGTATCGATCGTTCGTACGGTGACGAAAGGCGTTAATGGGTTCCGGTCGGCGTGGAATCGGCCCCCACCGCCGGCGCGAATCGGTCGAAAATCGATAATGCCCGTAAGCGCCTGTGCGGCCGTTGTCCCACGCGGTCGTTTGCTCGAGATGAGACTCTTGACGTTTTATGTCAGCCTGGTACTTCAGTTTTTAGGAAAAGCAAGTAGAATAAGTACTTGTTTTTTCACATTTAATTTAATTAATGGTGATTAGCAGGAGCGGCCGTTATCTGTGGTTAGACCGGTAAAATTCTTAACGCTTTATGTCAACCTGGTAAAACATATCTGTGTTTTAATAAAAACGTCATTATGATATGGTTATATATAAAATAGATTTTTGATTAAATGAAAACTCGTTGCTGTAATGACTCTTTAATATTTTATCTTACTTTTGTACATAGGTTTTAGCATCAAATAAATAATGTAGACTTGTAGATCAGCCTAAAAGTCTGTATGTATGTCTAACACTGATGGACCGCCGTCATAAACGACTCATAATCGGCGTCTTCTCGCGATGTTACCAATAAAGGCTTCCGAGCTTTTGGTGGCAATACAGTTTCACATCAGGCTGCTAATATTGTTTTCATGCACTTTTGGATTGGGTATAACATAACATATATACGTTTTATAACAAGGAGGTTGTGGGTTCGAATCCCGCTTGGGAAACAACTTTGCGCTATCGTTGTTTTCTGGTTGGTAAGGACAATTTGGGCCGATCACCCAATTGTCTTAAAAGTAAGATGATCCATGCGTCAGATGGCCATGTAGAAAGTCGGTCTACCAACCAACATACGTATACAGTCCAAAAACCCTCCTAATAAAGGGGTCTTACATTAGGTGAGGCCTATGTCCAGCAGTTGTCTAACACAGGCTGATGATGATGATGATAACATGACGGTATCTTACATAAAGGCCAAAGAAAATGTCACTCGTACCGATCGTCGCGTGAAACGATTATACGACACGATCGGAATTCCTAAAATAAACGTCGAAAACGCGCGCCGTTTCCCGGCCAGAGCAAAAAGGGCGGGGAGCGGTAATGATGGCGGGTAGTGATGTGGCCACGACGGACGGGTTGGGACATTAAAGCCTTGTGACCGGAAATACGGCGATTATTTTGGTTTTTTTAATTAAATAGATTTTTTATTCCGTATAAATGAGAAGGCTCTATCGTATGGTCGATCTTGTAAAAAGGTCATTTGGTTTTTATTAAGTACTTTTTTTGTTTATTGGTAAAATGGTGTTTGTTTGCTAATGACACGTAAAAAGAAAGAGGCCCATAGAAACATTATACTTATCGAAGCCTTTGTTTATTATAATTTTAGTACAAAATTATGTTTAAATATATTTTAGTCTAATTACTATATGGATAGGTGATTGTATTCAGTTAGATTTGCCTATGTCAAAATGAGACTTTAACAAAGCTGTTGACATGACTTGAGTTTTTCTTATATATTTAGTTTTTAATAGGTTTGTCGTTTAATTTAAAAGTTATATTTTTTTGAATTCAAAAATAATATCGAACTGTAATCGTAAAATTAACTAACAATTGCTTAAAAACAGATTAGGTTTTGAATCGCTCAAATTGTTCGTTTAATATACAATTTTTATATTTTTTAAAACTCCAAAACAAAATTTCGTAATTTTCCGAACGTCTGGTGACAATAACTTGAACAATTGTAAAGCAGTTAAAAGCGATAGAATCCGTACAACTGTAATATTTACCATTTTGTTATAATTCACCGCCACGGATTGCATACTGATATTTGTAAAATCTATGGAAAAAAATATAAATGTGTCATCGTTTCTGTACAATATTATGCATAAGTTATATATCTAAACCTTTATCTTCAATCGCTCTATCTTTTTAAAAAAAAAACTGCAACAAAATCCGTTGCGTAATTTTAAAAATTAATACGTGCATAGGAATATAGGAGAGAAAGCGACTTTGTTTTATACTAATAAGTGATTTACATAATATATTATTTTAATTAGCACATCTGCGAATTAAACATCGGAAATGTCTAAGCGGTTATCGCTCTCGACGCCATCCGTTCGCGCGAAATCGTCCCCGCGGTTTCCGGTGCGGCCATCTTGAATTGGATTTGTTGCGATTTCGCGCCAGTGGACATTCTGCGGATGCGTCTGCGTGAGCCGTGTTTCCTTTACCTCGTTTCTGTTGCTTTATATTTTTTTTAGTTTTGTTAGTTTTGTTTAATTCTGTGTAGCTAGCTATGGATGGACGTGGGGGTTCTTATGTATGGTGTTTTAAATGGATATGGGCTCACTAAAGTCATTTTGAAAGTGTTATGGTAAATGATATGTTTCGGTATACGTTTTTTTTTAATGAAATATATATAACCAGCAGTCCGTCCAGGGCTCAGCCCCAGTTATTTTAAGATTTTTAGAATTGATACTCCTACGGTACAAAGTGGCTTGTCACTTTCAGAGAAATGTATTTGAAATTGGGTACTGTTTCACTGACTCTGCATTTTTAAGAGCTGTTAAATAATTACTTTTCTCAAGATTCTTTACAATTTTAAACGTCGGGCAAAACAGTTGTTATACAAACCGTTCACGTCATTGTCCGCTCGTCAAAAGGTCGTATTGTAAAAAACTCACAATTCCCAGGCGAGCGGGTCCATCGACCCGGGTAACATAAACGCATACGAATAAGCGAATGCATTAAGTACTGCGGTTATGGTGAAGGTGAGTCGGTGTAATCGATCGAGTTGCTGTCGACTCGTCCGTTTAGCGATTCATTACGGGCTCGTTACACTCGTTTTATGGTACCAAGGACGCGCAAAGTACTAGGAGCGCATGAGGCCGGTGTGGTGATAACTAAAATTGGTTTATATTACAGTCTAGTGTAGGTGGAGGTGGAAAAGATTGCTAAATGCTCGGTTATTTTAAAGGGAAATGAATACCAGTCCGCTGTTTAATGCTTTTTTGGTGGAGTATTCATTATGTTATTTAACGTTAATATTCCTTGAATCAAAATTGACATTGATACAACTTACGATCATTCAGTTATAAGTAAACATTTTTATAGCACTTAGAGCAGTATATTATTTCGTTACTTATTTTTAATTTAATTTGGATTTTTAAGACACTTGTCTTGTTGATTTTTAAAAGCAGTGTGTATCTTATCAAATAATTTAGTTAATATATTTGATTGTATGGTTTTAAAGAAAATATTATGACAGTTTTAACTATATTTTTAGAATCACATCACATCACATCACATCACATCACATCACATCACATCATCAGCCTTTGTTAGTCCACTGCTGGACATGAGCCTCCCTAATACACTCTATCCATTAGGACGTTTTGGACCGTATCCCACCACGCTGGTCCAATGCGGGTTGGTGGGTGGACCGACTTTTACATGCCCATCCGACGCATGGATCATCTTACTTTTCAGACAATTGGGTGATCGGCCCAAATTGCCCTAACCAACTAGGAAACAACAATGAAAATTTGTTGCGTCCCGCAGGATTCGAACCACGACCTCCGGTTTCTAAAGCACACGCCCATACCACTAGGCTACGGAGGACAATTTTAGAATGCATATCGATTTAGACCGATGATTTGAAGAGATCCTATGGTACGTCACCAAAAATACTTAGTTTATTCTATAAAGCAGTGTGTATCTCGGTGTAAGTTACAATGATCGCTGTCATCGCATCGTTGGGGCTCAGCCACTGAGCACTAATGGTTGGTCCACTATATAAATACTTCCAAGAAAGGCTGCGGTCGCAAACCTGCAACCGCTGTGGTCTAAAACTGACCACATGAGTTGTGACGTCACACGCGAAGTTTGATCTGATCGGACCTTGTAGTGAAGCAGTGGCTACGATTCGAAGGCCGTGGGGTGGGTGACCGTATTATAGTCGTTCGTAGTGCTAAATATGTCAATCACTGATCGCAAACTGCCTCCTTAGGCTAGTGGTATGGGCGTGTGCTTTAGAAACCGGAGGTCGTGGTTTCGAATCCTGCGGGGACTCGACAAATTTTCATTTGTTGTTTCCTAGTTGGATAGGACAATTTGGGCCGATCACCCAATTGTCTGAAAAGTATGCGTCGGATGGGCATGTGAAAAGTCGGTCCACTTAGCGACCCTCATCGGACCAGCGTGGTGGGATACGGTCCAAAACCCTCTAATGGAGAGGGGTGTATTAGGTGAGGCCTATGTCCAGTAGTGGACTATCACACACACATGATTATGATCGCAAACTGACTAGTAACAACGTAATATGCACGCCGCCACTTCTATGCTATCAGTTTGTTTGCATTAAGTAATTAAAATTTTTCTCTGCTTATAGTATAATTTGATTTGATTATAATTAGCTGGATACTTTCTATTGTTTTAGAAGAAGCTTACCAAAGCCATGAGTACTATAGTTATATATGTGACATTATGCTAATGTCACATATATAATAAAATACTTTGTACCTTCTCATTAATTATAGAGTACACCCGTGTTAGTAAAATGTCAAGATGTTGTAAGTCAGTTGATGAGTCCTTGAATTTTTAAAGGACCTCGTTCGGAGTTTGTTCGTTTCTCGCGTGTCCTAAACAAATACAACGTCCCCGTTGAATATGTGTGGAATCTTGTATGAGACATTCGACGGACCCCACTCGAGTTCAGTATTTCGAACATATATATATACGTGTATTTGATGTCTGTTTATATACATATCAAATCCACCAATTTACGTCATACATCCATATGCATGCTGGAAAGAATCCGAAACTTGGTGAACAAATGTATATAACTAAGGCGAAAAATCCGTAAATTAGAGGATTTGATACGTATAATAATCGCGTGAATAAAAGAAATAATTATGTCTTTATACATTTTAGTGACACGCTTGTCCTGAACCGTTAAAAGTGTAGAAATCAAAAGACTCAATATTCAGATTTACAATTTTGAACTACTACAGTTTTTGTATTTTGGCATTTGACTAAGAATATTTTACTTCAATTTTTAACTGGAAGTCAGCATATAGTAATCAAGTAAATTTTGAGCTTCGTCCGGATATCGGAAATTTTTAAGTTTTTAAACTGTAATCTTGTTGCTATTGTGCGTTATCATGCCGCGTTGGACCAGCGTGGTGGTATACGGTCCAAAAACCCACTAATGGAGAAGGTGTGCATTAGGGGAGGGCTATGTTTAGCAGTGGACTAACACAGGCTGATGTTGATGATGATGATTAGTTCTTGACTAGGCTCCATTAATAAGAATGCTTCTAACTTTTGAACGTTTTTTTTTAACTGGTTATGAAACACTATCAAGAGTGTGTAAAGAAGCAAATATGCAATATTTTGTTTTTAATTTTGTACTTTACCTGTATCAGTAATTTTGATTCATGTATAAATTACATTATGTAGGTATAGCATTTTGCAATAAAATTTACAGCGTAATCGTGATTTAGAATGATAAGATGTATAACCCAAATAATGTACAATGTACAATCTGTGCAAGTGAGTCTCCCACGGTTCGACTTGTGTATCGTAATAAACAATCGTTGAGATCGAAGACCTTGGCATATACTCCCGTTCGAAAGGGATATATTTTAGGCAAGTTCTAAAACTCGTACGTATTGCTTAAGTTGAGAGATGACTTGTAAATCTACTGACAGACTGGAGCACATTTCTTTTTATCTTATATATATATATATATATATATATATATATATATATATATATATATATATATATATATATATATATATATATATATATATATATATATATTTCGTTGGTATTTATATAAAATATCCCTGAATAAATAAAATCATTTTTATAAAGGAGCACAAAACATGTGTCATATACAGAATGAAGCTTTAAAAAAATGATCCATATGACATATCTATTGCTCGAATAAGTATAAACAAAACTTGTTTGCTTATACGGGACCCTTAACTGTGAAGACCCACTCGTACATGGCGTTTTTTTTTTTATCTTAATGGGACTCTGTCGCCATGGAGTACAAGCACAAGTTCCCTTGTTAATTGGAATTAATTAAGGCGTCGATTGAGACCGTAATTTTTAACTTTGAAACCAAGTAAGCGTCGTTACACCAGTTTTTTTTTTTTACTGGAAGATGAAAAAAAAAAAACTCTTTGTAATCGTTAAAAATGAAATGAAATTTAATGACGCTTTTATTAAACTTTATTGACTGATCTTTGTATGTATCTCATACTGTAATCGTTAGGCTCATGACTTTCACTAGAATTATGTACTTTTTCGAAGATTAAACAATTAACAAACATGCTGGAATATATATCAATGAAGTTAAATGTCAAACTCCCATTTAATTAAACCTCAACAAAATTAAAGGATTTTTGGCTCAATTACAATTCCGTAAGAGGCTAGACCAGAGTGTATTGCTGCTCGCACTTCACTTATAAATCTTTAGCAGAGTTTCGCATAATTAACTTTACTTCAACCAAATAAGATTTAAGTTACTGTAAACAAAGTTTAATGTCTAATATGATATTAGTCTATATGACTAATTAGTCAAAGTTCGCGTTGTGCTTTATGTTTGGTTGTAGAAACCAATCGGACGGCTTATGTAAATTCCGGGTTTTGTATAGATATATTACTTTCACATATATAGATACAAGAGGCAAAAATACCAATTGACAATTATGATAAATCCTTTTTGATAAAATTATTCATTGGTAAATTACATATACCTTCTGTTACCCTGGTAGAATAGTGTATTACCAAGATTCTACTGTCACTTAGTAGAATTTTTTCTCTTTGCACAAAAAAAAATAAAACTTTGACCGTTTGCAGTTTAATTTTAGCATACACCGGTCTAAAATATATCTCGAGTATCTTAATACGGCCATTGGCAAACGATGCGTATCAGATAATTCAACTTGAAAGTCACTCGCTTGACATTGAATTGTCACATGCCAAGTGCATTTTTGTACCTCATTGAAGTGACATGACGAGCAGGTCGTTGGCCTGATAGGAAGCAATGTTGGACACAATCACATGAATTAAAACTAAATTAAATTACATTGTTACGTTAATCAATCTAAACAATGTTACGTTAGCAACGAAATAGCGTCGTGTCGCATCGTACGAAGTCATTTTAGTTTTTATTATTTGAATGTCACTCAGTGGTTGACATAATGTTAAACTTCATTAAGAACATCTGGCGTAGGGATTTGACGAGCC
This sequence comes from Lamproptera curius, assembly GCA_029286875.1. Classification (NCBI taxonomy): domain Eukaryota; kingdom Metazoa; phylum Arthropoda; class Insecta; order Lepidoptera; family Papilionidae; genus Lamproptera; species Lamproptera curius. Next base: position 214,113 of record JAGSMT010000189.1, read on the forward strand.
CACCGCCCATTTGGCGGCGGATCTGCCTAACAGTGATATTAAGACAGATCCGCAGTACAAGTGCAATTAGTAATTTGCCAATCCGCCAACTCATTGTGGCAATTTTGAGCAACTCTTTTTAATGGAAGCCGCCTTGGTGTTCAGTTAAAGAGGGCTATATCCAGCAATGGTCTGCTAAAGGCTGTTTATGATGATGATGACGCTATGCATAGATCGAAACACAGTTGGTTTCTAGTTGGCGGATTTCCGTAACGTTTTTAGCCGTTCGCCGCTGGGTGAATAAGGTTGTAATGTTTTATGTCTCTGTGCGGTGAGGTGACTTGTGCCTTTATACGCTGCATTTCTTATGGTCAGTGTTTTTTGGTTAGCATCAGGTGAACATCCTGCTCTGCTAGTTGATATATTACAACAAATGCCTCCTTTGCCTAGTGGTATGGGCTCGCGTTTTAGAATTTCAAATTTTTGTTGTAGCTTCCTAGTTGGTTAGGGCATTGCGGACTGATCACCCGATTGTCTGTAAAGTAAAATGATCCATGCGTCGGATGGATCTCTCTCCGGTCGTGTCGATTATACATCCCGTCTGGGTATGAGAGTGTAGGAAACCACCTTTGTATACGCGTCCACTTGTACGCTATAATGTAACCTGCGCAATTGGTTGATCTCTAATATAGATCGGCCGCCGTAGTCAGAGTCGACTAGGACGACATTATTGTTATTTGACAAAAACCACACATCACACATCATCAGCCTGTGATAGTCCACTGCTGGACATAGCCCTCCCCTGATACACCCCTATCCATTACTGGGTTAGGACCGAATCCCACCACGGTGGTCCATTGCGGGTTGGTGTATGGACCGTTTTTACATGCCCATCCGACGCATGGATCCTCTTACTTTTCAGACAATTGAGTGACAGGCCCAAACTGCCCTAACCATCTAGGAAGCAACAATGAGAGTCCCCGCAGGATTCGAACCCACGAGCACCGGTTTCTCAAGCACACGCCCATACTACTAGGCTACGGAGGCAGTTGACAAAAACCAACCTTCTAATTTTTCCGGTGAAAATCTCAAGCATTAATATTTGCAATCGAATAACTTAATTGCCAGTCATTATTTCCGTTTCAGATAAGCGAATACGATTAAAAAAAAAGCAGTCATCGTAATCACCGATTATAGATATCAAACATCGCTCGTTTTTATCTTTTAAGGTTTTGAACGGATGCATTATCGATATATTGTAAACGATAATACGTCGATGTTTATTCAGATCGATGTTGCTATGACGCAAATGATGTTTGTCACTAAATTCCCAACTGCATTGTAATGTTATCTTCGAGTTGAAATTTGCCATTTAACGCCGATTTGAGCGTGACTATATGTGTTTTATCGAACACTATTGTGTAGTAAATTTTGACTCGGAATCGGTGAATTTGTATTAATTAATATTAATATATCTCTGTATTGAATAATTATATTGCTGCCCTTGGTGACGTGTGTTGTATGCATCTAGTTATATTCGCTTCTTATTGATCAATGACGTCACGATGTCAATTATTGATCTTACGACGCCTGTACAAAAAAAATAATAATAACACATACATCATCAGCCTGTGTTAGTCTACTGCTGGATATAGGCCTCCCCTAATACACACCTATCCATTAGAGAGTTTTTGGACCGTATCCCACCACGCTGGTCCAATTCGCGTTGGTGGGTGGACCGACTTTTTACATACCCATCCGACGCACGGATTATCTAACTTTTCAGACAATAGAGTGATCGGCCCAAATTTTTGTAACCGACTAAGAAACAACAATGAAAATTGGTTGAGTCCCCACAGGATTCGAACCCACGACCTCCGGTTTCTAAGCCACACGCCGATACCACTAGGCTACGGAGGCAGTCAATAATAATACTTGTGGTATATTTTCAGGGTCGGATTTAGACTTAGTGCCGTCCCTGGGCACCGGAAAAATTACCCCAATTCTAGAATTTTATTTCCATTGGTATTCACAAGTAATGGATGAATCGAATTTTTAGATTATCAATTGATAAGAAAATTAAAAAAAGAAGGGCTATACGTTTCGACGCTTTTTTAAAATACCGTTCTCTGCCTTTTTAATTATTTGTTGCCCGCGACTTCGTCCGCGTGGTAATATGTAAAATACTCATTTCTTTTTAAAGTAACCTGCGTTATTCCTAGTTATATGAGCCATCTTTAAAAGAAATTTCCGTCAAAATCGTACTAGCCATTGCAATGAGACGGACAGATGGACAAAAATTAAAAAAAACCGTTTTGTATATGTATCGGTTTTATATAGCAATGTGATAATTTGAAAAACGGTTATTTTCATGTGACAAACAGACACTTCTACTTGTATAGATAATATTAACCCAACGTGAAGAATCGAGCGTCCGGGAACCGTCGGGAACGGGCATTGCGTGATGTTAACGCCGTCTGTACTTCAGGCGATTGGCTTTAGCGATTCGTGTTCCCTAATTGTTCGTGTGTATCGCCGCAGGATTCATGTCGCAATAGGGTGGCTGTGCGTTGAGGGTTTAATCGGGACACAACTGCCTCCGTAGCCTAGTGGTATGGGCGTGTGCTTCAGAAACCGGAGTCGTGGGTTCCAATCCTGCGGGGTGTCAACAAATTTTCATTGTTGTTTCCTAGTTAGTTAGGGTAATTTGGGCCGATCACCCAATTGAGATACGGTCCAAAACCCCTTAATGGATAGGGTTGTAATAGGGGAGGCCTATGTCCACCAGTGGACTATCAGAAGCTGATGATGATCATAGTGCTTGGGTTTTCGTAAAGTAAGGCTTGTGGTTGAGTGCGTTTTCGCGTAGCGAAGCCGAAGAATATGTGGAAATTATGTAAACGTTATTGTTTTATTAAGTTATTTGCCTTATTTGTGTTTATTAATATATATACGGCGATATACGACTTATGTCTCATCTATGTTTGGCTTCGATATAAATAAATAAGAATATAAATAGGGTTTTCTTGTAAATGTTTTAGTCGTAAATAGCTCAACCGATTGAGATATTAAGATGAATCCTAAAAATGTTATATATTTCGTGAAAATATGTGGAAAATATTATTTCAAAAATATATGTAAGAGTGATTTGTGTATTATTCGTGATAATTTTAGAGGACTACTACGTCTAATGAACTAACTTTTTTATAATTACACAATTAATACCGAAAACATGTATTCCCGTAGTTAAAGATGAAGGTAGTGATAAATTCGTCATGCGAGCGTTGTGCAACTTCTATGTACAATATTCAAATTCAAATATCTTTATTCGATATAGAAGTTCACACTTGTAACTTCTTGTTCAGACCTGAGAAGAACCGGCGAAGAAACTAGGCGGGCCTTTTTTGGCATATATGTTTTTGAGTAACCAAATATTTAAAACATAATTATTTTTTTACTCGAATACAACACATTATTGAACAAAAGAACTTTTACGGATTTACGATATACGAAACGCCGGGAATATTAAATATGTAAAATAAACGAGATAAAATCCGTAAAAAGTCCTTTTATTCGAGAATATTTAAAACAGTTGACTGTTTTGGTAATGATGATTGAATTAAGTTATTATATTAATTTTCGTCCATACCAGGAGCACAGACATCCTAAACCTTTCGCGTTACAACAGAGCCTTCTTTGCCATCCGTTCGTATTTATTCATTTCGCGGCCGTAATTACCACCCTTTATTATTATAATCACGTAATCTTCGTATGGAACGTGTCCGAAACAAAAAAAGCAGCGCCCAATTTGAACGGCGATCTGGGAATATTTCTGCGAATCGATAACCTCCTCGGCTCCCGTGCGTTCCTTTGAAAGGAGTTTTTTTTTTTAAATTTCAGGATAATTAACGGTCTTTTTGTCTGTTGCAGGTGAGCGTACTTCTTTACGATGTGGCGGATGGGCTCGTACTTGTGTCTGTGAGTGCGATTGGCTTTTGTTTTGCTTTTTGTGATATTGTGTAATCAAAGTCGATTTTGACCAATATTTTTGTTTATTTATTTTATTATAATACAATTTTGAGATCAAACTTGTCGCATTAAACCAATGTAATGGTCTGACTGTGGAGTCAGAATAAATTGTGATCATTTTGTTCCGACGCTTTTTTGTTGCCTACGAAGTTACGCTTCAAGACTGGTAAGCTTCATCTAACACAGAGTTCGTTGGAAGCTATCGTTAATGTGTTAGTTGACCAACCCAACCCGCCCACCGCCGACACTACATTCGTCTAGGCAGGATAAATTATAGTTCTATAAGTGTTCGCGCAAACTTAAGGCCTTCCCTCTTTATATTACTCAAAAAGATGGGACGAATAACCGACACGACCGAAGGGAAGTCAGGCGCAGGAGCGACTTGTACGCGTCCATCTGACGCAAGGATCATCTGACTTTACAGACAGTCGGGTGATAAGGAGCAAAATTTCAACGAAATGATATTAAGTTGAATCCACATATCCAGTTTCCAAAGCTCAAGCCCTCACCACTAGGCTAGTAGGCGTAAACTTGATATGCATAAACGGGTCAGTTTTATGTGTATGTAAAGTTGGAGAGCGATTGTGGCAGCACTGTGTTGTTTATCTTTGTATGCAATATGAGCTCTCGAATGTTAATCGTGGGTATTTTCTCTCGTATTGTGCGCAAGGGTGTCAGGGACGGACTAGTCGTGTATTGTTTGGTGTAAGACTAAAATTTTATGGTCAATTGCGTTTGCGTTATTAAAAAATAAATAGTTAATTAACAGTTTATATATATGTTATATGTTGAGGTATATGTTACTTGAGCCATATGTCATTTTGATTCGTTCTAAATAAATAATGTAAAGAGACAGTTATTGCAACGTCGCGTGACGGTATTGGTTACAATCCACCATTTACGACGCGTTAAATATGATCGTTATCAGTGATATAGTTTAGAGAGATTTAATTTTTTTAAAGGCTTGCTTAGGTGGGTAGGCAAGTTCCAAATTTTACAGGGGGCCGTCTGGTGCGGTACCGCCGCAAAACAGTAGTGTGAAAACACTTTCCTGTTTCGGTTTGACGGGTACCTTACCCGGCGTCTTAACTGGGTAACGAGACGTTACATCCTATGTCTTACGGTAGGCAGCGCGTTGGTGGTGCCAGTGGTATTGCCGATGTCCATAGTCGTCGGTGACCACTTTCCATCATGCTTGTCGGTCTCAGGATCATCATCATTATCAGCCTGTGTTAGTCCACTGCTGGACATAGGCCTACCTTCCATACACGCCTTCTGGATTAGGGGTTTTTGGACCGCATCCCACCACGCTGGTTCAATGCGGGTTGGAGGGTGGACCGACATGCCCATCCGACGCATGGATCATCTTACTTTTCAGACAATTAGGCGATCGGCCTAAATTGTCCTAACCAACGAAAACAACAGGTCACGGAAGGGGTTGTCTTAGGATGCATAAACAATAGCTTTTGCTTTATTTCATATGAGTTGTTACTTGTTATTACGTTTATTTCACAATAGACCACAAAATAGGCGCAACTTATTTCAACGCAAGCAATCCAGCGCGCAAAACAGACCTTTGTTGCGACGATTTGAAGTACAATGGCCCGCTGAAGCAAACAACAATGGATTAGATCTCACGTGATATTGCCCCGTTTCTGCATATAATTCTCTGTGCATCCATTAAATCCGTTCGCCTCGTGAGATCGTTAATTAATGACCCGATTAGAAGCGAATTGAGTTGTTTAGACGCGTTGCTTTTGTTTGTTACGTGTTTTATTTGATTTTTAGATGTGTCTCGAGTTAAGTTGATGGTTTATTCGTTGTTTTGATTTAAAGTATGGTGGTTAACTATAACCGAAAAAGGATTAATTAAGCATAGAAATATTTAATGCAGCTTTGTTTTTTTATATCGAACACTCCGGACCCAACGGGGGTCCCGTCTCCAAAGCTTACACACCACATTATTAGGGATAGCAGCATACTAACACCCGTATTTCGCCCTCGCTTACGAGCACAGCGATACATACACCCGGTACACAAGTACACCCGCGTTTAAGGCGGTTTTAACCGTGCCCAGCAACCGTTTGAAGCAAACGTTTGTCGCCTGATCGTCGACGATCCTTAGGAGACACGAAAGAGTCCTCACTTACTTTCTGTACGCGTGGTCTTCACTATTAGCAAAAAGTGTCGTTCACCTAGTTCGTGGGGACGGTAGCTTCCCGCGAACTCTGTGTAAGATGAAGCTTACCAAAGATATGAGTCTGGAAGCATGACATCCGTGCTATAAAATAAATTACATCGGAAGTTCATTAAAAAGGGAATATGTCTAGCAGTGTACTGTTAAGGGCTGATGATGATGATGTTGATTACAGAACCGAAGTAAAATTCTTATAAAACGAAAAGCCAAAACTAAGTTAAGGAAGGATTTTTGGGCATTTGTTTCAATTTAATTTTTTTAACACTAGTTCGATTTCATTTCTCGAAGAATTTCCTTAAATTCGTAGTATTCAATAACGCGTAGTATTCGCGTACAAGCGAAAAATACTTATATCGAAAAGGTGTCATACAAAAATCTCAACAGCCAGTTATTGCTATTACATGTTTCGAGGGATCCGTTTACATTTTGCTCGTCCTTATAGGACACGTTGGAGGAGATAAGTGGCGTTACATTACCCTAATGGGTTCCCGGGAACCTTTGGGCGTTCGGGCTCTTAATGCTGCTCTTAATGATATAGCGGCCAAGTGAGAGTCGCACTCGCCTGAGGGTTCTGTATATGTTGGTTATATAGTTTCTTTTTTAATAATGTGATGCGATAAGACGTTCATCTGATAATAAACAATATGATGTGTCCGTAAAATAAAATGAATTGTAGCCACCACTCACACCAGAAGCCTTCCCACCGCCTTGAGATTTAGAATCTCGTATACTATTTACCCAGTAAACAATACACAGCATTAACTAGCTAGCTGGCTAGCTTGTCCTTCAATATCGCTTGAACTTTCTAGGTTCTATTGATCTAAAGCAATAAGTTTATCAAAAAGCCTTATAGGGCCACTAAAACTGTCTTTTCTACTTGAAAGATATAACAGATAAATGAAACTTTATTAAGAAAGTGACATTTAGTTTTACGACAGCAATCAAATATTTACCACTTTATATGTTGCGAACTTTGAATATGTCGTATACTTTAAATCTATGCAAATATTCAAATTTAAAAAGATACAATCTATATGCAATTTACTGGGAAGTCTGTTAACGAACGTAAATTAGAGTAAGTTTTGTTGTAGCTTGTTAAATATTAATTCAAATTGTTCCATTAACTTTTGAGTAAGGAACCCCAATAATTAATTCAAAAGGTCCGTGTCAACACGTCCTCGCTAATATGGACACCAATAACATTAGCGTTACTTTTTTTATTTTACGTCCACTTTAAAAAGCTCTTTAGATTGGACCTTTTTTGATATTCAAATCAGCACCAAATTGCCTTTTAAAACGAGGGTAGATGTATAAAAGACTCATTTTTAATCAATTTGTTGCTCCTTATGTACAAAACCTTAAAATTACTTACAGGAAGCGGACTTAATGGTGTTGGGCATTCTTGTCAAATAATTTTGGTAAATAATGTAACGCATAGCAATATAATCAAAATTTTAACAAAAAAACAAACCGACTTTAAATCGAATGGCGTGATATTGAGCTATTAATTTTCCATTTGTTGAGCTTATAGAGTTCATGTAAATTTCAGACTGATTCAGTTTTTTTCATGGATGCCACTGTCAGAACTGGACCAAATTGCTATGGGACCAAACGGAAGCACCAGCTTTCAAATAAAAAAAAAACATCCAAATCGGTTGAACCAAGCAAAAGCTCTGAGGTAACAAACAAAAAAAAATGCAGGCGAATTGAGAACCTTCTCCTTTTTTGAAGTCGGTTAAAAACAGTGTCGTATGGTTATACAGTGAATCGACTGTCGCTCTGTGATTGACATCTCTGTATCAACTCATCAATAAGTGAGCTAGATGTGTGATGCCACTTCTTTGCCATGGCTCATAATGTTATAATCTATTTTAGGCAAAATTTACTTAACTATTTCGTCGATTTAATAATTTGGCAATATCCCTTTGTGCTCGCAATCACAAATAATCCAAAAGCTCTCGTGTGAGGCCTTTTGACACAATTCCCGGCGCTTGTCGAGCTCAGGCCCCCATACAAAGGCGTTCACAAAAAGCGATGTTGGCGTGCCCGCGTGTAATCACCGACGACGTGCTAATCCCGCGTGCGTGACGCTCGAATGTCACGTCACGTCACTTAACGTCGCGTCTAAGAGACGGGAAGGTCACGTCAGTGAGCACGCCTGTTCCCCTTTGACGTGTTTATGAATTGTTTAACGGACGTCGGGTTGTTTGATAGCGGCGAGGTTTTAGGCTGTGATGCCCTTTGATGTTTGCTTTTGTGATTGTAGGTCTTTGGTTTGATTAGGATGAAGATGTTGTAGTGTAGGGTATGTAATAATAATATTATATTCTAAAATGAATAAGCCTAGAAATGGCTCACATATTGGTTGAAAATCGCGTGATGGTTGAATATAGTGGTGACCTACGGTACGATTACACATATGGTTTTGTGGTTTTTGTCTTGATTCGAGATGTTGTTTCTGTATAGACTCAAGCGTTACCTTGTTTGCCTGATTTAATTTCACATGGACTAGTCATCTTTACAATGCATTTCATAGTAGTCAACTGGTTTGTTTGACCTTCTATTTATCGTTAAACACCAACAATTGTACCGTTATAAATATCTTATATATTGGTATATATAACAATTTTATTTTGTAACATATTTGGGTCTGTTCTTACGTATGTGGGTGGATTGTTTTCATTATTTAATTTTGTTCTATTTAGTATATTAGACTATGTTGAGTTAAACAATATAATAAATATAGAACAGTCAACTAATTAAGCCAGCTAAAATATATGTAATAATTGTACAACATTAGCAAAGTACGCAGCGCTTCGTGTATATCTGTTATACAACTCTGTTTGTTAAGCTTTGAAATGTATTGCCACAGTTTAGTTGTCCTAAATATAGTACATTTAGTTGACTATTGTCTGGAACTAGTAACTACTGAGTGAAGACACATTTAGTACTGTAAGCCCTTTGTGTTACTGTATTCGATAGACTGTGACAATATACAACAGTGTAATAGATATAGTACCGTCGCTCGATTAGTTTCTTGTATAAATAGATTCAGGCTTGTGGCTCACTGATGAGTTCGTCTATTGTGCAACTCTGTTTGTCGAACCTTTGTTACTAAATGTGTGTATTCTGGTGTATTGGACCATGGTAAAGACAGGCATTTAGGACGTTGACGGGTTTCATATGCATTAATAGGTTTCAATGTTTGTTTTAGCTTTTGGATTATGGTTACAATTTCACATTTAGTTAGTTTTTAACTAGATCAAACACGTTGTTACAATCTTATGTTATCATCGTACTAATATATTATGTGCGATTGTTTGTCCGCGTCGATATTTGTTAGTCGTAACGCAAAAAACTAATTTACCGCTCTCGATAAAATTTCGCAGTATTAAAGTTCAGATACTGGGTCAATATTTTGCTGATTTAGTTCAATGTATTAAGTTTACGGGCGGAGCCGTTGGCATAAGCTAGTATAGTATAGAACAGATGCCGTGTCCATCGGTTGCGTGTTGGCTAGTTCAATTTAGGCTTGTAAGGATTCCCGTATGTTATAAAACTTAATTTCTATCATCGTTCAAAGAATATATTTGATGCAATCACTTGTTTAGGACAAGGGCGTCTTAGGGGAAGTAGATATTTAAAAATGAATATGATAAAAAGTCATGAAAATCTTACTCAATACCGACTCTACTAAGAAATTAATAAAATAAGATACATAACTGTATTCCGCCATAACACAATATTATATAGTTGTATTTTTAGAAAATATATACAATTTTTAACTCTAGTACGTGTAACTTAGTTTCGAACGTACATACATACATATATATATATATATAGACGTGTCGAATGCTAAGACTGCTTTCTATTCATTTGAATTGATCCAACCTTCGATACGGCTATTCCGAGATCGAGAGAGAATTATCGTTCGAGATAATCCCCATCCCCGGTGGGAATCGTGCGAGAAACGCACGTGTAAATGGCCATTCACTCGAGATTATTACCTTGGGTGATTGGGGTTAATCGGATGTTCGATTAGGGAACACTTGGTAGAGGATCACGTTGCTAAACGTCGGCCAGTCTCGGGAGTTCGCGACCCTCGATTCATTATGTATCGGGTAGGTATGCAATATCCTTTCTTAAATGAGGTTCAGCGTAGCGATGTGACTACCCACTGCCCACTTGACGTCGGATCTGCCTTACAATGGGAGTAAGACAGGTACGCAGTACAAGTGCAATTAGTCAATTGCCAATCCGCTTGCTCAGCGTGGAAATTATGATCAATTTTCTTTAACGGACGAAATGTTGGCGTTTATTAAAAAAGGTCTATGACCAGCCGTGGACTGCTAAAGGCTTTTTGTGAGGTTCTTCTTTTTCTTCATTCATTTATTGGCTCCTGCAAGGTTTGTGCATTAGCCAGTGTGAAGTAAAAATATTTTTTAAATTCACCATTTAATTAGCTATTTTACATTTCGTGATGCCATTTTGTATCTTACCTAATTAGTAAGACTTGTGTCTGTTTGACTCGACTGCCTCCGTAGCCTAGTGGTATGGGCGTGTGCTTTACAAACCGGAGGTCGTGGGTTCGAATCCTGCGGGGACTCAACAAATTTTCATTGTTGTGTCCTGTGTTAGAGGACAATGGCGATCACCAATCGTCTGAAAAGTAAGACGATCCATGCGTCGGATGGGCATGTAAAAAGTACACCCACCAACCCGCATTGGACCAGCGTGGTGGAATACGGTCCGAAAAACCCCCTAATGGATAGGGGTGTATTAGGGGAGGCCTATGTCCAGCAGTGGACTATCAAAGGCTGATGATGATGTGTATAAATAATATCAAAAATAAGGGCAACGTTGGACGTTTAAAGAATTATACAAGTGTTGATATTCGCGGCAAACCGAGCATATCTGTTCATGAGGTTAATCGGATGTTCGTTTTAGTAATACGTTCCTAATCATTAGTAGGTCTCGGAAGGACTCGCCCCTGATAAGATCGCTTAATATACACGTTAATCGATTACGATAGTAGTTTAATCGATTTATTTCGTATCGAGTACGCAATATTCATTTGATGAGAATGCGCGGATGTTCGATGCAGGAATACTTGGTATGGAATCACGTTGCTAATCGTTTGTCCCGTCTCGGGAGATCTCGACCTTACAAAGGTCGCTTAATGTATACGTTAATCGAGTGCTATAATAGTTTAATCGATTAATTTTGTATCGAATATGTTCCGGAAGGAAATGATAATTTGTTGTAATTATTTTTGCTTTAATTGTAGTAGTAATTCGTACGTTGCATTTTGTTTGTAATAGGTTTGCGTGTTTTTGGATTGTTCATTATATATTGACCTTATACCTAATAGTAATGCAATTTTTAACAAGGCAAAGCATTATAGAAGATAATGAGAACTTATTATTTACATAAACGTCTATTAAATACGCTCCTATTTCAGAGGCCAAAATTTATATTTTCTATATAGAGTAATGAATAAACGTGTTGTGTATGATTTTGATAATGCACTCAAAGAAAATTTTAAAGATGGATACTACAAAAGTAAACCCTAAACAAAAGTAAACTCTTTTCTCCATAGCCAAAGTAACAAAAGTAAACAAAAGTAAACTCTTTTCTCCATAGCCAACGTTTTATAATTTTGAATTTATTTAAGACTAATATTCATGCACTTGAAGTTAACCTACTTTAGATTCTTTGCTCATTTGATTTCTTGTGATTGGTCCACAGGTGCCAATTGTCTATAGCTTTCGGTTGTTTCAGCAATAAATTCGTTTTGCCGCCTTGTTTCGTAGACGAACATATTTAACATGGATGAAAGTAAATTTCTTATGACGTTGCCAATTGTACTCTTCTACGTTTCCAATCTTCGCTCTGGAATATGCCTTTAATAAATATTTTCTCTTTATTTGCCGCAGTCTTATATTAAACGAGTAGTAGTTGCCGAACCAATTTCAAATGTACACACGTCTTTGTCAACAAAATGATTGCGTTTCACCCTTCGTTCCCTTCGTAACGTAAATGTGTTTCCCTACCTGTTGGTTTTTCCTTGGTGTCCCGAGGGATTACGGGCAAGTTGCGGTCGGTGGGGTGACCGTATAACGTTCGAAGTGGGGACATATTTGAAACGAAGTACCTTCTATATGTGGAACGTACATGTTTGTATGTATTTGATGTGTATTTGTTTTTAAACTAGCCGTTGCTCGCGTCATCGACCGCGTGGTGTTATAAAAAAATCTGTCAGTTTTTTTTGTTACATAAAATATCCTAAGTTACTCCCGATAACATCAGCTATCTTCCAGTATCCTGTCTTCCGTACAAATCGGACCAGTCATTCCAGAGATTAGCCGGAACAAACAGACAGACAAAATTAGGAAAAAATGTTTCGTTGTATGTATCGGTTATATATCACAATGTAATAATTTGAAATCGTTTATTTTAACGTTATAAACAGATACATTAATTTTATTTATTTAGATAGAATTATTTGTTAATACTTATACCTACTGCCATTAGTTAACATAACTGCCTCCGTAGCCTGGTGCAATGGGCGTGTTCTTTAGAAACCGAAGGTCGTGGGTTCGAATCCTGCGGGGACTAAACAAATTTTCATTGTTGTTTCCTGGTTGGTTAGGGCAAGTTGAGCCGATCACCCATTTGTCTGAAAAGTAAGATGATCCATACTTCGGATGGGCATGTAAAAAGTCGGTCCACCCACCAACCCACATATAAGATAGGGGTGTATTAGGGGAGGCCTATGTCCAGCAGTGAACTAACACAGGCTGATGATGATGATGTTGTAATAATAAAGTAATTCTTTTGATAACATGTTGTTTTATGGCACTCGTTCGTTTTTAACTGTTTTTATTTCTAATACCCCTTCGTTCTCGTAGCCGGGGCACTTGAAATACTTGTTTACCGATACTCTGTCGCTGTAATTGAATTCCGTTTGCACTCGAACACTTAGTATCATGGTCGGAGTGCTCTTCAATTAAATTTCTAGAACAGTCTACGCTGTTGAATTTGTCCCGTTATGCCGTTTTCAACGGTTGAAATTAATTTTGACGCTATATAAAGTAAATAACTGGGTTGGACTACTTAAATATTAATTACATTACGCGTTTATTCTGTCTATTATACTAGAATTCAAGTATAGAATAATAGACGACGTGTTCATAATGAAACGTAGTCGCCTTGAGACATTGAACATTAAGTTTTGATTGCATGTTAAAATAACAATGTACGGTGCCGTTAAAACCGGAGCACGTGGTTATTTGCCACTACGCCATTGATGAATGAGACATTTCGGTGGAACACAAATCAACCCTAAACGTATAGTAGATGCTAACCGCTAATATGATTCTGTATTGGCTATTTCGTGAAAAGCACTACAATAATGAAATATTTATGTGATTTTACATGATTTAAACGTTTTTATGGATAGAATTTTTTACATTTATAATAGCTTAATAATAGAGCTTATCCATCGCATGGATCGCCTTACTTTTCAGACAAGGCGTTGATCGGCCAACTAGAAAACAACGATAACATAAATTTTTTTTTTAAAATTATATTGCCTACGCAGGCAGACGAGCAGTCAGGCCACGTAGTGATCACCGACGCCCATAGACATTGGCAATACTAGTGGTATCACCAACACGCTGCCTACCGTGTTAAGTCTCGTTTACTCAGTAAATATGCTGGCTACGGTGCCCTCCAAACCGAGACACAGCAGTGTTTTCTCACTACTGCTTTGCGGCAGAAATAGGCAACGGGATGGTACCTACCCTGACGGTCCCCTATAAAAAAGGACCTGCCACCAGTTTTTTTTTTCGAACCTAGACCTTGGATTTTAAAGCAAGCAACAAATACCACCAGGCCTTGGAGGCGGTTCTAATAGCTCAGTGTTTAATGAAATATAAATAATGTTATCGCAAATCTCTTATCAATGTTTACGTACTGATTCGTACAAATTTTTAAACTAATCATATAGATAACGATTAAATGACACTAGTATTACTTCGAAGATAAGTTATTTTGTAACTTGTTTCAAACGCTTAAAGCATTTTGACTAATTAGCCTAATAAAATTATTTATCAGCGTTTAAGTATAATAAAATCGTTATCGTTACTATCTGGTTAATTAGGACAATTGAGCCGGTTACCCAATCGTCTGAAAAGTATTCATGTGTATGATGGGCATGCAAAAAGTCGGTCCCGGTTGTCACGCCTATCTTTGGCAGTCGTTGTAGAAAGTCGGCCTTCAAATTTTGTTGTTCAGGTAAATCTGGATGGATTAGAAACCGCCCCATGATAACTTGACGGAAGAATTACTAGGCGAAAGAAAAGTTTAAGCAAGATTATGATAACAGGTCTTTCCGTATAGGATACCGTCCCGAGAAGTATCATCGTAACGCCTGTCTCTGTCTCAAAGTAGTATTAAGAACACTACTGTTTTCCGGTTAAGAGTTGTCGTTGCATCATGCATCATCAGCCTTTGATAGTCCACTGCTGGACATAGGCCTCCCCTAATACACCCCTTTCCATTGGGGGGTTTGGACCGTATCCCACCACGCTGGTCCAATGCGGGTTGGTGGGTGGACCGACTTTTTAGATGCCCATCCGACGTATGGATCATCTTACTTTTCAGACAACTGGGTGATCGGCCCAAATTGCCCTAACCAACTAGGAAACAACTATGAATATTTGTTGTGTCCCCGCAGGATTCGAACCCACGACCTCCGGTTTCTAAAGCACACGTCCATACCACTAGGCTACGGAGGCAGTTGTCGTTGATAGAATTATTATTTGTATAACGGGATTTAATGTTCTATGTCTCGAGATGACGAGTAGACTTTTGCCTTACCCTGCAATTCTTACTCATATTTAGTTATAATTCAGTAGTATTACTAATAGGTGGTTGTTTTTATGGGCACGTTTCTTAGAAAGGTGGTATTATACTTTTTTTACAAGCATCTTACGTATAAAAGAAATGACGTTAATTTTGTTTAGGACTGCTGTATTGCTTATTATTATCCCGTTATTCATTTGCATACATATTTGACAGAAGACCATTAAATCGTTAATGCATGTACATATATTGAATGCTGTTATATTTTGACACTTTCGCTGATTATATTGCTTATTAATACGCTTTTATTAGCTTCATACGTATGTTAGGTATGTAAAGAAATCTTATGCTAGCATGTACGGAATTTTATCCCTTTATGGTAATAAATTTCGACCGAGTTTTACCAAAATTTTGTACAACAAATCTTTAGAAACACATTGAAGTTACTTTGTTAGGCTTTTTATTCTTACAGTCTTAAACGTTGAACTGCATATCTATTTACATTCTATCGGTAAGAAAATCCAACTCCATATTTCAACTCTGGAAAGAAAATCTAAAAGTCGTCATTTTTAGTCATCTTTTGATATATTTTTTTAAGATATTTTGGTACATATAAGTTTATTCTGTTTAATAAATAGTAATATATAAACAGCTAACATCATCAGTCCAATTTTAATTTATTCTCAATCATATTAGTTGAATACTAGAGACAAAGTCGACTAACTGAATTCTATCGATAGGGTATCCCCACGTCCTGGTTCCAATTGCGGCTGTGGACTACTAAATTACGTGTACATAGCCTCATTTCTCGCACTGATCATCTTGAACTTTATACCGGACATGAGTGGTCTAGATCGAGCTAAACTTGATATTATACCAACAGGACAACAAAAGAAATTGTAATTTGTTCATTGTCTCGATATCGAATTACTAATCGTATATCCTGAAAGCAACACACCTTGAATAACATTAGGACTCTGAAACCAGAGGAGTGGTTGAATTCACCGTAGAATATAATGTGATGATCAAGTGTATATCTTTATCCGCAAGTTTTATCAATATTTATGTTCAATCAAAAAGTAATTATAGTTGAGTATTATCAGGATCGTTGATAGTCGAACAAGCTGCAAGTGTGAGTTGGTATGTCGAAATATGATTATCACCTAGCGTCACGTTCGAATCTACAGCCGTTCGTTAATAAGATTACATTGTGACTACCGTCATTTGTTCTGCTACTAAAGGATGAACCTAATACCACGCTAAGGGTTTATGAACTAAATAGCCTGTAATACTGTATACACTTTAGACGACGATAAAACACTCGGACGAATCTTTACGATCGTCTCTACGCTCTCCCTCACCCTTATAGCTTTAACGGTATTGTATCAATTAAATCGTGAACGTCGCTTGTAAAGCCACCTATCGTTTGGTTTGAATGCTACGTGGCGGATTAGGTGAGGAGGGATTTGTTGTAAGAGAGCGTTGAGATACTTTCTATTCGTTGATTGGATGTTTTGGTGGTGTTTATTGAAGAAAATGGTTCAAGGTTTGAGATCTACCTGGTGATAAGTAATATGCTGTCTGTCTGGACTGTTTTTTTTTATTGCCTACGCAGGCCGACGAGCAGTCGGGCCACCTGATGGAAAGTGGTCACCGACACCCATAGACATTGGTAATATTGGTATCACCAAAGCGCTGCCTGCCGTGAAACATTGGATGTTAAGTCTTGTTTACCCAGTAAATAAGCTGGCTATGGTGCCCTTTAAAATTACTGTCAATTCTGCAGTATAGTTTAGTTTATTGTATTATCCTTACTTTATATATCATGATTGGTCAATAAAAAAATTGCCTTTTTCTCTCAGAATTAACTTGTGTAGAGAAATACATTCTAAAATTAGTTATATTGAGTAAATAATTAACTCGTGGGATTTATGGTGAGTAAAATCTGCCGGTGGTTGAAGCTGCTTTAGTTTCTCCGCTATCTAAGACTTTTTGCTAACGTATTTTTTAGTATATGGATTAAGTAACACGCATTAATCAAACAACAAGCGGCAATACAGTGCTAAACTTAATATGCCTGATTTCAGTTTCAATTGACTATCTTTAATAACTAATCGATATGCTGTAGGTACTTCAAACTGTACTAGACTGATGAAATTTTCCTGAAAAGTTTAAAAATCACTTTATCTTCACAAGATCCTGGTATAAATCGTGAACAGTTGTACATTTCACATTTCAGTGAGCATTTTCAGGGCTGAAGTTATGAACGAAAATTTTCTAAGAAAATAACGGCGAATTTGCATACATATTTGACAGAAGACCGTTAAATCGTTTATGCATGTACATATATAAAATACTGTTATATTTTGACACTCTCGCTGATTATATTGCTTATTAATACGCTTTTATTAGCTTCATACGTATGTTAGGTATGTAAAGAAATCTTATGCTAGCATGTAACGCAATTTTATCCCCTTTATGGTAATAAATTTCGACCGAGTTTTTACCAAAAATTTTGTACAACAAATCTCTAGAAACACGATTGAAGTTACTTTGTTAAGCTTTTTATTCTTACAGTCTTAAACGTTGAACTGCATATCTATTTACATTCTATCGGTAAAAAAAAATCCAAGCTCCATATCTCAACTCTGGTGAAAGAAAATCTAAAAGTAGTAATTTTTAGTCATCTTTTGATATATTTTTTTTTAAGATATTTTAGTACATAGTTTATTCTGTTTAATAAATCTATAATAAATATTACAAAGCTTATAAATCTATAAGTCCAAAATTTAAAAAAATCTTTTCTCTATCCATATTTAAGTTTCACTAACGACTAGGAAGACATAAGTCGGAACAACTGAATCTATTGCGAAGCGATATCTCACTGCGTCCCGTTCAATTTACGAGCCGTGCGCTTAATAAATTACACGTGTACTACGCCGTCATTTGTTCTCGCACTCGAAACGGGATTTGAACCTTATACCGGTTGTGAGTCGGTCTATATCAAAGCTAAAATACACTTGGATATTATATAAAAATTGTGACCCGTAGCAAAGAAATTGCTTAATTATTTAACCTCGCGTTCTTATTGACAAATTGGCGTTGATATCGTAATTACTAATTAATAGTCCACTAATAACAACCGCTTGGAATAGTGGTTAGAGGCTCTGAATACCAGAAGATGTGGGTTTGATTCTCACCGTGGGAATATAATGTGTGATGATCGTGGTGTTTTTCTTTTATCCGGGCGTTTGTATCAATATTATATGTATTTAATTACAAAAAAAGTAAATCTATGTTATTTATCAGTGATCTAGTTTTGATAGCACAAGCTTGCAAAGTTGGTGACGTTGTGTTATTCGTCGGGAAATAGGACGTACTAAGCCGTTTCGTTGCTGTGGGTTACATTGCTTACATGAACTCCTAGTGTAATTTGGCTCTAATAGCCACACTACTAAGATGCACCACGCCTAAGGGGCTTAGTGAACATTTATGGCCTGTAACACGGTCGTATACATTTAGGACGTACTATAAAACACTCGGACGACATCTTTACGATCGTCTCTCTACGCTCTCCCCTCACCCTTTTAGCTTTAACGGTATTGTATCAATTAAATCGTGAACGTCGCTTGTAAAGCCACCTATCGTTTGGTTTGAATGCTACTTGGCGGATTAGGTGAGGAGGGATTTGTTGTGAGAGAGCGTTGAGATACTTTCTATTCGTTGATTGGATGTTTTGGTGGTGTTTATTGAAGAAAATGGTTCAAGGTTTGAGATCTACCTGGTGATAAGTAATATGCTGTCTGTCTGGACTGTTTTCTTTTATTGCCTACGCAGGCCGACGAGCAGTCGGGCCACCTGATGGAAAGTGGTCACCGACACTCATAGACTTTGGTAATATTGGTGTCGCCAAAGCGCTGCCTACCGTGAGACATAGGATGTGAAGTCTCGTTTACCCAGTAAATAAGCTACGGTGCCCTTCAAAATTACTGTAATTCTGCAGTATAGTTTAGTTTATTGTATTACTCCTTACTTTATATATCATAAAAATTTGCCTTTTTCTCTCAGAATTAACTTGTGTAAAGAAATACATTTTTTAAATTAGTTATATTGAGTAAATAATTAACTCGTGGTGAGTAAAATCTGCCTGTGGTTGAAGGTGCTTTAGTTCTACGCTATCCAAGACTTTTTGCTAACGTATTTTTGGTACGTGCAGATGTAACGAAGGGTTAAGTAACACGCATTAATCAAACAATAAGCGGCAATACAGTGCTGAATTTAATATGTCTGATTTCAGTTTCAGTTGACTATCTTTAATAACTAATCGATGTGCTGTAGGTACTTCAAACTGTACTAGACTGATGAAATTTTCCTGAAAAGTTTAAAAATCACTTTATCTTCACAAGATCCTGCTATAAATCGTGAACAGTTTACAGTTCACATTTCAGTGAGCATTTTCAGGGCTGAAGTTATGAACGAAAATTTTCTAAGAAAATAACGGCGAATTTTATGCATAAACTTACCTTAGAATTCACCTGACTCGTTTCGCATACGTTATTTCATACGGTTGTATCATTTCAACTAGTCTACTGTATTTCTATAACATATGTAATAATATTAAAATGTGATATAACATTCATGACATAACTCTCGTTGTCAAAACTACCATTTGCACATTTTTAAGCCGTGAAGGTGTTTTAAAAATTTTCAACAACTCCACGCGCTACGAAGCCAGAATTGTATAGAATTATCTATTAATTACCTTAACCGCTTAACCGCCAACTGTTTTTTTTACGATCGATCGCCGTTAGTACCCCGTTCCCTGATAGGTCAGAGCGGGATTTGTTTTTGTACGGAGCCCTGTTAGGAATGCTATTTGCTGGTCGTTACTTGTGTAATGAGTTGCCATTTCTTTATGTGAATAATTTATACCGAGCAGGAATTAACTAGGGTTAATAACTGTGCGAAATACGTAACCTTTTCCTTAAGGAAAGCCACTGGTGGAACTTGTGGCGTCATAGGCGCAAACGTCAAAGCTGAGATCTTCATTTTAAAAGGGATCTTTTGGGGTAGTAAGTCTATTTCTGCCGCAAATTAATAATCTGTAAGCACTGCTGTCTTCCGGTTCGACGGGGCACCATAGCCAGCATAATTACTTAAGTAATCGAGATGTAGAATATTTTATAACAGGCCGTTGAGCGCATTTGTGGCGTCTTGTGTCGTGCGGTGTATAGCTTATCTATTATATATGGACTTTCGCTTTTTTAATAAAAAAAAGCTTAGTTATGGGAAGCAAATAGGAATGCTCTGTGTGTGACGTTGCTAGGGCTTACGTTGTTTGCACATGTTCTTAATTTCGTACCAAAGCCAAAACGATACATCAACATAAGCCCACTGCTAGTCATAGGCCTCCCAAAGTGCACGCATCCTCCACTAAGGGGGTTTATGGGCTGTATCCCACCATGCCACGCTGGTGACCTCAATGCCCATTCGACGCATGGATCATCTTACTTTTCAGACAATTTAGTGATCGGCCCAAATTGCCCTAACCAACTAGGAGACAACAATGAAAATTTGTTGAGTCCCCGCAGGATTCGAACCCACGACCTCTAGTTTCTAAAGCACACGCCCATATCACTAGGCTACGGAGGCAGTTATTCTATCCCGGTTCATAGCCAGCGTAATTACTATGTAAACGAGATGTAACATATTTTGTCACGGTCACACGGTCTCGAAAAGCAACGTACTCTTCTAAAGGCTATGTGGTATTACTAACCATTAAGTGATCGTCCTGCCCGGCCTTCCGCTTTTTTTTAAAAAAAAGCTTAGTTACGAGAAACAAATAGGAATGGTCTGTGTGTGAATGTATTATTTGGCTCCATTATATGTAGATATGTCTGTTTCAGTTTGTGTCACTTGATAACGTGATACTTTAAAAAATTTTCTCTTCTACGCCTTTAAGTCTTTATCAATTTTAAATGATTCCTTCCGTTCTGAAACCTTTGACGCAATAGCGTTGAATTTGAATGTACCATTTAAATAATCATTTTCGATTTGCCATTGACGTGGAGTGAGGCGGAATAAATATGTCGACATAAATTTTTCGTAGGTTGATTTAGCTCTCTTCTTACAAACGTAAGAAGAGTAATAGCTAAAGCATTTTTAAAATTAATGTTGGATTTATTTATTACATAAAAGTGGTACTTATTTCTGCCATTATTATTATTCATTATCATCATCATCAGCCTGTGTCAGTCCGCTGCTGGCCATAGGCGTCTCCTAATGCACGCCTTCTACATTAGGGGGTTTTTGGACCGTATCCCACCGCGCTGGTTCAATGCGTGTTGGTGGGTGGACCGACTTTTTCGACGCATCGATCATCTTACTTTTCAGACAATTGGGTGATCGGCCTAAATAGTTGTAACAAACTAGAAAACAACGATAACACGAAGTTGTTTCCCCGCTGGATTCGAACTAATGGTTTATATAGCAAGGGCCAATACCGCTAGGCCACGAAGGCGGTTTATCATTATTAGAGCTTGTTAATTCATTTCCACGACTTATTAAACACAATACATATGAGTGTATACGCATGAATACATGCAAAACCGATACACCGACCGCACAACGAGTGAGTACATTCGTGTACTGACACAAGCCTCGGCTACAAGCCAACAAAGCCTGTGAGCGTACACTCGTAAGCAAATGAAATGAAGTGAAGCGGGACGAAAGGCCCTTGTGACGGGTCTTTTGTTAATGTTTAACGTTAAAAGCCCCGCAGTCTGCGACTATATTTAGCATCAAGTTACTATGTACATGGTTGTGCATAGCTTATACTATATCCTGGCGAAATAGTGATGTAATTTGTTTATTTTTCTATCAAGCCGAAATAGTGATGCAATTTTTAATTTTTTTATCGCCGACGCAGGCAGATGAGCACTTAATGGACGCGCATAGACATCAGTAATAGCTAGGGTGTCACCAATACGCTGCCTACGTAAGTCATAAGATGTTACGTCTCCTTTACCCAGTAAATACGCTTGCTACGGTACCCTTCAAACCGGAAAAAAGTAGTATTCTACACACTAACGCTTTGGTGGCAGAAAAAAGCACCGCGGTGGTACCGCCCCAGACGGCCCCTAGTAAAGGAGGTCCCCCTTTTTTCGGTCCACGGAGGTCCACTTTTACCACCTCCCAAAAAAGAATTAACCTAAAAGTCGCCTAGTGTCTTTGTGTTATCAAAGTGTAATGTTAAATTCAATTGGTGCCAAAAACTTGGGCACTCTTATTGGATAATGGCCGCGGTCCACTAATAAGAAAGAGTAAAATTAATGTATAATTCGTAGAGTTTTGTTGATCGGAAGTGTAACATAATATTTATTCGGTCTATATGAATGAGATGTAACAATCCAATGTAGGTTGGTGGTTGGACCGACTTTTAACATGGCCATCCGACGCATCTTACTTTTTATTCAATTAAGTGATCCGCCCAAATTTTCCTGACCAACCAGAAAACAACGATAACAATTATATTAAACAATTCAAACATTTTGACCTTGTTTCCCCGGGGTTTCGATACCACGACTTTCGGTTTATAAAGCAAGGGCCAATACCTCTAGCCCACGGAGCAATAGGACAATCTATTATGCTTTAAAGAACACTGTAGATAACGGCTGATAAATTCTAAAGTTTTAATTTATACGTCGTTAATGGCTCTTTAAAACCTTATGTAAATAAATACACAAGTAAATATATAGTTATATATATTTCAAATTATCGTTTATGTCAAAAAGGAAAACGCAATAGGCCTTTCCTTTTGGAATCAAAAATCAAATCAATCAAAGTTTTAACTTTGTTCAGAATGCAAATGATCTTTTGTAATTTATTATTAATTCCTAACTACCACGATATTCGAGCTTCAGTTAAGTAAATGTAATTAATGCCGTACTCGAGTCCAACTTTATATGCGTGTCATGTTAAACAACCTTTCGTGTCACAGTGTGCTCAGCATATATTACTTTTTTGGAGCTCTGTGTCAAGAGCGTGCGTTATTGAAAAACTTTCTCTTTATCTTTTTGTACTACTATTTCAATCTATACTAATAAATTAAACTGGAATATGTAAATACATATATAACTGATACATATACTTATCATCAGGCTGCGTTAGTCCACTGCTGGACATAGTTCTCCCCTAATCCACGCCTTCTACATTAGTGGGTTTATGAACCGTATCCCACCACGTTGGTCCAATGCGGGTTGGTGGTTGGACCGACTTTTTACATCCCCATCTGACGCATCAATCATCAATTAGGTGATCGGCCCGAATGTTCCTTACCAACTGGGAAACTACAATGAAAATTTGTAGAGTCCGACCGGTTGCTAAAGCACACGCCCTTACCATAGTGGTAAGCTACGGGGGAGATTTATATATCTAAGAAAACAATTACTTTTTAAACTTTTGTCTGTCTGTCTATTTGTTTGTTCGGGCTAATCTCTAAAATGACTGGTCCGGTTATGACAGGACTTTCACTGGAAGATATATCTGATGTAACTAGGAGTAACTCAGGCTACATTTATATATATAAATTTGTGGGCAACAGCATGTTCTGAATAAGAAACTAAACGAAGTATTTCTATACGCAGTAAGAAGCCAGTTATGTGAATGGCTGTTTGTATTATAATGTTAGCTCTTCACAATTTCTGTTGTCCTAGTCACATTTGTTATACTATTTTCTTTTGTTTTGCATTCACTTGAAAATATCTTGAAGTGAGAATGTATTTAAGTACATTATAAATGTACGAAAATAGCTTCTTTTCACGATTTTTCCTGTTTTTATTTTAAGACTAGTTTAAGCCGCACGTCTGCTTTTTCGGAAAACAAAAGGCAAAAGTACTGCTGTTTCTTTGTAAGTGTGATTTTTGGGTCTTTCAATTTATTTTACACTGTGTTGTATATATATGAAATATCGTAGCTTATGTGTTGGTGAAAAATTGTAAAATTTTTTCGTTGAAAGCTCCCAACTTTGCACATGTAAATTATTCGGGTATTTAAGTGATAGCAGTTAAGTTTTGCTTAAGTATTTTAGCTTTATAAAGAAAAAAATCTATAAATTTTACGTCTACAAATTTTCTTAATGAACCATACTTTTTGTTTGAAATTGAGTAATGCTTGCATTTATCACAATGCGGAAATTATCGCTCGATAAAACGACCCACCAACAACCATTGAAACTTGAAAGCCGAACAAATAGTAAATACTTTTACATGCAATCGGTTCTCGAAGTTTCCGTTCGACGCACGTTTTGTACACGATAAACTTGTTTGTACACTTTTTTTCTCTCTTAATTTGCATAAACGTCGGTGCAGTAAGCGTGGTTAATTTTCCCTTTTGGAAACTTATTTACCATATTGAAAGCTATTTACGTAAGCTTTCGTCTAAGTTTGCAATACGGTGATTAGCTTTTTTTTATTTAATGCCTCCGCAGGCAGACTAGCAGTCGGGCCACCTGATGGGAAGTGGTCACCGACGCTCATAGACATAGGCAATATTGGTGGCATCACCAACGCGCTGCCTACCGTGTGACATAGGGGTTAAGTCTCGGTTACCCAGTAAACACGCTGGACTACGGTGCCCTACAAACCGGAACAGAGTATTGTTTTCACACTACTGTTTTGCGACAGAAATAGGCACCAGGCATTGAAATAGTTTTTTTTTTTAATATCGCTTTAAAAGTTAATTTTCCATCAAAACTTCCCTCGTGGATCATTCAATTTTAAATTAGAGATGGATTAGGGAGTTGCAGAGTAAACCTGTACTGTATTGTACAATATGGATGCAATAACATTGATGGTATAAAATGGAATACGAGATTGTGATCTTTAGAAGTGTTATTTTTTTTCGTTTCAACTTGGTTGCAAAATTTATTGTAGTAAAGGTGGGCTAAATTTTTGGCTGGTTAAGAATGATCAAAATATGTAGTAGGTGAACAAACAGAATTGAAAAAAAAAATGCCTATATATCTCATAAATACGTAGTTATTATTAATTTCACATTTCCGAGCCAAGTAAAAAAAAAATTTTGAAAACTAAATCCAATGTTTAACTCGTTTCTTAATGTACTTAAATACATTCTCACTTCAAGATATTTTCAAGTGAATGCAAAGCAAAAGAAAATAGTATAAAAATTGTGACTAGGACAACAGAAAATGTGAAAAGCTAACATTATTACACAAACAGCCATTCACATAACTGGCTTCTTACTGCGTATAGAAATACTTCGTTTAGTTTCAAGCTATGTTGTTAGTTAATTTTCTGAACATAGGAATGGAATTCTTCTAATATTGACCCTGTTCTTAATGAAGCAATCGACACTGCCTGAGATTTTACTGGTGTAATGCATCTATTGCGAAATGGCTTTCACGTGTCAGACGATGTAAAAGGTGTTGTATTTATAACTTGTTACGTATTTTTATTATTTTTTCCGAAAGATTCTGTCTCCTTTATTAAAACTAGGTTCGGCTGTATAGATGAAGTTTATAGTATTTTTAATATTGTTTCCATTTTTTCCATATGTTATTTACTTTCGGATTCGTTCCAAAAACCCCTAAAACTATCATGAGGCGAGGCCTATGTCCAGCAGTGGACTAATACAGGCTGATGATGATGAATGAATTGTTTACCTATGTCTCTTTAATGTTTAAACATATCTTTGATGCGTTTTATCTTTTATCAATAGGTATCTTATTTGTCTTGTTTATTGATAACACGTATGAGACTTTCAGCTAATGATAAGCGAAGTTATAGACCATTAGGCATTTAGCTTTCACATACGTAATTGCACTTGCCTCGACACAGCACGTTACTAACAACGGTGCCCTTCAGATCAGTACA
This sequence comes from Lamproptera curius, assembly GCA_029286875.1. Classification (NCBI taxonomy): domain Eukaryota; kingdom Metazoa; phylum Arthropoda; class Insecta; order Lepidoptera; family Papilionidae; genus Lamproptera; species Lamproptera curius. The sequence goes on from JAGSMT010000189.1 coordinate 240,078, forward strand.
CATCAATGTTTAAAACAACCTCTTGGCACAATGTACGTTTCATCCCAAGTTTGTCGTCCTACTAAGACGAAATCTTCCAATTACACAAACAATCGTTCCGTTACATTTTATTTTCGCGCATCAAATTTAACACCCCACTCGTGTCCCGCTAACGCTCGTATAATCTTTTATTACAGTCAATTACGCGCTATGATCGCGCGTATTACAATTTCGGGGTAACATTGTTAAGTTGACAGCACAGGGGTGGTTCTGACGGTTGATGCGAAGGAGCTTTTATGTCGCCCTCGGAAGTATTATTCGTGTAATCTCTGCGGTGGTTTCGTTTTGAATGTTTCCGGAGAACGGCATGCACTTGGGAAGGCGGGAGACGTGGATTCAAGTTCTGTGAAAAATTGACATTAAATTGTTGATCTGATATCGATTCGCTTGATTCGTTTTCCGTTTGATCGTACTATAAATGTGTAGGGTAGGGTTCGGCTAAAATGTCTCTTGCTTAGATGGCTGATTTCTTATAGACCGGTCGGCGTTGTAATCGGGGGACGTGTGGTTCATCATCATTGTCATATAATTAAAGTTCCATGCTGCGATAGGGCCTGCCTCATGAGACGTTAAGACCTATGAACCTGTGCCACCTGCGTCCACTGACTCCTTTCACATTTGCGCAGGTCGTCACTTCATCTACAGGTTGCCGCTTTGGAACCTTTCGTCCTCAACGGTTGCTAATTCTGCGACATTTACCGCTTGTCGTAGTTCTTCACCGTCCACTTCAGAGCTTGCTAAGCGAGTCGAGCTCATACGAGAAAAAGACCAGAGAAGCACTATGTTTCAGTGTCGTATGTTATTACTGGCAATATACATAGATTCATCTTCATTTATCTAGGCATTCTGTCATTGTGGTTGATTCTTATGCGTGTGCACGTTTTAACGCAGCTTGTTATCAAAACATTGTATTTCAGCCAAGTAAGACTCATAGACAATGTCTTTTGGCTCGATGACGTAAAAAGCTCCCATTGGTCAAATCTATACAAAAATGCGGTTCACCAACAAGAAGGTTAATTAGCTTCTAGCGACTTCAGAGTTTGACATTGTACTTAAAACATATCTTATATCCTTTTATCGTGTCACTTACAATCTTTTTCGTTTCGAACCTTTTTTTTTTATTTAAAAATTTACCGATCGATTCGACCGTTTCGAATGCATTTGGATGTCGTTAAAAACACCGTTTAGCGTTTCCGCTCATGTTTAATTCACATCGACCGTTGGTCAGTGACCATCCCGATGGTCTCGGATGCGTCTGCGCTCACATAACGGTTCAATCTCATTAATTGATCCGGCTTGTATGGACGGTTAACGGGATTAAACCCCTTTTTAAAATATCTTCGTACGATTTTAAACTCTATTGATATTAGTGCTAAGTACAAAGCTTGCGTGGCATACGTGTCGAGCTTTTTGTTGAAAAAACTTACATAATTCTATGCGACTTTATGTCTGAGCGTTAAGGTTGATTTTTCCTTAATTTTCGGGAAGGAATTAATGGAAAGGAAAAAAATTGTGTTTGGTTTGACTCTATTAGGTGTATTAAGGTCAATTTTCGTTTGCTTTGATTCGTTGGCCGCGTACATTTTTTAATATAACTTCTTATACGACCAGTTTCTTTTATACTTGTACGTTGCACCGTTGTTTGCTTTAATGTTAATATGTTTGGATTGTTGCGACTTTATTAATTGTGTGTCTTAATTTTAAAAATGAGTAATTAAAGAGCATTGCTAGTTTAAGGAGGTCCTATAACCTTCTTTGATATAAACATATAGGTCGTACTTTCTTAACTTTGACGTGACTACGTCGTATAAAACGTCTCAAGATAGAGAGGCAGTCTGGAAAACGTCACAGCGCCGCTCACGTAACGCTCTCCATAAGCAACCATAATAGAAAGTGAGGCACGCGTCTTCACTCGTGCAGTTGGACTGCTTAAGTGAAAGAGAGAGAGAGAGAGAGAAAAAGAAAAAGAGAAAGAGATCCTTCTTCCTACTATACGAATGAATATTCACATTACAATCATTTTACTCACTAAAAGACGTTGTCACGTATCACTTTCGCCCGTATACCGATTTTACAGGCAACGAATTTTATATCCTTTACATAATCATAAAGCTGTTTTTCTTATCTCACTATGGTTCTTTTTCTTCATAGCTCTTCTGAAATGTTGAAAACGTCCACAATCGTCTATTTAAAGTATTAACTTGTAGTCTGTCTTGAAATTTTCTTCCACTAAACTTGTTTTATTCACTGGTCGTTAATCATTTTTTATTCCATAACTGCCCAATTATAATCAGAGGATTTTGTTCTACTAATAAAGTTACTAGATATAGTTTAGTTATTTCGGTTTTGTCATCGTTAGCCGCCGCCGCTCCGTGGCCAATTAGCGGGCGAAAATGAAATTCGGCCGGCGCTATCTCGTGTTTCTGATTAACTGTACTCTATTCTGTGTTGGGAAATGATTTTCGGGAGATTTCGGTTGTTTTTGTTTGTCTCTTCCCGCTCGTTCTCCCCTTCCGGAGATTTTGTTACGAGGGTGCTTGTTTGTTGGAGATGAGAGATGTTTGATTTTTTTTTATGTTTTTGTAACAATACTAGCTGTTATTATGGACGCTGTAAGGTCTGTATCGTCGGATGTAATTGAAATTATTCAATGCAATAACAAAGTAACATCTAATGTATTTGTCAATCGTCTTGTTCATTACTTTAATAATTAGTGTCGTTTTTTTTAGTGGGTTGCCGCCACATGTAATTCAACAAGTAGTGTTAAGCGTAAGTTTTTGTTTATTATAGTCGTTTTGGCGTCAATAAACTTTCAGGGAACATGAACCGCCTCCGTGGACTAGCGGTATTGGCCCTTGCTTAATAAACCCGGGGGGTTCTGGGGTTCGAATCCCAGAAAAACAAATTTGTTTTATCGTTGTTTTCTGGTTGGTTATGACGATTTGGCGCGATCGCACAATTATCTTAAAAGTAAGATGATCCATGCGTCAGATGGGCATGCAACAAGTCGGTCCACTCACAAATCCGCATTTGACCTGCGTGGGATACGGTCCAAAAGCTAACACAGGCGATGATGCTGATGATGATGATGTAAGTTTAAGCCAGCTTTTGAGGTTAATTCCATGTTTACTTTGTTATGTTATTAATGGTGTCTTTTCTTTTATCAATATTTATTTATTTATCCTCATGCGTGATACTTTATTAGGCTGACCACTCACTATTGACATTCGCTCCAACCTTTGGACTTCTTTCCTACCAACATTTCTCTGTATAAATACGTACATCGATCGCTCGCTGCTTGTGTAACAGAAATTTAACCCTAATTCTTCGAAATAACTTATTTCTAAATAATAGGTTTTTCAAGTAAATTTGTTTTGTAGATATTGTTTACCCAATCGTCACGTTTCGCCCTTCGTTCCCATTTCATACGAAGTCTCTGGAATAGGGGATTGCGACTGAGTTTGAGGTAGGCTCCCCGTGTTTGTTGGTGCGTGGGTCGAAATTAACGATTGGCCGCGGTACACACTGGGTGCTTTTTATATAATTTTTTACCATTGGAAAACATTCCTGGTGAAGTCATGAAGCATTTTGAAGGATATATGTAATTTTACGTGATTTCTTTAAGAAAAAAAATATTTCTTAAATTTAAGTGTAAATATAATCATCGTTATCTCTTTCGTCATTAGTTTCATATACATTCTTTGGCTGTAAAGATATTTGCTTTTATTGAGAAAAAATATGTGACGTGTGATGGTCTGGAATGTGCTCCAAATGATTTCGACAAAGTAGTAAGACAACAGAGGCTATCAAATTCAATATTTGTTACAATTGATTTATCTTATTTTAACTTGAACAATCCATAGTCTCATATAAAGAAGGTTAAAATAAGAACAAGGAATATTACCTGGAAACTAGGAACTATTTTTTTCTTAAACAGCTGCATAATGGATGTTTTGTGTAATACAGAACTCTAGCTATATGATTACCAAATGATGATTAACCTCGGATGTTACCAGGTTGCTAGCCCGTTGAGCATAAGCTATACGCGGTGGCTCAGTAATTAATATGTTAAAAATCACATAAAAAGATATACCGATAATTAAAGGCTGTCAAAATTAATAGGTAACATAGATTTTTTCAACGAGATTAGTGTTCCATTTTTGTCGTGTGTCGAAAATTCCATTCTGACGGAATAGTTATGTGCTATTGTGTATTGAAGCAGTCTAATAGTACTGACCATTTAATTCTTATGAGAAAGGTTGATTACAATAAATTGATATAATATCTACTATTAATAGTACTGGTGCTCGGTGTGCCTACACCTTTAGAACCGATAAGTGCCACCGCGGAAAGGTATATAAATCACTTTGCGTCCCCGTGATTTGTACTCGGGGAAAATTTTCCACGACCCAGTTTCGATTGTTGCCCTTTTCGTAGGATAATTGGCGTTTTCTTTGGAAAATAACGTCGTCTCTCTCCAATTGTCTGTTGTAGGAAGGGAGAGGAAAAATCACGGATCACGTTGCTCATGATCCCCTGGTACTTTGGTTTTGTTTACATAGATTTATTGTAGAAACTTTTTTATGGAAATCGAATAAGATGACTGTTTTTTTTTCGTGCATGGATAGGAAATAATAAATCATAGATCACGTCGCTTATATTCCCCTGGTACTCTGATTTTGTTTACTTCCGTTCGCATTGAAGCTTCTCACATACAAACTGAATATTCTACAGCCGCGAATCAGTAGTGTTTTTAAACACTACTTCTTCGGTTCAAAGGGCACCGTTGCCAAAGTAATTTCTGGGTAAATTAGAGTACATGTGAGGACTCCACGCTACTACTACGCTACTAGTACGCTACTATTGTTATGGGCAGGGCAAGTATCAAAAAAATGTAAAAGTGTAAAGAGTATAACTTCTTAGTAAGACAATTTGCCATTTTATTGTATCATAGAATTATTGCTATACTTTATCTATGCCTCAGCAAAATAAGGTTATTTTATCTTCTAAATCAATGGAGTCCTTATAACTCAATAGCGTTTTTTAATGGATGCGATTTGATTTGACGCCAATTCACTCCAATTACGTTCCATTCAATATCTCATTTTATATTATTCTACACATTTACCTTGTCGTGAATTGGACTTCGAATAGTAATATATATATATATATATATATATATATATGCCACTGAACATTTTGTATTCTTCGCTATAATCACGCGAACGTTGTAAGATTTCAATGGGAATGCAAGGAAGCCCCGGGGCGACTGAGACGTACCTATTTGTGATAAAAGTCTAGTCCGTTGAAAGGGGATTACTTCTTGTGTGCGATATATGATACTCGCTATTGCGAGTTTCAAAGTAGGTCTGATGAATTCGTTGCTATTTAAAGGTGTAGATTGCTGTTTTTAAAAGATTTTTTTAGTGAGCAATCTTTTGTCTGTACCGTTTCCTTATTCCTGCTGAATCTAGAAGTTCACAGCTTACTCGAGGATTCAGGAGAGAAAACTGGACTGTACACCTTCTTTAAAGGTAACAGGTTGTTGTTAAGACTTTACATTAATATCGCGTTTGTTAAATTACTAGCTGTTACCCGCGACTTCGTTCGCGTGAAATGTAACAAATGTCCGTGATGTGTATAGGAACATACTATATAGTAAAATATAAATAGGGTGTTTCTTTTGTATGTGTCTATCATTGGACACAAAGTTTTGTGGCTTTTGCTTCGAAGATTACCAAGTGCCATACTGACTTTCAACTCGTAGATGATTCCCGTACAGTTTGTACAAATTTGCCAGAAAAACACCACGTAAAGCTCGTTTCTGGTATCTAGACATAAAATTTTAACGTTTTATGATAAACAGAGACGATTTCCATGTAAACTTTCATCCCCTATTACATCCCTTTAGACAAAGTTTATCAAAATATTGAATAGCCTATGTCCTTTCTCGGGATGTACTCTAATTATGTACCGAATTCCATCGAAATCAGTGCAATGGTTTAGACGTTAAAGACGGACTGACAGACAGACAGTTACTTTTGCATTTATATTACATATTAGTATGAATGATTTAAGCACTGGCTACGTGTGTTAGTCGTTAATTATATTTTATTTCCTCCCTTCTATTGGCAAAAATCATCCGCATCACATTTATTGAATAAAAATTTCTATCTGACTAATTTGACACGTCAACCTCGTACACATTAAAGTAATATCAAGGCCCATAATATTGTTATTGTTAATGAACTAAATCTTGATACAAAAAAGCTACCATCCATCAGAGATATCACATTTTCGATGATAAAAGTCGAACCCCAACTCCGTCAAACCAGAAGAATATTTTTACAACCGCTGTGGTCTGTACGACGAGCAATTTTACGTTATCAGGCATTTTACTACGCCCGTAGGATTACAACATAAATTCCGTTCCCGTTTCGTTGAAAGCTTTTCTACGCATTTGCCTCGAACGATGTTTTTCGTTAATGGGCGATAATAAGCGATAATGAGCGACATGATGAAGACAACAAGACTGAGTAATGCTTAATTGGCGTGTGTACCGCCTACCGTGAAACGTTATGTGATGTCTAATGCTGCTTTTGCGGCGAAAAAGTTCAAATTGTAGTGAATTACGTTATAAATCTTTTGTAAAGTGTAACCTGTATGCTGTTTAGATGTTGATTTAACTTGTTATAATATTAATAATCATGTTAAATAATTGTAACCATATATAAACAACGGCAAATACAGTCAAAAACCCACTAAAGGAGGTGACGTGCATTAGGCCTATGTCCAGCAGTGGACTAACACAGGCTGATTATGATATAGACAAACTTTAACCTTTGAATATTTTTTGTATGTGTCAGATTGGTTTCAGCGTCTCGATCATCCTGAATAACCATTATAATGCCTATAAATGAAGTAACGAGTAGGTAAGGGGTGGTTAACTTTGTGACAAGATGACAGAGCATTTTTATATAAATATTTTTAGATACTTGAACTTGATTTGATAGTTTGATGATATGCGATTTCTATACGCTACTGCTCCTATTTATCCTGTATTTACGCAAAAGAGCTTAACAATAAGAAAGTCAGGGAATTCACGTTTCAAAAATTACACTCGAACTAGACGAATATTTCAGACAAAAGACGGCGACGTGCACTTGACTGCAGAATTTCACAAAACGCGATATGCGAGTTGCGGAGGAGCTTTCCGCTTCTTCGGGCGCATATTCAGCGTTTTACCTCGAAGTAATGCGGTATTGTTATTTTAGCAGCGAAGTCGCTATAACTGACATCCCTTCAGTTCTCGGGTGGTGTATATCTGTACGTTTATAAAGCAAAGGACGTAGGATCAAGTACTGGCGAGTGGATATACAGTAATACCCGCTTAGCGCGACCCGTTATGCGCGGTTTCACTATAACGCAATTTCAAATTTCGCGCTTAAATGCCTCGCATTACGCGAAAGAGTGCGTATAAACATAATGTAGTCATTAACTTCTATGGTCTGGGATTCCGCTTTCTCTGAATATTCTCTTTGAAGAATTGGGAATTCCCTGTCCTTCGACTTTGTTCTATGGGGATTTCCTCGTTCGTTTCGTGTGTTCATTTGTTCCGTAATGTTAGTTCGGTCGGCTGGCAGTTTTGTTTTACCATTTATTGGAGATACATACATAATTTAACCCTACGTTAAAAATGCCGCCTGTAAAGAAAAAAGAGCGTAAAAGCGTCACTTTGGAATTGAAGATGAAAGTGTTAAGAAGAATGGAAAATGGAGACAAAGCAACAATTGTTGGGAGAGATTTTGGACTCTCAGAATCGACTGTGAGAACGATTTATAAAAATCGGGAAAAAATTAAAATCTCCAGCGAAAGTTCAACACCTATAAGTGCAACAAAACTTTCTCGTTCGAGATCATCTATCTTAGAAAGAATAGAGAAATTACTGTCAGTCTGGATCGAAGATTTGAATAAGAAGAACACACCACTAAGTCAAGATCTCATATGCACAAAAGCAAAATCTTTGTATGAGATGCTGAAAACAAAAGAAGGAGAAGGGAGTGCCGCTCCGACTTTGCTGCCAGCAGAGGCTGGTTCCATCGGTTCAAGCAGCGTTCTAATCTTCACAATATCCACATAACAGGCGAGGCGGCCAGTGCGGACATTCAAGCTGCAGCTGAGTTTCCAGACAAGTTTCAAGAGTTCGTTAGACGAGAAAATTCCTGCTTGTCTCATCTTCAATGTTGATGAGACGCACTTTACTGGAAAAAATGCCATCTCGAACATTCATTTCTAAGGAAGAACGTCAAGCCAGTGGTTTCAAAGCTGCGAAAGATCGACTAACACTTCTGCTGGGTGGTAATGCCACTGGTGATTTTAAACTGAAACCTTTACTAGTGTACCATTCAGAAACACCCGTGCAATGCGAGGCACAGACAAGACAAGTCTACCAGTTGTGTGGCGATCAAACAGAAAGGCGGGTTACAGGGAAATTTTCAAGAATGGTATTCTAATAGTTTTGCCCATCAGTCAAATCATACTGTGACAGAAATGGGCTTGAACCTAAAGTTATATTACTCTTAGACAATGCCCCAGGACATCCAACCTCACTTGATACGCCCAGAGACTTAAAGTGTACGTAAAGTTCCTTCCACCAAACACTACGTCAATATTACAACCTATGGACCAGGGAGCAATAGCAAACTTCAAAGCTTATTACCATCGCCGCACTTTTAGCCAACTAATTCATGAAACTGACGGGGAAGGAAGACAGTCTATGCGAGTGGTGGAAGTCATACAACATTATGAAGTCTATTCACAACATAGAAGAGGCTTGGAAGGAAGTTAAATAGAGTTGTATGAATGGGGTGTGGCGTAATCTTTGGCCAGATGTAGTGGAAGCACCTAGAAGAATTGTCCAGATGCAGAGACAAGTGCTTGAAGACATTGCTGCAATGATTGAGGGTCTGAACTTGAAGATGTCACGGTAGAAGATCTCGTAGAACTTGTAGCAACGCACGACGATCCTATCAGCAATGAAGATCTGATCGAGTTACAGAATAATCCTATCTACGATGAAGAAGAACAAGTAGAGAGAAAGTTTTATCTTCAGGGAAATACAAAATGCACTTTCAAAATTTATTCAGGTTTGGACATATTGCAGAGTATAGACAATAATGATGACCGTGTCTTGACCGTGTGTCAAACGATTAAAAACAGTGTTGGATGTTATGAACGTATTTTACAAGAACGTAAAAAAACGCTACCAAAAGACAATAGATGTATTTTTCCGTAAAAATAAAAGTATGTATTGCATAGTGTTCTTAGAATTAAAGTGATTGATTAAAATGATTTGTATTTTTTGTATTAAATTTTGACTATGTTTAATCATAAACCTCGATATACGCGAATTTCAGTTAACGCGATTTTTTTCGAACGTATCCTCGCGTAAAGCGGGTATTATTTATATGTTATCGTTGTTGTCTTGCTGGTTAGGGCAAGGGATAAGCTGTATGCCCCATGCCTGTAAACGTGCTATTCATCATCATCATTATCAGTCTTTGAAAGTCCACTGCTGGGCATATGAATCCCCTAATACACCCCTATCCATTAGGGGGTTTTGGACCGTATCCCACCACGCTTGTCCAACACGAATCGGTGGTTGGCCAGACTTTTTACATGCCCATCCGACGCATGGATCATCTTACTTTTCAGACATTTGGTTGATCGGCCCAAATTGCCTTAACCATTTAGGAAACAACAATGAAAATTTGTTGAGTCCCCGCAGGATTCGAACCCACAACTTCCGGTTTCTAAAGCACACGCCCATACCACTAGGCCTATGGAGGCAGTTTAAACGTTCTATTGATATGTAAAATTTGTCCCATCTGTGACGAATCGTATCTTTGTCAGCCGTGATTACTTGATTACAGACACCTAATTTATCCATCGTATGAAACCTTTAAGCTTTAGTGGTCAAACATCAAGTGAGCACGACATAAAAGTTGCCCTGTTAGCATGTCACACCTGGGTATCAACTTCTCTTTTGAATTTACTAACAAAGTGTAGCATCAAAAATTCACTTCTCGTTTCTTAAGTATCTCGTTTGGTTGCTAAATTAGCTTGGATTCGTCAATCGCAATCTACAAACAGAATTTATGAAGAAATATTAACAATTTTTCATGTCTAATTCTGGTGATAGAATAACACATCACTCATGTATTACAGGTTGCATATTAGATTTCGCGTCGTCAAAGACAAAATATCTATATATTCAATATAGAAGCACTACACTTTCTTATTGGTTGATCAAATAAACTATATCTGGTACGGAAATGGAAGTCTCAGACCTAAGAAGAACCGGCGTAAGAAACTCGGCGGACAATTTTTTTTTTACTAGAGTTTGGAATGAGAGTCGTTCATGAATTTTAGAGGATGAAGGTTTTATTTCTCCTATTTAAATGTAACATTATGCGTACTTATTCATTGGACATTTTATTGTGAAGCATTTTTAATGTTTGTTATTTTGTCTTGATGGATAAAGAGATTCTTCGTCGCTTGTGATGAGTATGGATTATTACCTGAACCTCTTAAATGAATATCTGTCCGTGTACCAAAATTTTAAGATGTTCGTGTCAGGGTATTGTGAAATCCTTTTTCGTTTCGGCGAAAGAAAAGTTACTAAATGAAAGTCCTTTCTTAATTTTATGTAGAAGTGTAACACATCTTCATTGGTTGTTAAATATTCTACTATATGTTTGGAAATTCGGTTGCTGATAACTTCTTTGTATATTTACGCTTTAAGGTTAACTTGGGTTTTCTTCAAGTATTTTTTGTATTTCTAACTGAAGATCATGTTATGAATTTTTTTTCTGTTGTTTAAAGCATTTTGGAATTAAGTATATATTAATTTACTCTCTATGTTAAGCAGAAAAAGAAAGAGTGGTAGATTGAATTTCATAATGAATATTTGTACATTGCAGGTTTATATCAGGTTTGTGAAAAAAATAGAGATGATTTCCGAATTTAACTATTAATAAATTTAAAGAGGTAGTCAAGTAACGTTTTAAAGGTTATTACGATATTAATGAATTTTTAAATGATAACACAGCCTGGTAATGGAATGCTCGCTCCAGGTCTTGTTTCAAAATTGCATAATATGTAATGCCGAATTATCAAATTGTTTGTTATTTTTAAAAGATGACATAAAAAATAGTCCGCTGAGTTTCTTTCGCCGGTTCTTCTCAGGTCTGAGGCGTCCTTTTCCGAACCGGTGGTAGTGTGTTTGACAATCAATGAGCAAGTGTAACGTTAACGTTAACGTTAAACAAACCGATGCAGTATACGAGACTATACTGCATCGGTTTTTGTATATATAATATATGTTAAATTTAATGTGATATAGTATATGTTGAATAAATGTTGTGTATATATTATATGTTAAATTGATTCATGAACATGTTCCGCTTCAACCGCATTCGTGATCCACTATATCACTTACTAACGCTTGCAAAATAATTATTTTAAGCTAAAATAATATTAGAGTCAAATGTAATTAAAGACGACAATTCCGTGCATTGTGGATCGAAAACATAATGCAATCTTTCCAATACCTCCGGTAGCTACATTTGTTGTCTCGCTCAAATTTACGCTCTCATCGTTATGTCCGGACCCACAACATACAAAAATTGCTTTTAATAAAGGCGATTATTTAAAAATAAAATATAACTTGGGTCTCATACAATGGGATTATGAATTTTCAAATAGAAATGTAAACGATGCACTGGATATATTTTATGAAGAAATAAATAAAAACATTCTAATGCATGTGCCAGTTATTAATTACTATCCTATATGGATAACTTCGCTTACTTTTATTGACATACGAAGAGCCTTATTAAAATCTAAGAGGAAAAAGAAAGCCCACAAAAAATGGAAAAATTTGATAATAAATTGGATTACACTGAATTCTTTCTCTTAAGGAAACGTTTTCATCGCATTCATACTGCATGTTATAATAAACACTTGTTTAATTGTCAGCAAACCCTAGCTAAAAATCTTAAGTTTTTTTTGGTCATTTATTAAATCAAAGCGTGCAACTAGTGACTACCCAAATGCATTCACATTGAATAGCGTATGTTTAAACAGAAGAAGAGATATTGTACATGGGGTTCAATCAATATTTTAATAGCATGTTTGCACTGCCCAGCGCCAATTACAACCCTTCAAACAGTAGTGACGCACAAAATTGTATATCGTTAAATTTAGGTACAGTTCATATAACTGAAGCTATCGTTTTATCACTATTAAAAAATCTGGATACTAGGAAGAGCGCTGGCACTGACAATATACCACCATATTTCATCAAGCAATGCGCTGCAGCACTTGCATCTCCTTTAACTAAATTAATAGTAAATCAATTACAGAGTGTGTTTTCGAAATGAATGGAAACAGGCTAGAATCGTACCCATACATAAAATTATATAAAAAGGATTAAGGAAGGGCAACAAGTAGACGTAATATATACAGATATAGAAAAAGCGTTTGTCCGCGTGGATCATATTTACTCATACAAAAATTCGAGACACTTGGGATTCATGGTGATTTGCTCGTAGGGTTATATCTTATTTAACAAATAGGTCCCAAGCAGTTGTAATGGGCGGGTACAGATCTAATTTTATAAACATCACTTCTGGGGTTCCACAAGGTTCCCACTTAGGACCTCTTTTCTATAACGTGTATCTGTACGACATTCATAAATCATTCACTTTTTCCAAATTCCTAATGTATGCAGATGACACTAAAATATTTCTTAACATTAATTCATTGGAAGATACGCAAAAATTGCAGGATGACATTAATCAATTATATAGATATTACGCGCAGAATAAAATAACCGTAAATGCAAATAAATGTAATGTAATTAGCTTTACACGAAAACGACATCCAATATTACAAACATACTTTATTTATAACACTCCATTGGTGCGGACAGATCAGATCCGTGACTTAGGTATATACTTAGATACTAAATTTAACTTTAACTACCATATTAATGCAACTACAACAAAAGCCTTTAGATCTCTTGGGTTTGTTATGCGAACGTGCTCCCCGTTTCGTAATCCTGATAGTATTAAAAGTGTATACTTTGCATATGTCCGCAGTGTTTTAGAATTTGGATGCAACATTTGGTCACCTAATTACACAACACAAATAAATAGATTAGAAAAAATTCAAAAGAAATTCATAAAAATTTTAAATTGTAAAACTTTTTATCCTACATAATCATACTAATTAGATTGTAAGCAGCATGGGATTCTACCTCTTTACAAAAGAAGAATCCTTTTAGATATGGGATTACTTTATGACTTACTTAATTCTAAAATTGATTGTTGCGAGCTTATAAACAAGTTAGAGTTACGCGTCCCAGCTCGCCGTACGCGTCACACTCCTCTCCTAAATACATCTTCACACAGGAGTTATTATGGCCAATGATGTAAAATATATAACACATTTCAGTAAACTCGATCCTTTTTGTTGTACAAAAATCAAATTTAAAAAGAACGTCTTAGAAATACTATCCGAACAAGAGTCCGATTTTAGATTTTAAATTTAAAATTCAAAATTCAATTACTACTGATTTAATGTTATTTGTTAAACATCTTTGTTGTTATCTGTACTTGTATATTAATTGTGTAAATTATGTGCTGTTGATTTAATTTATACAAGCATGTGTAATGGTGTAGTGTTTTACTTCAGTTATATGCTTCTCTATTGGTATTTTTTTATTATTATTAATGAAAACTAAATTTATTGTGTGATAACATTTGAAAATGTGGTAATCTTTTATTGGCTTTTCTACTTGTAAATACTCTTTATTGTTTATTGTGTCTTATTATAAGCTGTTGATTACCTGAATAAAGAATAAAAAAAAACTGAGTATTCAAACCCATGAACGGATTCACACCTACGCCCCCGACTTTGACGCGCTCGCCCGAACTGTCAAGTTGATTCCTTACGCTCGACCCGTTTCGAATGAACTCGCCGTGTAATCCTAATGTCGGACTCGTGTTCATTAAACGCTCGCCGATATCGAGCTGCGTGGGGCGCATCACTAATGTCGAGGCGACCCGTCTTAATGGGTCGCTTAGATTAGCCCCCGACCCAGTTCGGCGATAAGTCGTTAGGGCTGTGAAACGGCTTAACTTTGAATGTGTCGATATTTGTTTTTTTTTCTATTATTTGTTGATTAAACAAGGTCTTCGGAATGTTTGATTTTTATTCCTTTTCTTTTTAAATTTAAGACTGCGTCAATTTTTAAAAGGCATATAATATTGGAACACAAAAAGATGACAATATTATTTGTCAAAATTATGTTCTTAGTTTCCGATTGTATGCATATAGAAAAAATATGTGTCAATCAGGTCTAATATACATCTTAGGCATTAAAAGCATCAGCCTCGTTATGTTTTATTTTTTATATTATGCTATATTCCTGTTTAAGGCGCTAGCTGTAATGCAATCATAATCACGTTATATATAAATTTTCAGTACCCAAACCTAATAATGTAACTATTTTCTAATGTTTTCCATTATCCTCTTAAATCGAAACTCCCAGGGAGCATACGACGCGTTTTGTTACCGATGAACATATAAAACAAGGATAACGAATTCATAAGACATAAAGCGGTCCCACTAATGCATCCGCCCCCGTTTACGTGGCGCATTAAAATCTCCGCCGCTCATGAAATTTTAAATTATTCACCTCCCCCCCTCCCCCCCTCTCCCGCCCCTTCTTCAGGCCACAGTGCTGAATGGATCGCTTTATAAATGCTAATGCTCTATACTTTCAGTGCAATATGATAATTGCTTACGTCAATGGAAATGGTAAATAGATAGGATCGGCTGATTTGACGTCGTTTTCTTCGAAGTGTTTACGTTGAATGTGTTTGTTGATCGATTTTTATATTGTTTTTTGTATGGGATTGTTTTAAAATGCTTATTAAAATTTGTTCAATGTCTTTGTCGGTCGTTTTTTGTTTCTTTTAGTGTGATTTCTTTAGAATTTCAAATTGAAATCAGTCCAATGTGTTCGTCGTTCGAGTCTTTTTTTTTCACGCTCAACGCTCTTAGACGTAATGTTTTGTCTCGTTTACTAGGATATGACGCCTCCGACTGGAGAGTAGTGTAAAAAGATACTGATTTGCGTCAGAAATAGGCACTGTAGTGGTAAAAGAGATCTGCCACTTTATACAATGTTCTCGCTAAAGACAGAGATAATTATTTTGGTGTCTATGGAGGTTGGAATCTTGCAGAAAGACAACATCATATATAGTTTTCTCCTGATTGATTTGGACCATTATCCATGGACCATGCGTCGTAGAGAACTGGTTTAAAGAGTTGTTCGTGGTTGTAAAAAGCACTTTTGGTTTTTGTACATCAGTGCCTCTAAATTAACTGATATCCAATGGAATAATCGAATATGGTTTACTAAACTGTTATTCAAGCTAACTGATTTCGTAGTGGTACGGTCAGTGATGTTTCCTGTCGAAACTCAGTTTTGATAGTGTTTTCCCAATTTGTTGAGGCAATGCGGTGATCAATCTCACCAAATCGTCCCATCGTCGAATGGGCATGTAAAGAGTTGGTTCTGCGCCATATCATTCCGTCCGCGTGGTAATCGTCCCTATACAGTCTCGAAAAGATAAGTTATTTGGATGATCTGAATTTAGGTTCGAATCCGTTTCAAAAAACATCTAAAGTTTCCTATTGTTGGATCATTATCCATGATACTGTAGGAACTGTTAAAAGTTTTCTGGTGTAGAAGCACCTTTGTTATTGACATCAGTCTCTCTAATTACTGTATCATGGAATAATCGGATCGGTTACTAAACGTTTTCAATATAACTGATTTCGTAGTGGTCGTCGTGATGTTTCCGAAACTCAAGTTAGTATTTTTGACGCTTTTTATTTAAAATCAATTGTTTGACAATTGATTGTAAACGTCACTTGAATACGAAACTTGTAGTAATATCACTTAGTTTTACCTAAGTTAAATTAAAGGCTATATTTTGATTTACTTAGTTTTAAAAATGGTTATATTTTAGTGGAGGAAGTTAGCAACACTATGAAATGATTGAACAATTATTTTCTTTATTTTGACGATCACTACAAATTATTGAATAAAACTATGTCAATTTTATGGATTTCTAGTTAGCACGAAACTTTAATACGTTTCGAAATGTCTCGAGTTGAGTTAATATAAAATCTATGAAATCTTTAAAATTAGCACTCCACTCCATAACAAATCAAATGTCAGAGATTTTAGCTCGTAAAAGCTTTATTCGCCATACCGTGTATTTGGTCGTTTGTTTTACCTATACAAACGTACTTTATTTTATGGACGCGTAAAGAATTTAAGATCGTCGTAAAGGTGCACTAAAAGAGCACCCACTCGTGCCAATTTGTTGAACCCCCACTCCCCGTGTTCAAAATCAATGTGAGTTTTGCCCTAAAACATATAACACGTCGGTTGGCAGATTGTTTACGTTGAAACTTTTATGTTTGGTAGCCGTATGGTTGAGCTGTAGGTGCTGCAATCTGCCATTCCGTAGCCCCAGTCGGTTTAGATGTGTGCTTTAGAAACCGAGGTCGGGTTCGAATCCTTCGTGGACTCAACAATTATTTTCATTGCTTGTTTCTAGTTGGTTAGGCAATATTAGCCTGCACCAATTGTCCTGGATAAAGAAATGATCCATGCGTCGGATGGGCATGTAAGTCGTCACCCACCAACCCGATTGGACCAGCGTGGTGGAATAATGTCCAAAGCACCCTTAATGGATAAGTGGTTAGATAAGCTATAGTCCAGAGTGGATCTTATACAGGCTGTTGATGATGATGAGATATGATGAATCATGATGATGATTGATGATATGATTGATGAGCCTGTATGATGGTTTTAATCTGTGGATTTGTAAATATAGCTTTTGCATGCAATTTGGTTCGCGTGGTAGTAAAAAGTGTGCGGTACTAACGTACACTCGTAAAATGAAGTTTTATGACGTTATTTCAAAATATGTTACATATTTTCAACTTATGAAGAAATTTATTAAAAAGTTAAATTAGATAAAGTTTAATAAGGCTTTTATTATTATAGACATAAAAAAATTGCAAGTTATTTCATTCTTAGCTTACTTACTACTAAAATTATTATTGAACATTTCATATAATTGTAATAGATTTTTACTATTATTGATGTCGTTATTTTATATTTGGTGTTAATTACATATCTTTGAATCACCGTGGTAGGATCAATAATAGATGGAGCGTAAAGTTTAACGAAAAATGTTCACTGCAATTTTTTTCCAACCCTTTAGATATAAGAAGTTTCACTACAAATGTAATTGATATTTTTTAGGTTTTGATTATTATATTTACTCAAGAAATTTACTAATTACTTCAGTTTCATTAGCTACTCTAGTCAATAGTGCGTCAAAATCGAACAGATATTAGCCCCAAGGGACGATATTAACGAATTCGTTAGCGCTCAGCGCTTTTCTAATATACATCCCCGTCTCTGTACACGACGAGAATCTGACGGCGATGGGGTGGGGTGGCTGTTATTTTTTTATGAAGCGCTTTTCAGCTTCGAAGGTCAAAGGTCATTTCCCCATTTCGGAAGCGTGATTTTGTTTGTGATCGAATCAGGATTTCCCTTTGTGATTTGAATTTAGAATCAGGCTGAGTTGGACATTGATGACGTCAGGGAATGTTTAGATTTTTGTAAACAGGATAAAGTTTTATGTTTATACGGATTTTTTAGCAAGTAAGGGTTTGGAACATAAGCATAGCAGATACAGCATCGATGCAAATTATTTTGATTTAAAACAATACTGAAAATATGCCTGTTTGTTTACGTTGTGAGGTGGAAATGGTGAAACGTTTGAATAAATATCAAATGCAGTCTCACGACCTTAACCTTGTGTTATTAACCCTATCATTGTAAACCAAAGGTCATGTCTTCGAATTCTAAGGCGAGACAACTTCTGTTGTTGTTTTCTCGTTGTAGTTAGGGTAATAGGAAATATCGCCTACTTGTCTTCAGTTTAATATTATTAATGCGTCAAAAGGGATTCATCCATTGACTGATTTTGTTTGATCGAGCAGGTCAGATGCAGGTCGCTCTATGTTAAAACTGTAGTTCTAAGTCTACTCTCTGAATTTTTATTACTTGAGAAAGGCTTGGTCAGGATATAAAGATTGAGTAGCTAATGTAATACTTGGTTGCGTGTGTTAAGGTTTAATTTCTTATGGATTTATGTTGACAACGTATACTAACAGTGCAGCATTTACGTGTGTAAGCACTACCTTATATTCGTCAATTGATTTAGAATCACGTTTCGCTCATTCTAGTTGCTGTGTAAACCGTCCTATTAATACTGAAACCATTATACTTGGCAAAGTTAAGAGTACGTGTGCGATAATTCAACACTCTGAACACCGAGACTTATCATAGTCGGTTAAGTTCAAGCTTTCTGTCAAAGTTCATCGACCTTTCACTGTCCTGTCACCTGTCTGACTGTCAAAAGTTCATTCACCCGACTCTACCTCAGCCGTAATAATTCTCCTACGTATATTTAGATCGCCGCCCAACCCCCAAACCATCCTTCAAATATTATGGACTACCCCACGATTGCGCGTGCATAACATTATCCCGCCCACGCGTAACTATTTCCGTAAATTCATACGTCGACGTGTCATCCCGTGGGGGTGGGTTATTAAGTTGGTGGGTGTAACACTACGTGACGGGTCACGTGTTGTTCGTGTATATGTTGACCCGTAAAGGTAGGCTAGGGGTTGTGTGTGAGAATTGATGATGAGTTTGAATCGAGTTATGTATGTCTAAAATGGTTGACTGTTGGTGTAGGTACTTGTATTTTAATTTATAGGTCGTGAGTTCAAATACTGCGGGGGAAGGGTTTTTTGATGTTATAACATATTTGTTTTGTATATTGCACCCTTTAAGTGTTTTGTAGTACTCGCAGGTTGATTGGTGGATAATAGAGGCAAATTAATTTGCAGAAAATTTAACATTGAATCTAGACTAGGTGGATCGTGGTATGTTTTCTGAATAGTAGCTGAAATGGGGTGAAAACATCGGATTAAACTAATATGATTTAACCTGATAAATTCGTTAAATTAAATATACAGGGTGTCCCATTTAGAATGGATAATCCTTGAGCGCCGCAAAGCACAGCTACCCGGCACTCGAAAAAATACACAAAGAAAAAATTCCAACTGGTACTCAAGTTATGATTTTTTAAACGTAAATCCATTTTTATGATGTTATTGTCAATTTATGTGCACAGACGCAAATTAATGAATTTGTTACGTTTTTGGTGTTATATTACTCCTCACAGACTATACTATTACAAAGTAATAAATAACATGAGTATCTATTGTACTTTTTAACAAAATATATCAATTTTAATTTTTAGTATGAAATTTGATCACAAAATAATTTTGACAAAGTTTGAGAGTGTTTCATGTAAAAAAAGTATGGAAACCAAGTGGCCAAGTATTTAAAAAAATGCTGCAGTTAATACAGTTTACAAAATGGTATAATACATCATTTTATCTAATACTATTACGAACTTATTGCTATTGAGATGCAAAAGGGTAAATACGACTAAAAAGAAACGATAAATATATTATTAAATTTTAATAATAAGAAATTGCAGGTGTACATAAAACAATCTTTATTTATAACAGGTGTTCAAATTGTCTGCCACCGACTCTAATACACGCTCTACATCTTCTAATAAAGGCTCTACTAAGAAAGCGTGCGTAGCGTCGTTCATTTATTTTGAAGCGGCCTCGTCACTATAATTATTATCACCATCATCATCATCATCAGCCTGTGTTAGTCCACTGTTGGACATAAGCCTCCCCTAACGCACGCCTCCTCCATTAGGGGTTTTTAGACTGTATTTTTATAGTTATTATACTAGTACTTATATGTATATTTTACTTATATAAAAAAAAACTATATATTTTGTCAGGCTTATAGAGTGTGTAATTGTGATGATAACGGGCTGTGTTACTTCCATCAATACGGACGTTTCATCGATTGTCCGATTCGTATTTTAATTGATTCTTATATATATTAAGGTTAAGAGTTGAATGAATTTGTCCTTTGTCGTACATTTGGGTATGCCATTCTCTATAGGCTTCGGTGTCAATTAATATTCACTTTCCATCTGATTCTTTATATTGTTTATTAATTGTAATACTGCGAGTATTTTAATTCTTTCACCTAACCTTTCCCCCAAGTTATCATGGGTCGGCTTCTAATACATCCAGATTTACCTGAATAACAGTTTAAAGGGTAAACTGCATTCTAATGATGAATTAGTACTCAGTAAATTTGAAGGCACTGACTTCCTATAACGATTGCTAAAGACGGTCGTGACAACTGGGGCCGACTTTTACATGCTCATCCGACGCACAATTGGGTGATAGTCCTAACCAACCTGAAAACAACGACAATACAAAATTGTTTCCCAGCGGGTTTCGAACCCACGACCTCCGGTTTACACAGTATAGGCCAATACCGCTAGGCCACGGAGGCGATTGTTTCCATTATTCTTACCCAATGCGGAGATACAATTAACATGTCTCATATGCATTGCGTTTTAGAGCGGACAAGTTTTTGCGTAGGACGTGCACTGGTCGGTTCTTAAGCTCAGTACACGAGTGATTACACTGTTTACGATTCTCGGCGTACTCGCGGGGGCTATTGTTCGTATGTTTGCCACAAGGGTAAGGGCTAGGTGCGTGTTGAGGCGTTTGCTTGAGCGTGAGCGTTTTCTTGAGCGGAGGCGTTTCCTTAAGTTTTAGTTTGTATTGCAACATCCATTACATTAGTTAGGTTCGCTTTGAGTCTTAGTGTATGATGTAATGAAAATGGTTGTAGCAGTGTTGGTAACTAACGAGTTTATTGGGTAAAGCTTTTAAGCATTTTACTGGGCGACGGACACAATAACAGTTTTATATGCACCGACTGACGTCTGACCCAAATTGATGTACTTCATTAATTGGTTGGATTCTTCTGTGAAAATGTTAATGGATTGAATTTCTATCAAGATTGTCAAAGGCGGTACGGTATGTCCTTTTCCTTTCGTAGATTATAAATCATTGCACTTTTGAACTACTGGGCGATCATTAGCCTTGTTAGTCCACTGCTGAACATAGGCTTTCCCTAATGCACGCCTTCTCCGTTAGTGGGGGTTTTGGACCGTATCCCACCACCACGGTAGTCCAATGCGGGTTGATGGGTGGACCGACTCTTTACATGCCCATCCGACGCACGGGTCATCTTACTTTTCACTGAAAACTTTTAACTTTAAACTGAAAACCTCCGGTTTATAAAGCAAGGGCCAATATCTCAGACCACGGAAGCGGTTCTATTAATATATAATTAATAAGTGTATTGATATACAGCGTAAATAACTTCCAGTCGCCACCTACCCTATACTTACCAGCGAAATCCAATATGGCGTCGGTGTGTTGCATGAATCCATAACGCACTTCCTTTTGCAGCGTGGCACAGTTCGGTTCTGCGATCGGGTGACTCATGCAAATATGTCCCCATTGTAGCTGCGAGTTTCATTTAGAACGAATGTTATTCAAACGATGTGTGTACGAATGTATAGATTCGTTGTTGGGGTATAATCTGTACTAATATTATAAGAAAGGAAAGAGCTGTTCGATTTTAAATATTCTTTGAATGCTAGAAACATATATTATCCTTAGTAACATAATACTTTTGCTCCAGGAAAATAAATATATTCAAAGTCAAATATCTTTATTCAATGGAAATGGTTCGGAAATGAAGACGACTGAGAAGAACACGATGTAAAACTCAGCATTATCTAGAATAACGCACGCTAGTGCTTTTAATCATAGAATACTTCAGCTAATTATGTAGTCTTAAAGGTTTTAATGTAGAATAAAAGTAATTCAAAGTGATTATCCAGTTTTTCATAAATTTGCTTAAGCTCACTGATAGTTCCTAAGCACTCTTACTAGAGGCCGTAGTCTGCCTGTGAATACTTTTATTCAATAATGTGTTGTATTCGTCTATATAAAAGAATTGATTGTTTGAAGGAGTAATGAAACAAATGTTCGCAACGGATAATTTATTAGATTGATAGCTACGTGATACTAATAATTGGGATAGTCAAAACTCCTAATGGAAGGTTGCGTGTTTGGGAGAATGACAAATGTTCAGCAGTGGACATCACAGGCTGATGATGAGTGATGATGATACTAGTAATAAGCGTCTTATTGCGCCAATAGTCCGCAAGAGTATCTGCTTCTCGGCTTGAGGGAGACTGAGTAAATTTTAACACCAAACGATCGTAACACTATGTGTTATAAGAATAATTATAGTGTTTTAATTGCACTTTAGCGTAACCCGTTATATTGGTATATCCTGTGGATGTTATGAACAATATTTCGTAGCAGGGAACCATAGCTTTAGATTGTTGTTTCACCTCAGAATTCACATGTAAGGGCCCAATCTAAAAGATGTACTGATGCATGCAACACTGCGCTATTGCGTCGTGGGGCAACCGTTCGATTGCACAATAAATTGTCCCGTTTCCTCGTCCGCCTTTGAAGTAACAGTTATAAGCTATGCTAAGGTAAGATAATATTCTCAGTATTATGCAGACGTTTTATAGGATACTAGGATGTTTAATTAGGGTGGCAGTATTATAATAAATCATCAGCCTGTGATAGTCAACTGCTGGACATAGGCCCCTAAAACCCCTATCCATTAGGGGGTTTGGACGGTATTCCACGACGCTGGTTCAATGCGAGTTGATGGGTGAACCGACTTTTGACATGCCCATCCGACGCATGATCGTCTTAATTTTCAGACAATGGGTGATCGGCCCGAATTGACCTTATCCACTAGGAAGCAACAATGAAAATTCGAACCCACGACCTAAAGTACAGCAGTGGACTATTACACGGCTGACGATGATAGTGCTGTGCTTTTGAATGCAATTAACATTATGAGGATGTTAGACGCCAGTTGTCTTTCGGAAAACTTTTATTGTAATGAATGTAGATTAATATAAGGTCGGCCTAATGACAGCTTGATAAAAAATGAAAACTTTAATTTACTAAACGTAACTAAACTAGAGTTGCATATGCGATTGAAACGTTGCGTCCTTTCCCCATCATAAACCCGTAGTGTTCTCCGTATGGTACCAGTCGCTATCCAATCACGAATCGATGATAACCAATAATAATGCCGTATATTTCACCGCCATTTTGTTTTTGACGTTTCATTGTTTAATCTTCATCATCATTATCAGTCTGTGTACGTCAACTGCTGGACATAGGCCTCCCCTAATGCACGCCTTCTTCATTAGAAGGTTTTTGTGACCATATAAGGATTAATTACTTTATAAAACTTTTAAAAAATATATTATGAATTGTCGTGTATTATTAACGTTTAAACGAGAGGCTTTCCTTTATAATTTTGTCTTTAAGGTTTATATTTTGTGAGTGAAAATGCTAATTGGCAATTTAATTTGGTGCTTTTAATGCAATTTCATCCGAACGATGAATCTATCATCCCCCGGCACCGTCGATTCGTAAGTACATTGAGATCGAACACTTATTGTACCCACGGTTTTCAGTCAGTGCTTTTGACATGCAATTCAGGCATGTTTATGACAGGCACTCTAAGAGACAATGTAGGTGTCTCTATCAATAGACCCTGTTTTTGATGTTAAAAACGAGCGTTGATTTATTAAAATTTGACTAAAGAACTAGCCTAGTTTGTGAAAAGTTTTTTTTTTTGTTTAAAATGGGAAATTATACGCTAATCTCAAAAGATATTAATTTTGATGTTGATGTGATTTCAAATCTTTTCAAATGTGTCTGTTACGTTCGACGGCAGTCAATTAATTAATGCTGCTTTGGTTTAACAATACATTGTATGTATGTTATGTATATTATAGATGGTATGGACAATGTTAATAACAGTCCCAGGACGATGATAGTGTAGCTATAAGTGCCGTGTGAAGTGACCGCTGAGACATTGTGTGCTGCGTTTTAACAAAGTCTGTTGGCAATAGCTCATTTCGCCAAAAGCGAACGCGTTTTAATAGGTATGCTGACGCCTTGTTTAACCCCCACGCGATATTCAACCAATTAGAGTATCGGATAATATAATCTATAAAGCGGCTGGATTCACTAGGGGGTGTTTAGACCGTGTTCCACCACGCTGGTCCAATGCTAGTTGGTGGGTGGACCGACTTTTTAAAAGCCCAATTTCCTCATCGGTCCAACTTAAGTCTATAACATCTTTATTACTTATACTCGTCGTTCAACGAACTGTACATGACCTTATGATTTCTTTGTTCTAAACACACGTATAATAAATTACACACCACTCGCTACTTGACAAACACGCTGTACGAAGACTACTCGTTTGCATCTGGCTATTAACGCCACCTGCGCGATGTGGGTTAACGATAGGCAAATCTAAGCGGACATTGTGTCGTTTGAATGCCAGAGTGTTTGTAATGTCCACATGCGTACATTAGGTACAGTGCATGTTATTACGTAGGGATGGTAAGATGTGTATGGGATTGTAGCTAAAATTAAAGGATGATTTCGGTTTAGAGGCATGTTAAACGAGTGCGAACGTGTACAGCTAGTCATAGTAGAAACGGAACATGTTACGAATTGGAGATCGTAGGTTCGAATCGTAAAGATGAACCTAACTAATTTTAGCCGTTGTGTTTAAGTTATTTATAGCGATATGAGCCGATTTTGCACTGAATGAGATGAAAATTTTTAAACAAACGGTTACGGAAATATGTCTTTTACAATACCTGCCATACATACATGCCTGCATAATACACTTATTTAATACGTAACTAGTAATATCAAAACATTTCGTATACTTTACTTAACCTAAATGTTAAGGGTTTATATACTATCTTTATTTGTTAAAAAAAAATGTTCCTTACTTTCAGTTTACTTTTATACTTACAATTAGTTGTTTTACGCACTTCTACGTAGTATTATGAAAAATAACTTTCTGTTAAGATTTTTTAATAACAAAGTAGCCTAACTTACTCCCCGTTACATGAACTATTTTTAATAAAAGTCCCGTCAAAAAGGCCCGGCCCTTCTTGAGATTAGCCAGAATAGAAAGAATATTTAAAAAAATAAATGTTATATGTATTGGTTATATATATTTATAGGTATAGACTAGAATAATAATTATAAGTACTAGGGCAGCATAAAGTTCGCTGTCTTGCTCTGATATCCTGTTACGTCACTATATTCATAAGTCTGAATAAAGTTCAGACTTTCAAATGCAATATAACGGTTTAGCATCCGACTTCCGCACGTGTAGATCCCAAGCTCGTTACGTTCTAGAATTATGCATCCTAATTCTTTATGTATAAATGGGATTTCCTCCGTCGACTCAGTAGTAGATAAATATTTAAGGAAGCAAATAGTCGTATGTTCTTTCCATTGCTATAGGGTTGTCACTCTGTACATTTGATCGTATTCTAAAATATTAAAATGTTTAAACTGCTGCGTCATAGAATAATTTCAGTTTATTTGGATACGAGTTACCTGGATAAATAATAATATTTAATGGGCTAATCAACTTTAAAAGAATATTCCAGCACGGGCTATGCTTTTTTGCGCAACGCTTTTATATTGAGGTTATCAAACTAAACTAACAAATATATATAAAATTTTTTACTAGCTGTGGCCCGTGACTTCGTCGGCGTGGTAATAAAAATATATATATTTATTTCTAAAGAAAAATGTAGCCTAAGTTACTGGGAGTAACGTTACATCAGCTGATAGTCTCAATTGTATACATTCAGAATAGTCACACAGTCAAACGAAATTTAAAAATGTTGTTTTTATATTTTTTATCCTTGAATCTATGCTTCCAACTCATGTCTATAGTAAGCTTCATCTAACACAGAGTTCGCGAGAAGTTCCGTCCACGAACTAGGTGGCCTCATTTTCTGTTAAAATGATCATACAGAAGGTACTTGAGTTAGGCATTACTTTATGTCTCCTAAGGATCGTCGACGATCGGTTTACGGACCGGACGCCGACGGTCTGGCGACTGTATTAATCGTTTGCTGGGGGCGATGAGAACCGCCCTGGAACGCGGGTGTACCTAGTATACGCGGTGTGTGTGTGCTATCCCTACTTGTGTGGTGTGTAAGGTTGGATGTCGGGACCCCCGTTGGCGACCCCTTCCTCGTCCGGGTCGAGTAGAATGTTTCGCGGTCTACGCTTTTGACTGGACGCTTTTGGATCGGCCGTGTACGATGCTGCTTTTACCAGCAGAGGGTTATTATGATTAATAACTTTATCGAAGTGTTTGCGCGTTAACTTTTGAAAGTGTTCGCGGAGTGTTGGCAAATTGTTTTATATGTATCGGTGTTATACGTATCGGTTAGCAATTAAAGACGTTTATTTTGATGTTACAAAAAAAACAATCCAATTTTATCTGTATAGATAAACAGCTTTTTAATTATATTCTGGCCCGCTTCCGTATAAAAAATACTAGTATATTACCACGTATACTATACATAGGATCTTTCAGTACATGAATAGTATTAACAACTGTAGATTTCGTTATTCAAGTTTTGCCAGCGTGTTAGATGTTGGGGATAACACGATTACCAAGCTGAGCGTTGCTCATCGAAGCGTAGAGCTAAGTTAAACTGGTGAGATTTGTGACGAGCTGGTGTGATTTAATTGTATAATCCTGATTTACTACGTCTGTCGCGGTCTGTCCTGTGTGTGGTTTTATATATATGTGTGTAAGAGTGTTGGTTGTATAGGAAAGAATGGGTAGAATAGAGAAGCACTTCGTTGACAAACTTCAAATTTACTCCAATTTTTTTTGTTATGGATTATAGATATGTAGTTATCTTTTAAGGAAATGTTTATAATTTATTCCCGACTAGCTAGACTTACTTACGCACGCGTATATTTATCAATATAATCACTATAATATCTCCTGCGCAGCGGGCTAAACTCTGAGTCTCTGGCCGCCGTTGTATACCGCCGCCGGATACTATTAGAAGGACATTACTTTTACATTCAATAGATGTTAAAACTTTACTCACAAAGAACTATTGGTATCATCATCAGCCTGTTTTAGTCCACTGCTGGACATAAGCCTCTCATCATGCACGCCTTCGCAATTAGGGGTTTTTTGGACCGTATCCAACCCCGCTGGTCAATGCGGATCATCTACTTTTCAGACAAATTGGTGATCGGACCAAATGGCCCTAACCAAATAGGAAACAACATTGAAAATTAGTCGAGTCCCCGCAGGATTCGAACCCACGACCTCCGGTTTTTAAAGCACACGCCCTTACCATTAGGCTACGGAGGCAGATAACTATAGGTATAGATTTATATTATCTTTGATAGTATAAAAGACAAGCACGCTTAAGAGGTTCGATGCGCGTGTCCATTATCGCACGTTTGATCGCGTCAGGTAACTTATTGTCGTTCCGTCATATGGCATCGTCTATCAGGTCCATTTTACTACGGCGGCCGATCTTTAATACAGATCAACCAACTGCTCAGGAGATGTTATAGTGCACAAGTGTACGCGCAAACACAGGTGCACTCCTCCCTATTCCTTTATTTTCTCACATGGAGTAGTACGACCTGATGGAAACGCAGGATACGACTTACAGGACCATTAGAGGATCACCGCATGACCGAACTCTTAACAGGACAAACGAAGTGTCAGTCCCGCAGTTGACCCAGACCCGAAACAACGAAAGTTTTCATCCTTTAGCAGGAGTTTGGACACTAACTACCTAGATTTAACAAAGTCGATTTCTCTTACCACTAGGTACCATGAGTTTCAATCCTTAGCAAAACACAAGTTGTGGTTTTGATGGTTTTCAATAGATAGAGTGATTGAAGAGGAAGGTTTAGTTATGTATAATTTATCCATAATACTGTAAAGAAACGCTGATAGATTTATATATTTTTTTCGTATTGCACCCGTGCGGGGCCGGGGCGGGTCGCTAGTTAAATATATGAATCATTAAGCCAGTGACGTGAAAGTTTCGCGGAAAACGCACGCAAATCTGTCGATAACATCAACGTGTTGTTGTTTATCGATCGATATCGATTGATTCCGCTTCCGGCTGATAACGGCGTATATCGTTCGATGCACGTGCGTGGGTTGTCGCCGTTTTATCGACAATCAATCGGTGGTGGTGAATTGGCGTTTGTTATCTTCGAGATAGTGTTGTATCCGCTTTGGCGTTTCCTGTAACGTCCTTTTTTTAACGAAGCGATACTTTCTTGGAAAGTTGGCACTTATCATGTTTATTCATTTACGTGGTGTAGATTATAGTTTTTTTCAGTTGTCGTTTTCGCGAATTCCGCCATTATGTGTGGTTTAGGGATGTCATGGCGTTTGTTTAGTAAACTTTGACATTTTTCTTTTACTAATAAACTCTGCTATGTCTGAGAAATTCCATTTACTTACGTACTGACTAAATGTACTGTTAAAAATGACGGCGTAGCGCTCGTTATTATTCTATGATATAGTTACAGCTTTCTAAGCGTAATTCTCGTTGGATCATTTCAAATGTTTTTTTTTTCTGTGGGATTGTGGTAAATGAATGTAATGATCACGCAAAAAATTTGGGGGTCTTGAAATCTTTATTATTTTCTTTTATATTAAACTAAGCTAGGAGAAGTTTGAGTAAGCGATACGTCCTGCTTACAGAATGTAAAATGGAACGTTAGTTTTCGTTTATCCGTTAATTGAACTGAGGAGTTTACTTCGAACTAGAACACCGTATTGTTTTCATACTGCTGTATTGGTTCTTTATGTAAAAGAGGATACACCATCTTAAGAAATAGTTTCAAAGATGGTGATCTATCTATATATAAAAGATCTATATTCAAAAGAGATTGACTCATCGCGATAGTCTCTGGAACATGGTCAGGCGTACGACTTGAAATATGGTAGGAATATTCCTTTCGCCGAGTAGAGGTCAGCTATGAACGGATTTTACGAAATTACACCAACGAGGGGGGTTGGGGGGTTTCTAGTATGTTATTTAATGGTAGGTGATAAAATAAAACTTGTTGTTGTTTTGCAAATCCTCGTAAAATTGATATCGTATCAAGCTTTTTTATTTAGGTTTTAGATTTAAAAGCGTTCTTTTGTTTTTATAGTCCGCCGTTAAATGGATGTACCTATTGATTGATGTGTTGTGAAAAGAAAATGATCGATTTGAGGCCATTGTCGTTTTCATAATTGATTGAGATGTATTGGCTGTATAGAATCAGGTTTAGGAAAAAAATATCAGTGATGCAATATAATTTTTCATGTTTATTAAGGTATATTTATTAAACATATTATTATTCAGTCTGAGCATTACTATGTAAGTGTATGTAAGTGGAAGGTGTCATTAAAAGTCTACTAATTACGTGTGAATAGATAGTTATCTAGCATCACTTTTTAATTAGGTCTACTGATAGCAGCAAAAATGTAGAGAAAGTTAAACAATTGTAGAACCAGCCGCTTATCGAAAGGGTTATTAATATACGAAACAAAATCTCAGTTATTTGAGAAAGCAGAGCAGTAAATCTGGTAGTTAAGAAATGTAGTGTTATAAGTTGATATTAACTTAACTTTCGAAAGTCCTGCTTTAAGCAGAAGCAAAGAACGCATATTGGATCCGGTAACAAATATTTCATACTCTGTACGTACTGTTCTGTAATAAAGTATAAGGTATAATAATATAATATAATATTAATAACGTGTAGGGAAGAAATACGATGCTTCAACACAAAACGCTAGACCGCCGAGCGCTACACCAACGGGGTATTAAACATTACGAATTGCTCTGACATAATCCTTCCTTTCACGAGTAATAATATCCAATTTGCCGTTACAATTGACATAAGCCGACGACAAACCAAACGCACGATGCGAGTATCCTCTGTTAATTGCGACGATCCAACGTTTCCTCTCTCTCGACTCGCTCTCTTTCGATGCATGGATAATCTTACTTTTGAGACAGTTACCAGAAAACAATGATAACAAAATTGGTTTCCTCGCGGGATTCGAACCCACGACCTCCGGTTTATAAAGCAAGGGCCAATACCGCTAGACCACAGAGGCGGTTTCTATACTTGTCACTTTGGGAATTTTTGATTGGATTGTGCTGAAGTAAAAAGTATTCTATCAAGGATAATATAGTGTTCTAATAATAAAAGTATATTTTTTCAAATACGCACAGAAATTTTTCAGTTTATTCATTGCACATACAAACCAAAACACAAATATACCCTCTTTATAATATCAGTATAGATTCCCCCTCGCTGTATCGTATCTCCAATTCAAATTAACATACGCTATTTGTACAGGAAAATTGTCACAGCTCGAGGATTTTGATGGATTATATCCTTGATTACGCGTGGCTCAGCGCTGATAACCTGTGTCAGTGAAATTGAATGGCGGATTTAAAAAAAAAGAAAGAGATTATACTTTGCGAGATGATTTGTTTTTGAGCTTTGACGATCGATACCAATGTTGGTCGTAAATAGGTCTGGTGGAAAAAGGAATCTTTCGTCTGTTTATGTATGTTTAGGATTGTGATATTTTATTTTTCCCAAGCTTTTGGAAAATATTAAAATTAAAAAAGCTAATGTTATTCAAGTCTGTTTCTAATTTTATTAACTAGCAAGTTTATGTGAAAAATCCACTCGTAATGCTCTTATTATTTTGACTAATTTCTAAGAGACGGTAAAACAGAAGTTGTTAATAAAGTGTGGTAAATTAATCAATACCAAACGAGATAAATAATCACAGAGAAGATTGGCCTTTGCCAGCAGTAATGGGACACAAAGAACTGAAAAAGAATTCAAAATTTGACGGTAATAAGTACTCAGTTAGAGCCTATACTATTTTTTTTTACTTTTACACTGCTGGAACTAGGCCTCCCCAAATGCACGCCTTCTACATTAGGGGGTTTTGGATCGTATCCCCACCACGCTGGTCCAACGCGGGTCGTTGGGTCCAAAGCATTACTAATTGCTGTCTTTTCTCTTTTACAGTACGCTGGTGCCGTGGAAACATTTCCGCGAGGAGTTGAACAACGTCCACCCAATATCCTCTGGTCTCGAGACTATGGCACTGAAGACCACGATCGACCTCACCTGCAACGACTTCATATCTAACTTCGAGTTTGACGTGTTCACGAGGTGAGCTTTTAAGTAATGGTAGAGGTGATACATTTTTTTATAATGGCACAAAAAATATGGAAACAATCCAGTAGTTTTAAGTTTTTCTGCAATATACAAAAGTGTCTGTTTTTTTTTTAAATATCGTTTAAGATAAATATAAATGAGATAAAAATATTATATCTTTAGTTTCTATTTTGTACGAAAGACATTTTATTTATAAAAAACTGTAATTAGAAGTTACATTGTTACAGACAATTGTCACATGTGACACAACTTAAATAATTGCCTTGCGAATTGCAATTACTGTAGGATTATGTAAGGTTGATGCAATCATCTCTAGCAGATGATTGCAGCATAACAACATATACAACAGCCAAGTAATAGACCATATATATGTAATCTTCTTATTTTGTACTTTATTCTAAACTGTCTCCTTAGCCTATTGGTATGGGCTTGCGCTTTAGAAACTGGACGTCGTGGGTTGAAATCCCGCTCAATAATTCTTCATTGTTATTCCTTAGTTGGTTAGGGCAATGCGGACTGGTAACTCGATTGCCTGAAAGTAAGATAATCCATGCTTTACATAGGTTTTAAAGTCAGTCCCGTGTCATCTCTCTCTTCGGTTGTGTCGGTTATCCGTCCCATCAGCCTGTGAGAGTGAAGGAAGAGGGATTGCAACTGTGTTCACGCGTACTCTTGTGCACTATAATATTGTCTTCCCTGTTGGTTGATCTCTACTAATATAGATTGGCCGCCGTAGTCGAAATCTCACCTTAGAATTAGAACATTCCTATTCTGTATTTGCGTATAGTCCACTTATAGGCCGTAAACAGTAGCTTATTGACTATTTGCGGACGCAACCAATAGAAGAGCTTTTAGTTTTGTCTGTTATTTGATCGTAAAATTCCAGTGTTTCGTCGTCTCTGTTAATAACAATGCGACTCGTTGCAGATTAATGGCTCCATGACGTTTGACATTATTAGTGACAGATTGACAAAGATGTCATTGTTATTAAGCTCTCAATTGTTGATCATTCAATAATTGAGTTCCTGTACAGAGTGATCTGTGAGTAATCTGTACTTTTATACAAATAAATGAAATTGGATCGTCTGTTGGTAACATCAAAATAACCATTTTTAAATAACGACACTGTGAAATATAGCCGATACATATAACAAAACAACATTTTTTAGTTTCTGTCTGTATGTTTTCCTTAATGACTGGAATGGTTGTGACAGTGGTATTCTCGCTTATAGATAGCTGAAATAAGATAGGAATTAGCCTAAAGGACCTCTTATTTAGAATAAAAAAAATGTTTTTCTTATTAATTACTACGTGGCCAACAACTAGTATACGGAAGACCCTATAAGGCGTCTTCCGTATTACTTTAATAAAATACTTTAGTAACAGTATTTAGTTTAGAAACGCGTTGAATTATTAGTCAAAGCGAAATAATGCGATGAAAATTAAATAATTTTTATAATAGTAATGGAGTATTTTTTTTTTCGATTGAACGATAAAGCGGTATATTGATGTTTTTGTTAAATTTAGTCAGATATTTTTATACAAAGGAAGATAATAATAAATTTCTGAAGTATTAAAAAAGCATTGTCACTGTTTTATTAATACCGTTAAAGTAAATTCATTTATATGTGAAGTTCACAATACGCCCGCTACTTGAGTGGGTGGTACCAGGATGTCATAAATTACGAAGGCCTTTACTTAGTTGCTCGTCATACTGAATCTAAGTACTTTGAAGACGGAGGAGACCTTCGATGAGTTTAGCAACGTCATTTCATACTTCCCTGGTCGTTTGTCATGCTAGTATGGGAGAATTACTGATGTGCAATTTTCGCATTAGCTAATAAGTTTACAGTATATGTGGGAAAATATTAATATTTTTATGTTGGTACAGTAAATGTGTAAATGTTTAAGAGAACCGCTTCGGTGGTCTAGTGGCATTCGCCCTTGCTTTATAAACCGAACGTTGTGGGTTCGAATCCCGCGGATAAAAAACTTTGTGTGATCGTTGTTTTTTGGTTGGTTAGAAAAATTTGGGCCGATCACCCAATTGTGAAAAGTAAGATGATCCATGCATCGGATAGGCATATACAAAGTCGGTCCACCCACCAACGCGCATTGGACCAGCGTGGATACGGTCTAAAAACCCCCTAATGGAGAAGGCGTGCATTAGGGGAGCCCTATGTCCAGTTGTGAAATAACACTGGCTGATGATAAATGGCGAATGAAAATGATTGAATAAGAGAATAATAAATTAAATAGAAACATGAATTTATTTACTAAGTTAACATATTGACGACTAAATGCTGATATGAATCGAAGAATGAATCACATGTAATGTGGTCGCGAGCTGTTGCGCGCGACTTTGTCCGCGTTGTAATATAAAAAAATATTCTGTTAGTTTTTTTGTAAGAAATAAGCCAACTTAGACTTATTTCTTTCAGTTCTATCAGCTGGCTTCCAGTGAAAGTCCCCTCAAAATTGTATTAGCTAGAGGTTAGCCAGAACAAACGGACAGACGTTAGTTCTGTTATATGTATCGGTTATATATCACAATGTAATAATTTGATGATACAAACAGACATTCCATTTTTTTAGTTGTATAGATTATATTATAGGTGATATGATATAAAAACTTAATGAACTTAATATACCTAAAAAGTAGGTGAACAAAACATTAATATAAATATTAGGTATTAAAATAATCTGACTGTTTTAGATCTCAAAGTAGACGTAAAGAAATAACTTGACAAGATTATATATCATAGACATAGAAAATACGCTGTAATGATAACTTAGGCGTGACAAAATGAAAACATTGATTAATTTAGGATAAAATTTCTCATTCGGGATAACGAAACAAAGCTGTAAAATTTGTTAAATTGATTCTATTTATATCTTTTTCATGGCGTAGGGATGTGACGACCCCACTGCCCACTCGACGGCGGATCTGCCCTACAGTGGGACAGACGACGTAAGACAGATCCGCAGTACAAGTGCAATTAGTCAATTGCCAATCCGCCTGCTCAGCGTGGCAATTATGGCAACTCTTTTTAATGGAAGCAGTCTTGGCGTACATTAAAAAATGCCTATGTCCAGCAGTGGACTGCTATAGGCTGTTTATGATGATGATGATGAATTGTTTTTCCCTTATTGAAATGTTATTATGTATATGTTATTACGGAATATTAGCTATATACATATAACCGTACAGTCTCGTGGGAATAGTATGTTTATATATTTACATAGTGACAAACGCCCTTACTTACTATCTTTCCCATTTTGTATGTTGGTAGGATTTTTATTTCAATAGATACATGTACATATTAAAATAGTAAAAGATATATTGAAGTTTCAGTTGATATTTCGTTTCTCCAGGCTATTCCAGCCCTGGAGTACGCTCCTGAGGAACTGGCAGCTTCTGGCGGTCACGCATCCTGGATATGTGGCCTTCTTGACATACGACGAGGTGAAAGCGCGACTGCAGAAGTACATACACAAGACGGGCAGCTATGTGTTCAGGTACGTTGCTAAAGAATTTTATCTTTTTATTTATTCGATATTTTTGCATAAGCAACTCTATATTACAGGAGAGATTATAGTATAAAACAAAGTCGCTTTCTCTGTCTTCTATAGAAATCTTGCAAACTACGCAACCGATTTCGATGCGGTTTTTTTTTAATAATAACAATAATATAATAATAATAAAGCTTTATTTAAATCCATGCATAATACATATTGAATAGAAGCAATAACAAATGGTAACTTGATTTGACCTACATATATTGATTATATTAATTTATTATTTAAAATTACAGTATTATATTTATATTTAACATTATACCAATTTGTAAATCGTTTAATTATTATAATTATAATTTATTTTTATTGTGAACTACTAATGATGCAAGGACCCCGTTCGGGTAAAAGCCTTCCCCAAGGAATGCCATTCCTCTCTGTCGTTGGCTCTGTCCATCCAACTTTCACCCGCGCACGCTACAATTTCGTCAGCCCATCTGGCCCTTGGTCGGCCTCTTGATCTGGTGCCTTTTGGCCCCGACCACTCTACTGACCGCAGAGTCCATCTATCGAATTTGTTTCGGGCCACGTGCCCCGCCCACTTCCATTTAGTTTTCATTGCAAAAGTTAGGGCATCGCATACTTTGGTCTTCTTTCGAATGTTCGTTCTTTACCTTATCTTTCAGTTTTATACCTAGGCAACTTCTTTCCATTTTCCTCTGGGTAGTCTGAATTTTGTTCCTGGTTTTGAGGTCAAAGGTCCAAGTTTGGCATCCATAGGTGAGGCTCGGTAAAAGTCCTGTATCCATGACTATTTTTTTAGTCGATAGCGGAAGTTGTGATTTTAGTATTTCCTTATGGTGCCAGAACTTGTTCCAGGTAATGGCCACTCTTCGGTTGAGTTCTTCAGTATTTCTTTGTTTACTAAAGGTACTGTTTGCCTAAATATGTATAGTGGTTGACAAACTCAAGAGGTGTGTTATTTATTAAGATGGGCGTTGCACTGCGGTTGGACATAATTTTAGTTTTTTCTAGATTCATTTCTAGACCAGTTTTGATACTAGCCTGGTTTAATTCATTTATCATTTTGTTTAATTGATGAGGAGTTTCCGAAAATATGATAATGTCATCGGCAAATCTGAGATGGCTTAAAATTCCATTTATATTAATACCTTGATTGGACCATGGCAGTTCTCTCATTACGTGTTGTAGGACGGCAATGAATAATTTTGATGAGATCGGGTCTCCTTGTCGGACCCCTCTCTTTATGTTAATTATTTATTTATTTATTTACACTTTATGCAATAATCTTTGGTATATCAAGTGGACTTAATGCCATGATTGTC
This sequence comes from Lamproptera curius, assembly GCA_029286875.1. Lineage (NCBI taxonomy): Eukaryota > Metazoa > Arthropoda > Insecta > Lepidoptera > Papilionidae > Lamproptera > Lamproptera curius. The sequence goes on from JAGSMT010000189.1 coordinate 276,308, forward strand.
ACCAGTCAACCTTAATTACTTCGCCTACTCTATCCAGTTTGACTCTGCTTGTGCTGTCAGAGTAAATATTTTTTAGGATATTGATATATTTTTCATTTCGTATTTAGTGTTTTCAGCGATTCCCAGATGCTTTCGTGTGAAATTGAATCAAAAGCTTTTTTGTAGTCGATGAAAGCTAAATACAGGGGTCTATTAAATTTTAAGTATTTTTCTATCACCTGGTCAACCACTTGATTTGATCTATCAGTTCGTTAACTCGCTTCTGAAACCGCTTGTCAATCGGTTTCAGCTGCTGGTCCTAGTATTTGTATATATAATTCTTTTGTACGTGTTTTGACCGCAAACTCCTTCTAAACGGCTGGACTGATTTAAATGTTGTTTTTGTTTACAAGTAGACTCGAGATGGTTTTGATTCATAAATAAGCCCGACAGATGGCGCCGGTATTTTAGTTATTTATCTATACTGCAAGTAAACTGCTGAATCAACTTGAACTTTAGTTTCTTACTTTTGGTGTCCTAATCCCTTGGTATATCAGGCAGGACAACGTAAGTCGGTCCGATAGTATAAATGTATAAAAATAAAGGAATGCACTATGATTAATTAATAAAGTAATTGTTAAGTAAAAGAAACTATTAAGATGTCCAGAAAAACAGTATTGCTCTGTAAATACGTAAGGGTAAATTATATGTTATATGTTGCACATTTTTTAACTCTTTCAACATTAATATTTTTTTAATCCTGAGCATATCTAAATCAAGAAGAAAAATCGATTTCGCACGCAATCTGTAAATGTTGGTGTTACAATGAGGTTCAGCAGAGAGTTTAATGATGTCGTGATATCATGAATATGTTGTTAACGATGCTGTAATATTATTATTATGGTGTTAATGATGATGGTTATAATGATGATGACGCTAATGATTCCTTCCAGGTTGTCGTGCACTCGTCTCGGCCAATGGGCGATCGGTTACGTGACGGCTGACGGTGAAATACTTCAGACTATTCCTCAGAACAAGAGTCTTGTGCAAGCTCTACTTGACGGATATAGGGAGGGATTGTAAGTGCATTCAGTTACTTGTTCATCACGACCCGTCTGTGTTGTAAGAAATTATCAATTGACTTGTCATTGACAAGTGCGTATTGAGGTCAATCATATGACAAGTTGTTATACGTCACTATTTTGACTTAGTGACAACCTCACTGAATCTCTTTGACTTATCTTTAGCTGACTTCTATTATCCCAATCCACAGACTGGTTCTGAACAAATGCTTCACTAACTAGTAACCCCACTATTCCCACACTGTCATATAGACTACGGTGCATCACTTGCCCTACTGACTTTTGATACAATGTATCCAAATAAAAAGTAGTAACAAAAAAAATCTGTTTTTCCGCTTCACACTTCAAACTTTACTTTCTACTTCTTTCTTAATATCTTCCCTTGACTTTAGTCAAATTCAAATTTAAATTCAAATATCTTTATTCAATATAGAAGTGTAACACTCGCTTATTGATTGTCAAGGACGCTACCACCGGTTCGGAATAGGACGCCTCAGACCTAAGAAGAACCGGCGAAAAAACTCAGCGGCCCTATTTTGTCATCTTTTAAAATAATCAAATATATACATATAAATTTTCTTATGAGCTACATACAGTTCTATCATACGTATCTTATACTTGAAAAAGCCTGGAGCGAGCATTCCATTACCAGGCTGTGTTATCATTTATAAATTCATTTATGTTATAATAACCTTTAACACATAAACGTTACTTTGCTACTTTTTTAAATTTATTAACAGTTAAATTCTGAACGTTTACTGGAATTTTGTTGTAAAAGCGTATACATTGTCCCATAAAAGATTTACTTATTCTTCGCAGTCTAGTTGCTGGAAGAATTGCATAAGTGCATCACAATGTCTGCGAAAATCATTTCTATTTTTTTTTGCATTTCTATTAGTCTCCTTTTTATCTACCCTTGACTTTAATCACCCTTCTGCTGTACTGATCACTTCATCTACTTTTCTAATTACTCGACTTTCTCTTAACCACCGATCTCTACGTCCTCTACTCTATTCTCTTAATTATTTATACTTTATCGGACCTCAAAATAAGCTTAACAAGAGGCGGACTTAAAGCATTATCTACCAGTCAACTCAGGGCGTTAATAGAAAAATAGTAATCTTTTCTCCTACTTATATCTTTTATCTTCTACTTATTCCAATGACTCATGTTCATCGCACGTATTTGCTTGTGACACTTTTTCAATCATCGTCTGTACCAGTGTAAGGTCATATAGGGAACCTTTAAAATGAGTAGGTGTTGTCACAATTGTGATGATTTTTCGACATTTGACTTCGACTTTGACTTTGACTTTGCCCCACTTTACAGCTATCTATATCCGGACGGGAGGGATGTGAATCCCGATTTGAGCAGTGCCATAATATCACCCGCCGAAGATCACATAACCGTCACCGGAGCAATACGAGTTGTACTGCGAAATGGGTGAGTGTCGAGTGTATGGAGTTATTTGTTTAGTTAGCTGTCATTGAATTGTTTAAGATATTTTCTCTATTTCATAACGAATTTAACAAAGTAGGTTGGAATTTTTGCTTTTTATTGAAATGTTATATTTTTGTCGTTTTTTTTACTAACGCTTTAAACAGAGAGCGTTATGCTCGCTGAAAATGTTATGTTGTTTTGTTTTGTGGGCTTAAAAAAGGTGATATATGTTTTAAAAATGTTTTTTGGCTTAGTATTAAAATATGGATACCATATAAGGATATAAAATGGATACTTCTTCGTTTGTTTCTGTAAGGTAGTTTTCTTTATGCCGACCGAATATGAGGATACGTTTGCCTGTATGTTAGCGACCTGATATGTCTATATCACTATTTGTTTTTATATAAGAATGGCCTTAAGGTATGATCTGTCTAAAGTACACGCACAGAATATATATATTTATAATCGTTAAAATAATTAACGCCTGAGTGTTCTTTTGGTAAAACTTTGTATTGAATCATCATCATCAGCCTGTGTTTGCCCACTGCTTGACGTAGGCCTCTCGTAATGCACGCCTTCTCCATTAGGTGGTTTTGGTTTGTATCCGAACACGCCTGGTCCAATGTCATGGGTGGGCAGACTTTACATGCGGATCATCTTACTTTTAGACGATTGGGTGATCGGCCCAATTTGTCCTAACCGACCAGAAACTAACGATAACACAAAGTTGTATCCCCGCGGGATTCGAACACCCGACTTCCTGTTTATAAAGCAAGGCCTAAACCGATAGATCACGGAGTTACATTTTTATTACGAAGCAACTATTGACGTCACAGCGTATAAGTGTCCTGATTGGCTGAGTAACAGTTAGCGATTGGCCGTGGATATAATCATTATGATAAAATTTCTATATTTTCTTTGGGTTAAGCTTTTTCGTATCGTTTTTGTATTTCAGGAAGCACCTTCCAGCTGTGCAAGATATGCGCGGAGAACGACAAGGACATAAGGATCGAGCCGTGCGGTCATCTCTTATGCACCCCTTGTCTTACCGCTTGGCAGATTGTGAGTGGTTTTTCTGTTAGTGTATATAGAAATATTTAAAATTGTATCTTACTTAATATAGAAGTTTAATAATAATTAGTGTCCGACCGAACTTTCGGTTTCGGTTTCGGTTTCGGCCGAGTTTCGGCCAAAAATCAAGTTTCGGCTGCAGTTTCGGTTTCGGCCAAATTTGGCCGAAACTTTTGCCGAAACCGAAACTGGTTTCAGAAGTGTTTTCAATAAAAAATAAAGATAAATGTATCATTGGTACAATCGAGCTTAGATCAGTCGATTTTAGTTCAGACAAACATTCCAAGTTTGACAAAAGAAATAGATGATTCTTCTAGAAAGACGAGGAGGGAACAAATAGTAGTGAGAACAAAATATATACTCCTTGGTAACCAAAAAATAAATACAAATAATACTGGAAAGCGTAGCTCAGATACTTGTTGTGTTGATAAATAAATCTTAAAGTCTCTTTACTTTTTTCTGAATGTAGTCATTTGTTTTCTATGTGTGGCGAAATGTTCTCGAAAACAGAGAAAACCCAAGTGCGACCTTGTCATTAAAAACCACTGTTATAAAAAGTTAACAACGCAAGAGATTTACTGCGGCTCAAAGGCGACGTGAGAAGAGACTGCTATGTCATAATCAATTGTCGCAAAGTGGGCTTCTTAATTTCGAGTAGGGAGAACATACACGGAAGACGAACATGGTTGCAGACGTCAGAAGCCAGAAATCAACAAGAAACAATAAGAATATGCTGCCATATTCGAAAAAACTGTTTTAAGCGATTAAAGAATTACCATCTGATACCTAACCCAAGAAACGAGCATTTCATATAGAGGTACTCAACGCAAATTGACACAAGTTTTGTATATGAGAAAAGTCTCCGCAAGATGGGTGCCGAGAATCAGAAACAAAATCGACTTCGAAGATATCGTTGGACAAGTTTTAAGAAGATTCTAAAAACTTTAAATCTAGTTTTGTGGCAGTGGACAAAACACGGGGTTTATCCTGAAGGATCTTCTTTTTTTCTTCTTTCATGCCGTGGCTGTGGTATATGGCCTGGCCGGGGTATGGCCTCAATATTTTGGGACTCAGAAGTGATATTGTTGGTTTATTACCTGGAGCATGGAACCATCATTACAGATTATGCAGCTTTAATACCGAGGTTGAGAAATGCCGTCAATGATAAAAAAGAGGTAAACTTTGAACGGGCGAGCTGTTTCATCTTGACAACGTACCGGCGCATAGGTTGGCATTAGCAATGGCCACCGTTCAGCATGCTAGCGTACAATTTGTTGAGCATCCCCCTCTTCACCAGATCTGGCGCCTAGCTATTTTTCATCTTTTTTCCAAATTGATACAATACTTAAGAGAAAACATGTGTTAAAACTATTTATAACAAGTAAACGATGCCGTGGTGACCTTTTTGCAGGACCAAGACAATCCTTTTTTTAAAGGAATTGAAGCATTGCAAGCTTGAAACGCTGGACTTGGTGTGTAGGTGGACTCGGAGATTATGTAGAAAAATAAATAATTAAGCTATCATAGTCATTATATTCTATCTCATTTTTACTTTTTAATCCCCCCTCGGAACTACAAATACAAACCAAAGTTTTAATTAGTAAGATTTCAAAATACCAATACTTAGTCTTTAATGCAATAGTCACAATTATTAATTTATTTATTAATAACTCAAATTGCTATAAGAAATTAATTTGAAAAAAAAAAAAACATTATTAGCAACTGTTACATAAAAATATTATTAACAACTGAAATAATCGATTACCACACGTTTAGTATACTATCTCATACTATCTCCATACCATGACTAAAAATAAAGCAAAAAAATAGGCATAAAAGCTCCATATTTTGGTATTTCAAGAATTTTATACTTGATCACGTGAGTTTCGGTTTCGGTTTCGGTTTCGGCCGAAACTGAAGCCACGGCCGAACTTTCGGTTCGGTTTCGGTTTCGCCGGAAAAGCAGTTTCGGTCGGACTCTAATAATAATCAATGACCACCACCTGACCACCGGGAAGTGGTCACCGACGCCCGTAGACATTAGGAATACGCCTACCGTCAGACATAGGGTGTTAAGTCTCGTTTACCCGGTAAATACGCTGGCTGCGCTGCCCTTCAAACTGGAACACAGTAGTGTTTTCACACTAATGCCAGACGGTCCCCTGTAAAAAGGGGACCTACCGCCAGTACCAGCTACAAGTTTATTTGAGAAAGTGTTGTGGAATAAACCTTTAGCTAACTGCTCAGGATGATATTATAGTGCACAAGTGTACGCTCAAACAGCAGTGCACTTCCTATTCCTTTACACTCTTACAGCTCGACTGGCAGGACCGAATTTTACATGCGTATCTGACGCATGGATCATCTTACTTTATAGACAATCTGGTGATCAGCCCGCATTGCCCTAACCAACTAGATTAGGATAGGATTCGAACCCGCGACTTCTGTTTTCTACAGCGCAAGCCTATACCACTAGGACGGAGGCGGTTATATTGCTACGTTGATATACGTTAGGTGTGACTTGTATGGGGCGGGATTTAATAAATGACATATTGTGAAACAATCGATTACCTATAGATAGTGCAAGCTTTGCTTGTTTTGGGACTGGATGATGTTGTGTCATTCGTCGAGAAATATTATTGCTATGCAGAAAAAAAAAACTCAATGAACAATTAATGAGTTAAAATAAAAAAGAATCAGTACAGTACCTTTGAACGGACACAAACGTACTATCGTTAGTCTTTGGCAATGACTTATCAATACAAATAAATAAAATTGGTCTGTTTTTAACATTGAAAAAAAAACCGTTTCTGTATGATTACATTGTGATATATTGCCGGTACATACAAACAAAACATTTTTCAGTCTGACTGTCTATCTTGCGGGTAATCACTGGAAAAGCTAGACCGATTTCGACGGGAGGTAACTGGGAGTAACTTGGGCTTGTTGAGAAAAAAATTACCTTTTTTTTTTATATTACTACACAGATAAAGTTGAGAACAGATTTCAAGTCTCTACGCCTTATGGTCCAAGAGATATCGTGATGAGTCAATATATAGGTGGGAATCTGTTTCATATATAGATATTGTATTTATTTTGCAGGATTCGGAAGGACAGGGGTGTCCATTCTGCCGTGCGGAGATAAAAGGAACGGAACAAGTCGTTGTGGACGCATTCGTACCGCCGCGCCCTCCGAACACCAATTCGGATAATAAGTGAGTTTTAATCCATACAATTATTATAAATGCGAAAGTAACTCTGTCTGTCTGTCTATCCGTGTTTCCTATCTTAACCATTTAACCTGTTTTCTATCTAAACCATTGAATAGATTAGAGAAAGGACATAGGATACTAATTATTGCGATGAAAATAATTCAAAGGGTCGAGAGAGGGGATGAAAATTCGTCGTCGTCGAAGCAAAAGCCATAAAAACTTTGTGTCATAAATAATAATGATGACAATGATATACACATACACATAAACCTTTAAAACATCTCATCTTATATCACTGTATCATCCACCTGCTGGATAGACTTCCAACCTGCATGGGACTTATAGACCTCTTTCCAATATATCTGGATATGGCGCTTTGGTAATTAGCACGGTTTTTGTTAATTATACACTAGGTTTATTTCATTATTTAAATGTATATAGTTTTAAACACTAGGAGTAAGAAAATTCACGTAGGTGCACTAGTAAGCCATAAGCAAACTATAATTTACACATTGTAAAGTAAGATTACAATGACATCGTAATATCCTATAGTAAAACTTAATCTAATATTATTTATAGTATATAATAAAAGTACCAAAGATTAACTTAAAATAAATAAATATTATTAATGTATATACACACACACACACACAAATATATATATATATATATATCACAATACATTTATATATATATATATACAAAAAAAAATATTTTGACGTTCAAGTGAAAATTACTCTACCGACGTCTCTTTCAAAAGCCTTTTGCGCAATGCTTTGCCTTCAAACTGAGCGTGACTTGTAGCCAATAGTATTGATGATAAAGTTAGATTTAAATATTTGTTGTTCCCGTTTGTCTAATAATCTACCAAAGGTAAGGAAGCTTAGAGGTCATTCCCATTAGGAACTCAAAAGGAGAGCTTTGCTCCTTTAATTTATTTTTTAAATCTTTTCTGAGTGCTAATATTATTATTATTATTGAATAATCTTCTTTTTTTTACAATAAATAACACTTTTTATTGCAGGAATGTCGTTAAAACTGCCGTCAAACCGGTTTCGTCAAACTCTTCAGGCTCGTCGGGTTCGTCCGGTTGTAACGGTTCTAGTAAGTTCTATCAATAATAATAGTAAATAGAACTTAATGTCTTATGTAATCGAACCTATTTATACATAGGATTCGTAGTAAAGGGTGTTATGACTCTTATTGGTTGGACATAGCGTGAGAATTAAAAATAGCTGCGATTAGTGGACCAAGAGACCGAAGGACCGAACTAACTAAATAACACGAATGTGATTTACATTCGCGTTATTAATGAAATATGTAAATTAAACGCGAAAGGAAACCGCTAACAACAGATTTTCCGAACCGGTAATGTTGACTGGTTCAGTTGGAAATTTACGTCGGAAAAAAAACAGTGTTATATATTTAAAAACTGCCACCGTAGCTTACTAGTGGTAAGGGCGTGCGCTTTAGAAACCGGAGGTCGTCGGTTCGAATCGTGCGGTGACTCAACAAATTTTCAATGTTGTTTCCTAGTCGGTTAGGGCAATTTAGGCCCATCGCCCAATTGTCTGATTATTTCAAGTTAATTAATTCAAGCAGCCTATTGATATTAGTATCATTATTTACCACGAAGATGTGGGTAATGTGACGTCACGAAATCTTCACACCGTCAAACACGAAGTCACCCTTCTTTAACAACCAGCCTACCCCCTAAGGTGTGTCGCAACTATCCATAAATTAGGGCCCTTAGAAGTTATCGCCTTGGAATATTCCGAGATAAGTTCACATTTATCTTCTGTGATTTATTTTCTGATATATATATTATATACATACATAATAGTTAATTTTTTGTTATTAAAGGTGCCGAAGTGACTTCATCGGGCGGGGCGAACGGTTGGTCATCGAGGAATGTCGCTTTCAACGGATTGACTGATGACATCGACGATACTGAGGTATTCAAAATTATTATATAGTATATAATTATTTAATATTAATATAATATAAAAATATAGTATCTATTTATAGTTTATTTATAATTAATTTTAATTAAAACATACGTGGTTTTTAATCAATAATAGTACATGACCTCTTTTGAAATTTTAATTTATAGTACATAATTAATATCGATACCTCACAAATGACTTGTTGTAACCATCAATATTAAAATTTCAAGTCAAGTTTTTTTCACAATTTTTATGTTCAATGATTGACATATAATTTGATGAATGACAAGAAATTGTCTACTTTAGGTATTCACATGAATTAAGAAGTCTTATTTTTAGTATGACGAACACCTTGAATAATATATAGTACATTAATAAATATTACAAAGGAGATTTTTATAACAACTTATGCGGGAGTTATCTTTTCATGTATATAATGCAGAAACTTTTAAACAATTTATAGTTTTCAAGTTAAAAATTAGGTCAAAACGTTCATCTCTCACTGGTTGGATGTCGCGTGCGTTCAGCCAATAGGACGTCACTGTTGCTTTGTATTAAAATATCTTAGTTCGGGTATTTGTTATATTATAAATTAACTGAGTGAAAATAATTTAAGGAAAATTTATTTTGATTTCATTTAAGTTAAGTTGACTTCTGAACTTCATTAGGAGTAAAATGTTTATTATAAAGATATTTTTATAGTATTTTATAGTGAGCAATACGCCTTAAATGCTGCGTAAAACATCACAAGTTTGGTTGGATATTGATGTTTAGTTTACCCAGTAAATATAATTACTATTATTTGTAAATATAATGTAATTAATACTTACGATTAACAGTAATTAATGGTATTACAATATATTATCGATTCACGATTCACTTTAAAGTGGATAATAGAAGGGTTTGTACACTTCGGCTTTGAAGCAGAAATTAACAATTCGATAATACTCTCCCGATCGATTGAACAAGGGACTTGGCGAATTTTAAAAAAAAATTAGTGATTAGTTTCTTAATTATTTCACATTTATTGCTAATTATCATAAATACATTTTTACGGGTTTTTCCCGTTCATTATGTATATTTAACTCCCGATGTTTTGGACTCTTTCGAGCATCCACTTTCACGGGCAGACTTAGATGGGATATGTCCGTAGCTCATAAATAAATATATATAATTGACGCGAAAATCCGTAAAAAGTGGATTTGATGTGTAACAATCGCGTAAATAAAAGAAATACGTATGCTAATTATCATTTAAATAATATAACATTGGGAAAGTCAAATGATCCATGCTTCGGATGGGCGTGTAAAAAGTCGGTCCAACCACCAACCCGCATCGGACCAGGCAGCATGGATAGGGGTGTATTAGGGGAGGCCTATGTCCAGCAGTGGACTAACACAGGCCGATAATGATGGTGATGTTGAGGATATTAAAGATTTGTCTGAAACGTACCTTCCAAAGAAAGTATACGTAATTTGGGTGGGCAACATTGGTTATATTACACTATTCAGTAGCATGCTGCTTGCATTTTCGATTTCGCGGCATGTTTTTTTGTTTGTTTGTATTAAAATGGGCAGTTTTGACTGATTTCATGGGTTTTATTTTTTTCACGTTTATGCGCCATTTTTTTGTGTTTTTATTAATATGTTGTTGATCGTTTGAACTCGGCTGTATGTGTGTTTTTTTTGAAGTTACACTTCTTAAGGCGCGTTATGAAAAAATGATGAGAGTGAAATTTTAAGATGCGCGCGCATCTGTGACACAAAATTAACAGTATGAAGGGTCTGTTAATATATATATATATATATATATATATATAAATATATTATTATATAAATATATTAATTTTTTAATGATGCCAAAGAAGTATAACTTCTCACGCGCGTACATAATTTTCTATAATTTTCAACGTATTAATTTGAAATGACCGTTTCATTCGTAAAGTCATGCGACTGTATAATTTCTTTTATGTTATTATCACTCGTTGCTTTCATTTATTTATCTCTTATTATTTTTGTATTTGTTATAGAAATGCTTTGTTTAAAAATTGAAGACATTTTGATTTCTTCTATGATTTACTGATCGCTAGGATTGGACCTTGTTGTATTGATCTTCTTTCTGCTTTAGACAAATTGTTGTATATTTCAGTATAATTTTAATACAAGATAAAGAAACGAGATTTATAAAAATTGTTGGTTAAAATCGGTTCAGTGTCGGGTTCAAAGTATGATAATGAAATTAATGTGATTTAGGGTATGAAGGGGTAATTGATGATTATATTTTGTTTTTTATAAGGATACTTTTTGATATGTCGCATTTTCACTATACAAATATTTTAAATTAAAGTGTGTTTTTGTAATATTAATATAATCGTGTTTTCAATGAATACATAGTTATATATAACAGGTAAATTATAAGAAAGCAACATATTTAAAAAAAAATTGCCTGTCTATCTGTTTGTTCTGGCTAATCTCTTGGACGGCTGTACCGATTTTGATAGGACTTTCACTGAGAGATAGCTAAGCTAACTGGGAGTAAAATAGGCTATTTTTTAAAAATTACAACGCGGACCAAGTCGCGGGCAACAGCCAGTTAAATATACAGCCGAGTTTGAAACTGTTTTTTTTTGCATGAAATCCCCTCATTGTATAACGTCATTGTTTGTTTTGAGAGACGCGAGAAAGTCCCTGCATGCTTAGGGTGTACAGCCTTTTATTGTGTATGTGTTTGTATGTGTTTTGTATGTGTGTGTGTATGTATGTATGTACATTTCATACACGCAACGGACTATGATGATGTGTTAGGGTTTTATCACGTTCAAGTTGTATTAGTGATTCTTTTTATTGTCTATTTAATTGTATTAGATTTGTAAGGATTATTGACCTGATGTTGTTTAATTTGACAGCATTTGAAATGAAATGGACTAAAAGTTCGTTATGATTTTTCATCTCAACGAAAATATATTTTCATTTATTTTTGAATTGAAAGTCAGTCGATATAAACGATGTGTTAAATTTAAAAATAAAATTTAGTATTCTAAATTTTGTTTATATATACATATATACATATTTAATATTACTTGTGTATGTTATGCAGCTATTTAGAGATATTGCAGTCATTTTTGAATATTATAAAAATATTTTTTACTATCGAGGCAACTTATTATGAGACTAATTTGGACTAATTTGTTTGTTCCTCATTTATTTGTGAAACCGAGGTCGTGGATTAATCCGGGACTCAAATTTTCTTTTGTTTCTAGTTGGTTAGAGCAGTTTGGCCGATCACCCAATTGACTGAAAAGTAAGATAATATATGCGTCGGATAGGCATGTAAAAGTCGGTCCACCCACCAACCCGCATTGGACCAGCGTGGTGGGATACGGTCCAAACCCCCTAATGGATATGGGTGTATTGGGGGAGGCCTATGTGCAGCTATCAAAGGCTGACATAATGTAATGTATCTTGAAGTTTCGAATTTTATTTATCAAATCACTACAATTGCATGCTTTGAATACAATACGGCACTCGATTTTGATTGGGACTTCACAAATGTATTGACTACCGTCCTAGTGTGACATCACATTTAGCAATTTTAATCTCAGAAATTTTTAATTAATTCAAGCAGCCTATTGAGATTAGTATTTTTGTTTTATTTGTATTATTACCGCGAAGATTTGGGTAATGTGACGTCACGAAATCTTCACACACTCGAACATAAAGTCACACTTCTTCAACCCCCAGCCTACCCCTAAGGTGTGAATAATTATTCATAAATTAGGGTCTTCAGAAGTAGCCCTATACGGCTTGGAATATTCCTAGATAAGTTCACATTTATCTTGGGTTATTTAATTTCGAAATATTTTATATTTTATATATAAACACACATATAGTTCATTTTTTGTTATTAAAGGTGCCGAAGTGACTTCATCGAGCGGAGCGAACGGTTGGTCTTCGAGGAATGTCGCTTTCAACGGATTGACTGATGACATCGACGATACTGAGGTATTATTATATAGTATTATTACTTATATAATATAGTTAAATCTAGTTTATTTATAATTAATTTTAATTAAACATACTGTTTAATTAATGATAGTACTAGACTCTTTTAAAATTTTACAGTTTAGTACGTGATTATTATCCGATATCATCTATCAAGTGTCTTATTGTAACGATGAATATTAAAAGTGTTTAAAACGAAGTTGTTTTCAAATTTAATGTTCAATGATAGAAATATAAAAGACAAAAGTCGTATTTAGTATTATAATTAATGTTATCTGTATAGATTGTTGTATAGCGATATTATTGAAGGATTTTTAACAATATAGGTGATATTTAAGTATAAATGAACTTAATAATTTTATAGTAGTTTCAAGTAAAACCAAAAGTCGTCGATCTCGTCTGTTTGGTTCTTTTGGAGGACTTACTTGCTTATAGATTATTATAATCTTAGTTCAATGTATTGTTAATTATATTAAAGTGAGTGAAAATTGAATTTAAGTGAATGAAATTATTTTAAAGACTCATTAACTTACAGTTGACCTAGAACTTATTAGAGAAATATTTTTATAGATATTGTTATTAGTAGTGTTTTATAGTAAGTCTATCGCCTTGAATGTGCTAAAACATCACATGTTTGGTTATAGGATGTTTAGTTTGATATAATTACTATTGTTTAATTTGTAATTATACATTAATGTAATTAATTAAGTAATATAATTCAGATTCATTAAAATAATATTATCTTGAAGTTACGAATTCACTTCGATATTGATTAATTGATTAAAAAAAGATTAGTTTCTTAATTTTTCACTTTCGCTATATATCATAAATATAGGTGTTATTATATATTTAATTGACCACTTTTGGACTCTTTCAAGCTATTCACTATCACGGAACTAGATGGAAATATGTTTGTAACCTCATAAATTTATATAATGTACGCGAAAATCGTAATAATTGGATTTGATATAGTAGATAATCGGTAAATAAAATAAATACATATGCTATTATCATATAAATAATATAACATTAGGATAATTAAAGTCTGCTCGGATGGGCATGAAAATCGTCCATCCACCAACTCCGCATTGGACCGTGAGGATGATGTCAAAATTTAATTAGGGGTATTGATGTGATCTACAGGCTGATATATGATGTTATGTGATGTTGAGGATATTAAACATTTGTCTAAAATTTTGCCATCCAAAGAACGTATTATTAAATTTTTATTGCGTAGGTAATCGGGGTGTGCAACATTTCGTTACGTTCCATTACTCAGAAGCATGCTGCTTGCATTTTCGATTACGCGGCATGTTTTTTTGTTTGTCTGTTTGTTTGTTTTAAAATGGGCATTATTAATTAATTTTGTGGGATTTTTTTTGCGCCATTTTTGTGTTTTTATTGATTTGTTGTTGTTATCATTGACCGTTTGAACTCGGCTGTATGTGTTTTTTTTTTATCTATAATTTTAAATATCTCAATTTAGAATTACTCTTTTTATCTTAAAGCTATACGACTGTATAGTTTTGTTTTATATGTTATCATCACTCGTTGCTTTCACTTATTTATCTCTTATTATTTTTGTATTCGTTATAGAAATGTTTTGTTTAAAAATTGAAGACTTTTTGATTTCTCTTATGATTTAGTAATTACTAGTAATCGACCTTATTGTGATGATCTTATTTCCGTCTTAAATAAATCGTTGTATATTTCCGTATATATAATTTTGATACAAAATAAAGAAACGACATTTAATATAAACAGTTAGTTAAAATCGGTTCAGTCTTTTTGGGTTCAAAGTGTGATAATGAAATTAATTTCTATCATCGGTTATAAAATGGTAATCTATGGTTCATATTTTTTATTTTAAAACGAGTTTGTTTTTACGAGATACTTTTTGATATGTATATATCATCTATACAAATTATTAAAATGTGTATTATACTGTTTTTCTGTTTTTCAGGGAAATCTTTAGAATGCTGGACGATTTTGATAGGATCTTCATCTGAGTGATAGCTTAAGTGACGCGGACATTTGTAGGCTATCTTTTTTATTTTTTTTGTAAATTACGACGCGGACCAAGTCGCGGGCAACAGCCAGTTAAACATACAGTCGAGTTTTAAACGGTTTTTTTTGCATGAAATCCCCTCATTGTATAACGGTCATTGTTTGTTTTGCAGAGACGCGCGAGAAAGTCCCCGCATGCTTAGGTGTGTTGTGCCTTTATTGTGTATGTGTTTGTATGTGTTTTTGTATGTGTGTGTATGTATGTATGTATGTACATTTCATACACGCAACGGACTATGATGATGTGTTAG
This sequence comes from Lamproptera curius, assembly GCA_029286875.1. Taxonomy (NCBI): domain Eukaryota; kingdom Metazoa; phylum Arthropoda; class Insecta; order Lepidoptera; family Papilionidae; genus Lamproptera; species Lamproptera curius. The sequence continues at coordinate 291,357 of JAGSMT010000189.1, forward strand.
GCTTTATCTCGTTCAAGTTGTATTAGTGATTCTTTTTTTATTGTCTATTTAATTGTATTAGATTTGTAAGGATTATTGACCCGATGTTGTTTAATTTGACAGCATTTGAATGAAATGGACTAAAAGTTCGTTATGATTTTTCATCTCAACGAAAATATATTTTCATTTATTTTTGAATTGAAAGTCAGTCGATATAAACGATGTGTTAAATTTAAAAATAAAATTTAGTATTCCTAAAAGTTTATTTTATATATAAATATATATATATACACATATAATATTACTGTGTGTATGTAATGCAGCTATTTAGAGATATCGCAGTCATTTTTGAATATTATGAAAATATTTTTTTATTATCGAGGCAACTTATTATGAGACTAATTTGGACTAATTTGTTTGTTCCTCACTTTTTGAATTTGTTCTTCGAAACTACACTAGTTGTTTTGAAGAATAAATCAAAGATACATTTTTTTAATGTATTGAAAATGAAACAAAACGTATCAATATTAAAAGATATTTCAATGGAAGCCTGAATAGAAAATACACTGGTAAATTTTGACAATACGATGTCATCCTTTATTATAACTTTGTTTAAGGAAAATGAAATTAAAATAATAATCATTACAATTATGATTAAGTTTTATTGTCATTTTAATTCAATAACGTTTTTGAGTGTCTGAATAAATGCTGTCAATTTAAACATTACATTTAAACGCTTCCTGTATATATATATGTGAGTGGATAGTTGCTCTGTAATTATTTCATTGATATGGGGTGAATATTATTTTGGTATTGGCAAATATGCTTTTTTTAAATATTTTTATTTGGCCATTATTATTGTAGTGTATTATTTGTTTCCAATTATACGGTTTTTTAATCGAATAGATTTCATTAAAAGTTTTATTCGCTGTCAGTACCAAAATGAGAATGATTATTTTGTTTGAATTATTATCGGAATGAATGTCATTAGTAAATTGAATCAATGCAATTACGCAATATTTATATTTATTTCATATTATTTTGTGACGTAGTTATTTTTATGTTTTTTAATGTGTTTTTTTTTTTCAATATGTCCCTTGCCCTTTTTGGATTGTGTTTTGTTTGTATGTAATATGCATTTTGTATGTAATAGTTAAGATGCATATTAGCGATATTGGATATGGAATTTAGTGATGTTAAAATTTCGTTGTGATGTCACAGTCTAGTATTTATGACTATGTGATCTATCCCTTTTGCTTTCAGTTTTTTTTTTTTAGTTACTAATTCCATATTTATTTTGGCTTAATTCCATATTAATTTAGTTTACTGGTGCAAATATGATTTAGCTTTATCTTTTTTTAATGAATTTATACATGCAATTGACATTATTTTAAAGACGTTCAATGAGTGAGGCGTAAAACAACTAAAGTATTGACTTAATAAGCAAGAGAAATTATTAAAAATATGGTATTTACTTGCGATGATATTGAAACCTTTGTAAATTATTTTTAGTACTTTTAAAATTTCATAAAAATATGACGTTGCCGTTATCTACTTAATATTATAATGGTAACGGAATGATATGGTTGAATTTATTTAATACAATCATAAAATAAAAGGGCCCTTAAAGGTGAAAGGAAATAAATTCTTTTTTTTACGCTACACTTGAAGTTTTTGCTTGTTTTATGCTGTTTATTTTGTATTAGGAAATTTAAACAAACTCGACCGACGATTTGCCATAATTTAACATTTGTACGTCGACACCGAACTGTTATAATTTTCGTATTAGTGTTGCCACTTTTTGTGATTTTGAACTTTAAAAAACATATTGAATGAAATTTTCATCTGTGAATAATAATTTCTTGTCAAGATTTACGATAGAATGGTTTAACGGTGTCGATTTGTTGATCTTTCTTCATGTCTTAACACTGTCCCTGGGGTTGCCAACTTTTTGTATTAAAAAAGTATATTCAGGTCTACAAATAAAGTTAAACAGTATTTTAAAATGAAATGTGTTTTTGTATACAAAAAGGTTTATATATCTACGATCGGAATTACGTTTACTTCTCAGCGTGTTAAATTATTCGATTCGTCGGTTGGAAGTTTTTGCATTTAATAATCAACTGTATGTATATGAATTTATTATTTCGCTTTTAATTTAGATTTAATTTGTCTTCTTTGTTACGATATTGTCTTTCGATTCCAGAAATTTCGAATTATTTCATATCTATTAGAGATATATCTTTTACAGGAGTTGAACATAACTATTTAGAATGTGTTTTGAAGATTCTGATGGTGGAATCCAATGATTTAATATTTATGTAAGTTAGCTTCTTACAGTTGTTAATTAAGTTGCATATTAATTGTATGTGGTAGCTTTTAATGACTTTTTTTTTATACAATCGTATGATATAAGTTTATTTATTTGTAAGTGTATTTTTTTAATGTTGACATTATACGCTTGGTGATATGAGTTTGCAGTTTCGTACTTATTTTCCTTCGTTCGTTCTAACGTTACGCTTTGAATGGTTTGTTCGCATTTTATATAATTGTATTGGATTTTATTATAGCATGTGTTTGTCGATGCATGCTTAATATCTCATCTCACTTCACGTCGTTGGGGTATAAAGTGACGTTACTGTTTTATTTGTAGGGATAGTCTCAGGTATAGATATAGAAATGTATGGAATAAATAGGGGTCTGTGAGCGCTGTATGGTTTTCTTTCTTTTGTATGTTGTATGACTACATAGTAAAAACAAAGTCGCAGTCTCCGTCCATATATCGTAACTACGCAACGGATTTTGATGCTGCTTTTTTAATAGATAGAGTGATTGAAGAGGAAGGTTTATATGTATAATTCATGCATACTGTAAAAACTGTCTTTGTTTCTCTATAGTATTGTAGAGAAACGCTGGTAAATTTATATATTTTTGCATAGTTTTTATAGATATCAGTGTTGCACCCGTGCAGAGCCTGGGCGGGTCGCTAGTATAGCGTTAAAGAAATAGGAGAAAGTAGTAATAGGTAAAATAGGAAAAAAAGTCAAAGCTCAACTACGGTTACTATATTATTGGCTACAGTTGTTAACTATCTATCAGATTTTTTATATGTACATTGATGAATATATTAAAGTTTAGACCTTTTATTTATTCGCTGAGGTAGTACGAAGTCTGCCGGGTCAACCAACGATGTCATAGGTTTACTATGTTTTGATCAGTTCCAAGTGTTAATACATTTGTTTCCTAGTGAATTTATAACGCGGGTATATTCCTTTATGACATTCAATAGTCTCAATTTACGTAAAATTTTACAGAGTAATCATTAGTATTTTAATAATAGTGCCCTAAGTGTTTCCCATTATACAGAGCCTTCCTGTACTCTTATTTTGCCCACCACTTGATGGGGGGATCTAAAATGTAGGTATAAAGCCAAACGTCAGTACTGCACTCAGAGGATAAGGTAGTTTTGACTACCAGAAAGCAACAAAATAAATATGTTGTGCTTTAGTCAAATAAGAAATGGTATTAAAAATAAATTGTCAAATGTCAAATCAACTGGCGACATAAAATTCGCGCACCCTTATAGGTTAAACAACGCGTGGGGATAAAAAGGCAGTTTTACCAACAACAAGGAATATGCTAATGGTGTCATGTATTGGCCCTTGCTTTATAAACCGGAGGTCGTGGGATCAAATCCCGCGGGAAGTCTTTGGGTTATCGTTGATTTCTGGTTGGTGGCCGATCACCCAATTGTCTGAAAAGTAAGATGATCCATGCCTTCGATGGGCGTGTAAAAAGTCGGTCCACCCATCAAGCCGCATTGGACCAGTGTGGTGGGATACGGCCCAAAAGCACCTTAATGGAAAAGGCGTGCATTATATGTCCAGCAGTGGAATAAAACAGGCTGATGATGATGATGGTGTCATAAGGGTTTGAGATTTGTTTACATTTATTAGAGTCTACTTTAGCTAAAGCTATATAGACTCTAAATATATGTAAACTAAATTTACTGCAGCATGCAGCAAGTAGCCTATATCTAGGGTTCGTATTGACGAAGTCATAGAGATGCCTATCGCTGAGCAACGACCAGCTAGAAACGCTTCGTTGCTATAGGTTAATTTTAAACCCATTCTATATCCAATTTGACCAAACTGTGGATGTCATTTGATGGTCGTCATACGTTGGCGATATTAACATGTTATATGTATAAAAATCATATTGAATGATAATTAATAACATTCATTTAATTACATATTAAATTTAAAATAAAATAAAACCCGATGTCAGTAGGTGAACCCATAACTGTCTGTCGTTTACGAGTAAAGCGTTATAAGATATGTTTACCTTTACTAAAGAACAAATCAACTAGAAATACCAATACTAGAATTTGGAGAAATTTCCTTAAGTTTTAAGCCTTAGGTTTATGGGTACATTGGATCAGGATAGATCGCCAAAACACTGACCTACTTTATTTAATAATAGTGTACTGCGTGTCGCTTTTCACTATCAATTATGCCAGCTACTAGCCAATTACGCAGAAAATATTATAGTGCATCCTTCTGTCACTTTCAAAATCTGATGGGACGGATAATCGACACGAACGGAGAAAGACCAGCCACAGGACCGACCCTTACACGCTCATCCGACGCACGATATTACTAACAGGCAATCAACCCACGTTCCCTAACCAACTAGGAAACAACTTAGAAAGTAGTATATAGCAGTAGTCTTGTAGTCCTCGGATTCGAACTCACGATCTCGAGCCCATATTAATAGGCTACGGAGGCATTGTATAGGAAATGATAGGAAGAATGAGGAAAGAACTTTGTGTTATACGGCTTGGTGTTTATGTGAATGAAGTGTAATGAAACACTTTAAAGACGCCGAAACAAGACGCTCTGGCGGGTTTCCTACCAAATGTCAAAAGTTTACTCTGGCAATGTCAGTATAGAAGCTAACCCCAAATGACTGTAAACTAAGTCTACTTCTTAATCACGTAAGTAACTATACTAGCATCGTTGGATTGGTTCGATTATCACAACATAAATAAGTTGACTTGTGAAACTAAAGTTATATCTTATTAAACTTAGGCGCAGGTATTGTACAATGTATTAGTTTTTTCAACATAATCCTAGAAAAAGTAAAAAAAAAACAACCCAAACGTTTGTGTGTTCACGGTTATTATAATTAAAATGAATTCTTAAATGACAACACTGGTGTTGCTCGAAGTCAGTTTTAGCAGATGATATTTGGAAAACTAAATTTGGTACATTCTTAACCTTTTGTTATGGAAGATGTCAAAAAAGATTATCCTGTAAGATTCTTTCGCCGGTTCTTTTCAGATCATAGGGGTCCTATTACCATTTGGTGGTAGTGTGTTATTAGCGTTTTAAACAATCCAAAAGCAATTGCTTCTCTTTAAGAGTAAACTAACATGTTAGAGTAGTGCACACCTTACGAACCGACTTCTCCAGGACTGGGCGGAATTCAACGCAGCGACATCGACCATCGACTCTCTCCGGCCGGGGGTCCGTTCCCCGGTCGCCTCACCGCGACATTCTCCACGAGCAGTCAGACGTAATAATACTGCGACTGCGGAGAATGCCTATGGAGAACTGAGGGCGCCGCCCTTACCGCCCAGGAAGAGCCTTTCGCCGGCAGAACACACTATTGCGTCCGCGTCCAGCGTACAAGACATAGCTGCTGCGTCGACAATGGGTAATAAGCTGATAATATTTACAGTACAATCGCGTTAAAAAGTCGGTCCACCAACCAAACCGCATTGGACCAGCGTGGTGGGATACGTTCCGAAACCCTAATGAATAAGGGTGGCCTATGTTCAGCAGTGGACTATCACAGGCTGATGATGTATGTATGATGTAATCGCGTTAAAATAAAAAATAATATAATTTTTTTAGAATTTGTTAGTAATCGTCACGAAGACAAAGTTAAGATAAAAGGATGGTATAAAAACTTACGAGAGGGCTGACGAATTGTGTGACCGTTTGTGCGGTTCATTGCGATTTTGTGTTAATTGTTCTCTAATTTATAACGCGAGTAAATTCACTTGCAGCCAATACCTAAAGATGATTATTGTTTATTAATACAATAAGATTACATTAAACATTTTCAATAAAAATCATTACAGTTTGTAAGATTATAACTTTGATTAAATAAAGAGACAAAATATATTTACGCGTTTTGTTAAAAGCTAAATACAAAATACGACTCCAATACCTATCTTAAAAGACAAAATCATACTTAAAGAAAAGAATAAACAAAGGCCTGCACAAAATAACGATCGACAGTAAAAAAACGATCCTCTATTTCTATATTGTTTTTTCTCTTAATGGGTGTTATTTCTGTAAAAATTATAATATTGATTATAGTAAGTGATTATCTTAACTACTCTTTAAATAGAGCCAAGAAGGAGGTCATCATTGGAGCCGGAACCGGATTCCAGGCATCGCCTCACGTCAGTAATCACTGGATCAACGGAGACTATTACTGGAGTGATCGATACAAGACCTGAGGTAAAATTATTTAAATTTCCAATTTTTTATTATCTATATCTTTATTCTTATAGACAAACAAACAAAAAGTTAATCGTATTTTAAGTATTGGTATTATGTTCTCTTAAAGTTAGGTTTTTCGCTTACATAAGGATGACTAGGATAATTTTGTTACCGCTAGTAACATCGTGTATTTATTATTTTATGAGAGGCATAATTTTGCCATTGTCAAATCGATTTTTGCCAATACGAAAATCCATTGTGTCTTCTTCATATTCATTCTTGTGACAATAGCCGCAGAAAGATCTATTAAAGTTAGTATTAAATGAAGTCAATTAACTAAACAATTTCATTTCATAAATTATTGTTATTAAACCTTTAAAGAATTTAAAAGAAACAATAAATATAGACAAACCAGCTTCCATCTGTACCTCTTGTTAATTTTCTACCTTAACATTATCTACAGACAGTGCCACCAGACCCGAGGGCTTTCGAGAAACCGCGTCGCGCGTGCACACCACAATCCAACAGCAGACCGCTACCAGCCCCACCGCCCGAACCCACCGTACTACGTAACCCACCAGAACCGGTGCGAAACCCGCCAGAACCGGTGCGAAACCCACCAGAACCGGTCCGAAATCCGCCAGAACCCATTAGACACCCGCCAGAACCGGTTCGAAACCATCATGACGATAAACCGGAGCGTTCAATACCGAACCACGACAACAGGCATTCGGACAGAAACGAAACAGCCCCACCAGTATACGAAAGGCATGATAGACCTGCCGTACCATTACCAGAGAGCCGCTCCAACGACCGACTTGATCGACAAGCGGACCGCGACAGGCACCCGATCGAGCGGACCGAGTACAGGCAGCCGCCGGAAAGGCCGCCTGAGAAACCGGACAGGCATATAGTGCAGAGCTCAGACCGCTCGAGCTTCGACCACGGGCGGGTTGAGAATAGGGCCCCGCCGAGACAGAGGTCGTTGCCCTCGGCCACGCCGATGGTCGACCACCAACCGACCAAATCTACCACCATGCCGAAGTTCCCTTCGGAAGATACGAAGGATCCCCCGTACGAGAATGTGGCCGTTGAGAAAAACGAGCTCGCTGTTGCACGTGAGTCTGTTATATTTTGTTATGCTTTACGCATAAGTGTTGTTATTTTTGTTCAGATAGCAAATTTGTGTGAACTATTACATAGCCATTGCGTTCAAGAGATAGCCAAAAATAATTAAAAACCACAGTTTTTTTTTATTTAATTAACCAAATTTTTATTAAATAAAGACCGATTCAATCAATTGTTAATGAAACAAATAAATTCGACAAATTACCTTAAACAATAAACGTTGAAACATCATGTAACCTAATTTCATTGCGATGTTGTTGCTTTTAGGGCATTATTATAATTTACAGATAAATTATATCCAACGTAATTTTATTAAAGTAATCTTATTGTAGCATACTCATTGGAACTTTTTGTTATTGGACAGCTATAAATAACAGTTATTTTGTTTACAGCGAAGAAAATAAATCCATTAACGCACGACAAACACGGGAGGAAGTACAATGAGAACGTGTCATACGAGAATATAAATCTAGACTACATCGCCCGTCTGGTCGGCGAAGGCTATCCAAAGGACATAGTAGTCAGAGCCCTAGGCATTACAAGGAATGACCTAGAAATGGCCTGCGACATATTGCACGAGTTCGGATCCAAGGTGCAGAACAAATGCTAGATCACGTTCTGTAAACCCTGAAGATCTAAACTCCTTGTAAATTTACGAGTTACAGTGATGTTTACAAACGGTATTATGTTTACAACTTTCGTAATGTATTTGTTACCAGATGTAAATGTATTGGTAAACCATCGTATATTTTCAATGGAGTGTATACAATCACGATGTAGTGCTGTACTGTGATCTTTGTCGGACATCAAATTTGTAAACAATTTTGTCATCACAAATTTCCACCTGTACAATGTTTACATTAAGTATGCTAGTGTTAACTTCAAGTTACCAGTAATTTGAATACTTTGCGTAAACATTTACAATGTATATTTCGGTATGTCAGCAGTCTTATAAAACTTTTATATTGATTATCAACCCATATACAAAGCAATAAATATAACCGTTCCTATAAAACTACGTATGTCATATGTGCCTACTATTTCTGTGTCTAAATTCGTTGCCCGATGTAAACTTCACGCGTATCGTTACACGTTGTAAACGTGTAAACAATAATAATTACGCGTTGTATACAATAATGAATATTACTACCTAGTGAATTTATAATACTTTACGTGAACATTAAACTTAACGGGTAAATATAATACGCATTAATTAGCCTTGAATATCAAATGTAAACAATTAAGAAACCAATAATTATCTTATTCTAATATAAATAGTAAACAAAACTCGTACTCGATTCATTCTAAATGCACTAAAAGTACTTTAGTAATAAACATTTCTGATATGAAATACGATTATATATTTTAATAATATTAGCGACTTTTATAATAACTATTTATACGCCATATCGAGTTTGACCAAGAACAATAAAACAATGCTTTAAAGTTACATTTCAGACTCGGTAATGCGCTCTTTCTTGTAGCAATTATTTACGTGTGATAGTATTAAATAGGTTAATCCACTTCATTGATATCATTCGACATTATTAATTACTCGGTTTTTAATTTAAATATATACATTTGTTGAAATATTAACAGAATCGGGACAATCAGGCTTATCGACGACAAGTACAACAACTTATATATATATGTAAAAATAACCCTGTTGTTAATTATATCCGAGCTATAATCGATGGAGTCACATAGACAAAGTTTAATGCAAAATAAGTAATCATCATCATCATCAGCCTATGTTACCGCTGCTGGACATAGGCCTCCCCTAATGCACGCCTTCTACAATAAAGGGGTTTTTGGACCGTATTCCACCACGCACCAACCCACATTGGACCAGGTTTGGACCACGCTGTTCCAATGCGGAACAAATAAGAATTTTCTACTAAATCCAAGTAAAAAATTGAAAATGAACATTTAATACATTTTAAATAAAATAGTGAAAGAAAAAATATTGTAAAAAGAGTGAGTCGTATCAATAATTATGAATATTCTATGAACAGATATGAGTAGAATTGTTACTTTGATAATAGGTATACTGGATTGGACCACACGCTTTTCTTTTCAATGAAACCTTTTACTCTTACACTATTTTAATTCAAATTTATTAACGTTAGTTTTCTGTTTATTAGTTGGATTTTCTAGAAAATTCTATTTGAAATTTTTTAAGTTACGATTTTTCAAATATTGAATTGTCATCGGTCAAGTATGCCAAATTTCGAGTTCATACGACATTCTGAAGCGGTTGAAAATCGTGTTTAAAGATTTCGTTAGATACGTATGAAGCTAATAGAAGCGAATTAATATAGAGCGCTTTTATTGGTCGATCGCCTTCATAGACAATTATCGAGCGATATCCCACCAATCAGATGGCTTCGCGTCTAGGAGGCAAAATTGTTTGACATTAGACTTTGTTTAAGGCAATTTATTTATTTATAGTCTTCATGCACATATTGTCAATAGGCGGACTTTAAGGCATTTTCTATCAGTCAACCTTGAGTGCTGCAAGAGACAGAATTTGGGATGTGCACAGATAAAAGTAATTAAGAGAGTGTGGAAGGCAACTAAATAATATTTAATCTTTTATCAGCTCGGATATAGTTCACAAGTAGAATTTATTTACTAGAACATCCAATGCGTTATGCGACCTAGGGATTTGCGGCGTTTTCGCTGTATTTTAACGATCAGGGCGTATCATTTACCATCGTGTTGCGTTCCTCTTGTCGCTTCATTTAATAATAAAACCAAGATAATGTTAGGTGATAACATTAGTTTTAGTAAATTAAATTCTAACGTAATACCATCTCTAAGGAATAACAGTGTTTTTTTACGTATTATATGCATATTGATGACTAAGTTTTTACTTAAAACTATTGTACAACTTTACTTTTAATAGTTAATTTTCTGTTAACGGTACTTCTATCTATGTATAGAGAAGTACCGTAAATAGAAGATCAATACATACAACATATACAACAAAATTCAATTTTGTATATATATACAAAATTGAAATTTGTTGTATAAAAATTTGTTGTTTCAATTATTTGTATGATAATTAAAGTGAAACAACAAAAGTTCAATGTCGAGTCTTTGTGTAAAATCTGTCTTCAAGCGAAGTGATGAAGTTTTTGTTAATATTGAAACTAATAGCGACTTTGAAACGTCTGACGTGTTCTTATTGATGGATCTTAGTGATTGCTTCCTTTAACACAGTACTGCGTTCCGGTTTGCAGGGCACCGTTGACAGTTTAATTTGTGGCTATACCTGACGAAACATCTCATGTTTTATAGCGACAAGCGGAGTGGCTGCAGCTTTTACTCCAAGCTCTAATAGTATTAAACGATTGTTCTTTTCGTCTCATTCCTTATTCCATTAGTTATAAAAGAAACAATTTAAATCCATCAATAAGAAATCTATACATCAATACAATGTTGTTATTGGTTACGTGTTTTGATAAAAAGTTTGAACATAACGTATAGCTGAGTCGAAGAAAAGATGAAATTGATATTAACAACGCAATTCATAGCAATGAAACGCCTTGGTATGTATGAGGTTCTTATTAGTTGATTGTCGATCTGTAATTGATATATTCATTACAAATCCATGTCTATTTTCATATCCATTCTTAGTCTGCCCGTGATCTTTGTTTGCTGGAATGAGTCCGATGCGTCGGAAATAAATGATTAATGCGAAAAATACGCAACAAGTCGATATTATATGTTTAATAATCGCGTAAACAAAATCAATAATTATGATATTATTATTTGTGACAATTCACCAATATAAAGGCTAGTACTATGTCCATTTCCTTGCTATGAGTTATTATGTTAATATCGATTTCTTATTTTACTTTTGAATGTCAATATGGTCGTAAGCCTGTCCTATCAAGAAAATCACAGTATAATTCAACAATTTTTTGTCTGTATATTGGGAATTTGATTTGAAAATTGATTAATCATTCTGATAATTATTGAATCGAAACGAAATATGATATACCCAGTGACCATTTTCTGTTATTACCTTAAACAGTATTGTAATTAACTCGTTATTTCTTAAATATGCTACACTAGCTTTGTAAATAGACACATGTATATTGAATATTAATTATATTTTCATATAAAATATGCTGTCTTAAATATGACTTAAAAAATAGCTGTTTACATAGAGTATATTTTTTCATATTAACTCGTACGCGACAAGCGTGAATTCTGACACTATTGACTTATGACTTTTGCAATATTTAGTGTAACCTTTTTATGACGGTGTAAATAATTGTTCTCTTTAGTTTTCGGAGCCGTATTTATGCGATCTAGCGCTTCGTAAGTAAAATATAGTTATTATGGTGTTATACGACGTATGAGTTTCCCCGTAGTGGTTTATTTGTACCTAGGAGTTTGAAAGGTATTAGTGATACTGAGTTTTTGCCTTTTCTTTTCATATTTCAAGAGCTTTACTGGTTGACTTGACTGAATCTTTAGGTTACGAATCGTCTAGTCCTTGAACGTTTGCAGTGAAACCAATATTCTTCACGATGAACAACGATAGTTGGTTTCAACTAACTCAAACGCAATAAAAAAGAGGTTGTCCTTTCTATAAATGAAAAGAATGTTTGCCTGTATGTTCATTACGTGTCTATAACAAATGTTGGTTTCAAAGTCATTCTACAAGAGCTGAGCGCACCAACACAAAGTTTTAGAATGTTTTCGCAATACATATCCACCGGATGACTAGTCAATGTGGCTCTATATAGTTTACGGTTAATAAAGCTGTAAGTTTAGTGGCTTCTTAATATAAGGCTGTGTACACATGCGAGGGATAAACTGTGATCAGGGTTGTTTATATTGAAATAACGAAATATATAAAGCTTTTCGCATTTCGATTTGGAATTATTTATCGTATGTTTGTGTCAGTTTCACGCAAAAGATGGAAGATAATAACAAGTAATGGAAACCATTCAATTTTGTAGTATCATGTAATCATTAAATAAATAATAATGTTGTATCCACTTAAAATTAAAAGATAAATAAGCCAAATTGTAACATTATATAATTACTTGTGAGCTATACAATTCAGTTTATGGAATCGGTAAGTTATGCAGTTTTTATAGTTATTTAAAAAATATTTATATACAGTAAAGCGTGACAAGTATATGTTTGGATGTAACGAAAAAAAACGTAATATTTCTTTGTATTTATTAATCGAGTAATTTTGATATAGCATATATTTGACTAAAAACATCGTAATGTGAAACTGACACGACTTAAGATAGTGAATAATTTCATGTATCGACTTATCCCATTGAATCTATAAATAGCTATTTAGTTTGTTACTACTATATTTATATTACGCACTTATCGAACTATCATATACATCGTAATTACTTGAACATGATATTAGAAATGTATAAACTTTCAATCGGTTGCGATCTTAATTTAATTTGATATGATAATCACAAACACTTCCCAACATTAGCCTCACACTTACCATACAGAAAGTTATTCTAAACTCTGTTTATAGCGTTTTCAATTCGATTTATTACTTTATGCGTAAAAGTTTTGTTGTAATTTAATTCACCAACTTTTCCATTATTTACTAGTTTAACCAGCGTTGATTCATAGTTTAAAACCAGAATACTCATCTAATGGTAACGATTAACGTCGAAATGTCAATCGCTGAGTTACAACATATGGTTTAATATCAACGCCATCTGTCGGATGCCACTTCCTTGCTTTTTCATGTCGGAATTATATCTGATATTAACGTTACGAAACCGAAATGGAACAATCTGTTGCATGCGCACCAAAGAAATGTCTTTTCTTCTGAACTTTTCTAAAAATATTGCAAAATTTTTTGTGCTCATAAACATTTTTTTTTGATTTCCAAATTAAAAAAAAACCTATGTTGGTCTTCCATGGGCTTGATTTAAAAATCGATTTGTATTATAATGTCTCTTCATCTAGTTTTAATAGAAAATTATTTTAAGACGACCCTTTAGATCCTTGAAGATTATCAGAAATTAAATTTTAAAGTTTGTATATTGGCTTTTGTCAAATAAATTGTTATACCATTTTAACTTAATATCGATATAATTATTAACATTTTAAAGAAAGTTGAAATTAGAGAATGAATGTTAATTTTTGTCGGAGTATTTCTGCGAAAGTGGTGAATTTGATATATTTAAAATTAAAAATAAACCCTTAAAATTATACTAGAATAAAATTTCCAAAATAACATTTAGTCTGAATTGAAAAAATCAAACTATACGCAAAGGTTTTAATATATCTAGAACATTGGAATTGTTTATTGTATTTGGATGGCATTTGTAAATGAAACAAGGATTTAACATTAATAATGGGACTACACACGGTACGAACAATGAAATATATACTTTATGTGTATTTCTTTAAGACTTAAATTCCTCTTTTGTGAAAGCAGAGGAACACACGGAGTCTTTTTTACGAGGCTCCTCTTCTCTTGGCAGGTCAAAAGTACATACTTTGACCAAATTAGATATGGAAATTACGTAAACAAATCCTTACAGTGCCGAAATTAAGCCTTCTTTTTGGTATATCGCAAACGGTGAATCTGAGATATATAACCATTAAGGCCGTCGTACAATTTGTCTTTATTTTCTGTCGCATTTGTTCCACCATAGAGACACATAAAAAATTGACATCTCAAGGATAATAGAAAGAGATAGAAGCATTTTTGTCGATATGTCACTTGTCGCGCATGATCTACGTGTTCTCAGTCCTGTTTATAATTTTGAGTCCTTGTATGTCCTTATGAATGATTATCATAACTGATACATTAAAGTGCTTGTTCTCGATATTAGTTTGAATGTGCAATTGACACAAGTTTATTATTATAAAAGATTTTTGCTAATAACTCTATCAGGGTCTGTGTCTTGTAGGATTCTAATATAATTATGATTTGGCCTTTGATATTTTTGATTGTCGGTTAAGAAATGCCTTCAATATTTATACAACCAGCTATTACTTGTTAATTCTTAGTACAATCAATTGAATTGTAGAGACTGTATTGACCTGATCAAGGATGACGCTAATATAATAACATCGGAGGAACACATAAAACATAAAACAGATAATAAAAAGCTTGAGATTAACTAACAAGATAAAATTAGCAAAAATTAAAGCTAGTAAAAATTCATCGAATAAGTAAATTTTATACCAGCTGTCTAAATGTATAGTATCGCGATATTTTCCGAGAAATTGTCGTCATTCTTGAGTGGTTATTATTTCTAACTTATACCCATAAACAATCGCTCTTCTCGTCTGTATCTTCTGAATATTCAAATATTTGCAATGCTCAAGCAAAATTGTTTAAAATCAATATTGTTAGCAAAACACTTGTTTGTTAATTAAATATTCATATCAAGGGACAATATATCTAAGGGTGGGAGAACACATTATACAATTTCAAGCACTTATACCATTGTTATTTGTTGTTCACTGTTGTTTTTCTTGGTGCGATAATAATGGAAAGTACATAACGGCTTGGGAAGCGTGTAATGGATTTTAGGGTGCGTATACATTAGACGAACAGCTTCTAACATGATTTCTTAGTATTAATAAATGTATGATCGTTGACTTTTCTTTATAACATTCAAGTATTAAGTATTATTCTTGCTAATGTATTCGCGCCCTTAGCGAGATGATGGTAATTTAAAGACATCGTTATCGAATATGTAATAAAACTATGTTAATATGATTATTGTATTTTTCTTATTTGTATAAAATATCATAAAGAGGTTTGCTATAAATTTTCGTATTATTATAAAACTAAATTTGACAAATTCACTAACACTATGAATTTTATATATTTCTTATGTGCACCGAAGTTCTGATTAGTTAATATTATGCACTAATGTTCAATTTATTACTTATATTTAATCGTATTGGTGTATAATGTGACATTATGATTTTTATTAACATGTATAAATCGTGTTATAATTAAAACATAACAGATGGCGCTAAATTAAAACGCCATAAAGTATGTATTGTAAATTGACGTTTCGTTGTTTTTTGTAAATTATTGTTTTAACGAAACGATTGAATATCATTTGGGCTATTTGTGACGGATGGAATGTTTGGGTGGCTATGTCTTGATTTACGCTTTAGTAAGAATATGTTTCAAAATATAATATTAAGTGACTTATAACTGTCTCTCTTTTAAAAAACCCTTTTATGATTTTTTTTACTATAGTATATATGTTTTAATGTATTCGTATTAACTGTGTTTCTGTAATAAAAATTATTTATTTTCATTTTACTTATATTGGGTAAGTCTTAGGATAGACCAATAAAAGCGAATATAAACTAAAAAGTACCAAAATAGAAACTTGTTTTTTTAGGAGCTGGTGAAGTTTCATCTGATACCACTCTATTGTTGTTGCCCGAGGCACTGAGACATGGTACATGCTGGCCGTATGAGGAAGCTAACTGCCTCCGTAGCCTAGTGGTATGGGCGTGTGCTTTAGAAACCGGAGGTCGAAGGTCCGAATCCTGCAGGAAGCAGCAAATTTTCATTGTTGTTACCTAGTTAGTTAGGGCGTTTTGGGCTGATCTCCCAATTGTCTGAAAAGTAAGATGATCTATGCGTCGGATGGGCATGTAAAAAGTCGGTCCACCCAACAACCCGCATTGGACCAGCGTGGTGCGATACAGTCCAAAACCCCCTAATGGTGAAGGGGGGCTATGTCCAGCTGTGGACTTACACAGGCTGATGATGAATGATAAGGAAGCTCCAAGTCGCCCAGCGATTGCAATTAAGTGCGTAATGCAGACATCTGCAGGAAAGAGATGGTGACCGACATAGAAATAGCAAGCTGAAGTGGCAATGGGCTGGTCTAATAGCTCGTGAACCGATAACTGTTGAGGACGAAAGCTAATCAAATGGCAGCATCGTACTGGCCTCTGCAGTCTTGGATCACCCCCCACGAGATGGAGTGACTACAAATGTGCAAGAAGTCGGTTGACACAGGTGGCACAGGATCAAGCCTCTTGGCGACTTATGAAGGAGGTCTATGTTCAGCAAGGGGCTTTAGCAAGCTCAACGACGACGTTATAATTTGGTGGGTTACAAATAATAAGAGAGACTACTATAGCTATCCTAGATAATGATTTAACTCCATCTTGTAATTTTCAACGTACTACTGTAAAAGTCATTAAATCTCTCATGGAAATGTACACTCATACTTTAAATATCGCCAGACAGTTTTAGCTTACAGTTTAGTTCAAAAAGTAGAAAAAAAAAACAACAAAAACATGCTTTACTCCTCCTACCACCGAGTTAAAATTGGTTATTGATCAAGTTTTATATTGTGATCATTGTTGGAAATCTAATAAAATGAAAATGAAACGGAAACCACGATGAATAATGCAATCATGAATATAATTGATTACAGCTTCATGTAATGTTTTCATAATGTTAAAATTCATCCAGGTTTGTTTTGTTATTATAAATGTGAGTATAAATAATAAGCTTAACTTAAAAAATATCTTTTGAACTTTTGTGCACAATATATTACATAACTTTAATTTTAAATTTTAGGTTGAAGTAATATTAGTCAGTTTCCTAGACATGTTGATTTGCAAAAACTTGATGAAGTAACATACAGCAATGAACAATACAGCCTTCTTAAACCGACTGTTCATGTTGTAGATGATTATTTCAAGCAATTTATTCAGAAGAGGCACAATAAGAATTTTCCAACGGAGAGATTATTTTTAGATAAAAACGGTTTCCGACATTATTGGAGAGGCATCAATTATCCGCAACCTAATGAAAAAGTAAATAGTTTGCGAAAAACTGAAGATGTTGCAAAACAAATTAATTCTACCAAAGTGCTTGAAAAGGTTAATGCGGTAATGTAGATAAACTAAAAATAGAAACAAATAATGATGACAATGGTAAAACAACAACTTCGTATGTAAATCCTGAAGCAACCGTAAAAAGACGCCTAGGCGTAGAAAGAAAATCTTGAATTATAATTTTACTTTTAGACCTAACTTACGACAAAATAAAGGTGAGGGGACTGTTATCAAGACTACGTTTTTTTGTCCCTTTTTCGGAATTATAACGATGACTGTGGATGGTGAACTTTGATAAAATAAACATATTGAACACCCAAATAATGAGATTATACATTTTATTCTTTGTTTAATTAAGCGTTACTTATGGCTTTATTAATTTCCGTGATAAACTTAAAATTTAAGCGTTGAAGAATGACTGATTTTTGCATCCTAAAATTTTTCTCCATTTGAGCAATTTCACTCTGGGTCCTATAAATGTAGGGTAACTCCCATAATCTTTGATCTTATCTTTCAATACGCTCGAAGTAGAAAAATATGAAAAATTAGTAAGCTTCAAAATATACAAAGAATCACCTACGCGTATTAGTGTTCGTTATGATTTCCCAGTTATGTCAAATAATAGAAAAGAAGCCGAGGAGAGGCAAAATGCTACTGCAATTGAGAAATAAAATAACAATATTTTTATAAAGGTTATAGTTAAGTTCTAGGTAAACTTCTCTTCCGAGTCCTTCAAGAACCTCCTGTTGAATCGTCTCGTCATGTAAGGATCTTCGTCAAAGTGTTTGTATGCATCGAACGTGTTTAAGAATCCATTGACAGCCGAGTTTATAGCACGCCTGTAGCTGGTAACGGGCATCTGACGTCGTAATGTGACAACAGGCTCGAAAGGTATCAACATCCCGGCTGCAGAAGCTAGTAAAGGAATGATCGGTGCTGGAAAATAGAAGGAGACAAGCTCCATAGCGCCGTTTACAATGCATGTGCCGACATTCTTTAAAACCGATTGTACTTTGGGTGCTTCGATGATCTTTGTGATTTGAACCCTGAGCACTCTGTACATTTTGGGTATAATGTACGTGATGGCTTTGCCTTGTGTAACATTTAGAGAGGAAACGGTGGTTGTAGTTGTGACGGGGGTGTCTGTGGAGGTCTGTGTTTGGAACTGATCATTGATTTCTGGTTCTTGTGGCTGAAATAGAAGTGTGACTGAGTGAAAAGTTTAAGGGGTATATCTATTTTTACCTCCATTAGATACTTCGTGCTAGCTCATGGTAACTTGAATTTAATAGAAACATGCAGGTTAGTTTTTATCTAGAGCAAATAACACAATTTTGAAACGGAACCTTACTTTATTACATATTTTTTATATGGGTGCTTTCTATTAAACTGAGAAAAAATAGATTACTCAGTGCAAAAACTTTTTGCTAAATTGTTATTCACATTAAAAAGCACGCTCTATAAGTAGATTTCGTCATAAAAATACATCATAACTTATTGTAATATGCAGCAATAGTTCTAATAGTAAAGATATCGAGACAAATCCAGATTAAATAGATGTCCAATATGATAGAACTGCTTTAATTAGGCCATTTTATTTGAAAATAATAAATACGACGTAGTGTCATAGTTTTATGCAAACTACAACGTGACTATGTGATTATCTATTATAATTCAATTTATGTCTTTAAATTTTACTGCTTTTTTATCACGAAAAAGTCGGTCTTTACACAATGTTATTATAGTCATCGTGGTTATATACAAGTAAATGATCTATGTATAACATGTAAACCTAGATATCTATCAAGTATTTAAATATCAACCATGGACTAAATCGTTTAAACTTACAGCAGACATCGAATACAAAACAAATTGCGATAGTAGCAGCACGCGATATAACGTCATTCTATTTCACGCTCATTTCACTTGTGCCGAGAAAACATACATTTCCACACATGGGGAATGTAAAGAAATATTCCAATTCTATACTTTATATTTTCCCTACATAAACTCGTTTATATGCTATCGAATTTATTACCTGCGTGACCTTGTTGTACTTTACTGAAATTCGCTACGTTTTAGTTTCATATGATTCGTTTCACTTAGAATATTTATTATATATTTCTTTTTAAAATATTGAGGCATGCCATAAAATAATGACAGCCAATGATCCTAATATTAATAGAAGGATTAATACAAAAATTAAAAAACATCTTTGATGTCTAAATTAAGATTCAAATTTACATTTATGAGCCGAGTCAAAGAGCTACCATCGATAAATATTTCTCATTTTTTCTCTGACTTACTACGCAAAATAATGTATAGACCTCAATGATGCGTAAGCCTTAGTGTACAATAAGAAAGGGGCAAAAGCCTTACAAGTTGATCTCTCAAGCGTCCATGCAGTTTTTTTTATTAAAAAAGGTAAGAGTATCTTCATTCTTTATTAATATTAAATAATACCATTTCAAAACGCCGCTCGTAAGCCCATCGATAACTCGTTTCCGAATTTAATCAATTCGATACAATGCAAGTTCTATGGAAACGGCGATATGCAATTAATTGGAGTTTCGCTTTAAGATTTTCAATTAAGCATCGGCGTCCGCAGCGAGACGGGGCAGTAATTAAAATGAAATTGTTTTTCGTTTGCATACTATCCATACTGACGATTCTGAATGTTGCGGCTCAAGTGAGTGCATTTATAACAGATTATTGAAAAAAGAAATTGTTTTCCTGGTCTAGGTTTCCACAAATAACTACTCAAAATAATTGCACGTTTAAGATAACGAAATATATTAATAGCAGTCATTTGTTAAATATTTTTTATTGTTTAACTATCCCATAGTCAGATTTTTCTCATAGCATTAAGTCTCCGCTACAGACGTACTACGGTTTTTTCTGCTTTCAATAGGAAGGTTCTGTAGCAATGTCTGCCCCAAAACAGTCCATGACTTCGCTATGTTCTGGTATAAAGGGCACTATAGATACAGACTACGATAATGACTCTATTTGTAATGCAAATGTTGATACCAGTAAAATGAGATTTAGTTGTGAGACTAGAATGTTTTTGGAAATTAAAACCTGAGACTTGTCAAAGATTTAGTAAGCGGATTTATCCTCTGACATCATAATAATTACTTAATTGATATTAATTACATATTTTTACTTGATGATAGGCATTTTTATTTTATATTCCCTAAGAATGTTATATTGGTCTGATCGCATAATTCAATTATAATAAAACTTATACTTTGGATTTGGAAACATTTGAGCATGTGAAGTCTTGCCATAGAGTGTTCTATTTCTTCGGTAAATTTTATTACCTGCAGTTTTATGTTTCAGGTGCCATACGATTATATTCCACTAGGGCGTCAGTCTCGCCGTGATGTCGCACCCCCACATCCATCTGACATCAGTCTAAATTACGAGAGACTATTTCCCTCCCGTCGCAAATGGGTCGATGCGTAACTTTGTCACTGTTACGAACTGAGAATATTAAGTTCTATTAATAAATCTGTAGCAAAACCTATTGCAGTTTTTTTAACCCTTTACTTAAATTCATCGTCATCAGCTTGTGTTAGTTCACTGCTGGACATAGACCTCTCCTAATGTACGTCTTCTCTATTAAGGGGTTTTGGGACCGTAAACCACCACGCTGCAACAATGCAAGGTGGTGGTTAGAGTGACCTTTTAACATGCCCATCCGATGCATGGATCATCTAACATTTCAGACAATTGGGTGATCGGCCTAAATTGCTCTAACTGAGTAGGAAACAACAATGAAAATTTGTTGAGTCCGCGCAACCTCCGATTTCTAAAGCACACGCCCTTACCGCTAGGCTACAGAGGCAGCTTATAATAATAGTTATAAACTATTTTATTTTGCTTATAATGATTCGAGTGCTAAAGAGTATTTAATTTTATTTCCTTCTACCTAAAGTGGAAAATGTAGAACGGTTCTTTTCACGTCACATTTTCCTTACTCCTCTTACGATTCGTAGTAAATACTTCAAAGTTATAATGCTTTTTAACTAAATATTAAATTAGTTATGTACCTATATCAATACATGTTGACTTTACTTGATGAACCCGAATATTGTTCAGAAGTTTTGTTCTGTTATTAGCTAACGTTGTTTAAGTTTCGTATACTTTATTGATACATGTAACTTTAGACATGCTTACATTTTCTTAACTTATTGTTCAGTTTCACTTCATTTTATATAGCATATCTGCTAAGTCACTTTTACGTGATTTAATAAAAACAGATTTTATCGCGTTTAATTAGTTTCAGTGTTTCTGACTTATCAGATAGTTGAAGGGTCCTGCAAACAAAAGTCTTCTACTAACTCATGTGTATTATTCGCGTAAATCAAATCCATTTCTTTACGTATTCTTAGCTTTAGTTATATTTATTTCCAACGTTTCGAACTCTTTCCCACATCCGTAAAGTAAAGTAACTAAAGTAAGATCACAATTTACCGATTTATTTTAGGTAAGTATAGCGTAGCAAAGCTAGACATAGAATGTAAACAATGTTACCCATAACAACGCAGCGACGTCGTACGATTAATGTTGTTATAAAGTAACTGTCTCTCCATGACTAGCATCTGGGCAGTAAAATATGCGCTATATAGCGCTATAAGGGTCGAGTAAATAAAAAAACAAAAGTTATCCGACAAAAGCACGCTTCAACATTTTAATAAAGTACACAAAGTCGTCGTTATCATCGGCTGCATTGAATTTCTTTACGTGTCTAATTAACGTAGGCTATATTTAGTGGGATACATTAATTGAGCTTAGATCAGTTTAACGATTATTGTTTCGAGTTATTCGAGTAGTAGGTTCGAGTATCCGTATTAAGGGAAGTTGCTAGCTGCGCGCAGACTGGCAACTAGTTCATCGACGTTTACGTGACTTGGTACTGGTGCGGCTAGCTCCGCGTATCTTCCGGTAAAGTCGTTAGCATTCCTGCTGTCCGCTTCCTCACCCTAGAAACATATTATGTTAGATTGTATCATGTTTATCTAGATTTCGTATTACATAAATTGGCTACAAAGGCAGACGAGCATTCGGGCCACTTGGTAGAAAGTGACCACCGACCCCCATGGACATCGGTAATACAAGGTCTATCACCGACGCGCTGCCTACCGTGAGAAATAGGATGTTACGTCTCGTTTACCCAGTAAATACTCTGGCTACAGTGTCCTTCAAACCAAAACATGGTAGGGGTTTCAGACTACTGCTTTGCAGCGGTATTACCGTGGGCACTGTCACCTCTATAAAATGCACTTTTGTAACCTAGACTGTTTTAATTGTATAAAGAGAACATTTAAAAAAATGTAATTCAAATACTCCGTATTGTTGCACCAAACTGATGTACCAGTTAACTCTAAATTATTTTTATATTTTGATGCTATTATCTTAGTAAGTATGTTGTTAAGTGATACTTTTGTTTGCATAAAACTTGAGGTAATTTCAAATTTTCTTAGATCTTAGCTGTTGATTATCCTAACAATATATATTTTATTGTGAGATTGATAAATTACTATATGTTAGTCAAATAGAAGATGGAAATATCGTACACAAAGTTTAATGTCTAATTCATTCGGCGTAAAAAGTCAGGCTCTTTTATACGTTAACCGCTTCATCGTCATCATCAGCCTGTGTAAGTCCACTGCTGGACATAGGTATCCCCTAATGCACGCCACCACTTCCGGTCTACGGCTATTCTCATCCAGCCCACACCAGCCATTTTGCTAATGGAATAACTGATTCAATCTTGCCACAGGACGCCCTGTAGCAAGATGGAGTGACGTACGCTACCTAAACTGCGTGGCGATTGCAAATAGCTGCTGTCCAGCACCAACCGTGTGTGTAAAATTGGTGTTTACAATTATTTTGAGCATAAATTGGCTTAACTATGGCTTCTGTCAGTTACTTTTGATGCGTAAAAGAGTTAATTTGGTCTAACGTTAACCCACAATTCAAACATTTTATGCTTATGTCTTTGTTTGTCTGCTTTAATGAGTGTTTGCGTTGATTTATTACTTTTACACTAAATGGACTCTCAAACTCGAAGCTGTAATCTCAGTAACCAAAAGCATGAAAAATCGTATTATTGGTTACTGAGATTAGCGTTCAAGTTAATATTTTTTTTTAAATAAGTAAAAATATTTTGGTATGATATTTTTTTCTGGTCGTACAGAACACCATTTATAAGTAATGGGACAGTTTATTTATATTATGTTGTCTTTAAAAACACTACCTCAAATAGTGTAAGGTTTCGTTGGTTATTCAATTTAGGTTAAACTTCCGAATTTCCTATATGATTGAAAATAGTGAGAAAAATAACCTGAATAATAATATCCTCCAGTCGATTGCGACTACTGCAGCCGATCTATATTGACTTGCCCATCCCACGTATCGATCAACTTACTTTACAGGCAATCGAACGATCAGCCCCCATCATCATAATCAACCAGAAAACAACAATAAAAGGTGTCTGTTTCCACAGGACTCGAACCAACTATTGGGCGCCGTTACTCCGCAGTTAGTCTGTACGACTAGGATACGGAGGCAGTTAGAAACTGAATAACGGGTATATAAACCGATGAATAGGAACCTATACCGATTTTACTTGAGTTTACAGTATTATAATATAATACCCAGTAAAATGTCTCACGAAAGTTGTGTACATTAATATAAAAATACTTACCAAAATCGGGTACAGTAAGCAGACGAAGAAACACAGCAGCAAGAGCAATTTCATCGTTAGTACTACTCACGAATGTGTCGAAACTACATCATGGTGGCCATAAAGCGGGAATCTTTTATAGCAACTTAAATGTCACGCTTTAATTTGTTCTGCGTAAATCATGTATCATTTGTTATGCTCGATTAGTTTGACAATCGATTGGTTTCAATTCTTTTCTGCTTTGATTCTGTTAAACGAATTCTAACAGAAACTGTTTTGAATCATACGTCAAATTATATAAGTCGCTACATATTAAAACAGTTTGTAGGAGTGCCTTCAATTTAATGCCATGACTTTGTAAATAAAGAGAAATCAGGTCTAAATAAAAAGTTAAAAAACATTTAAGATTAATTATTTGGTTTCGGCACCACACACATAAATTTAATCCTTGATTATTGAAACTTTTAAGGGTTTGCCGACATATATGCAGATTTCGATAACACTATGCTCTGTGAAAGAGTTTAAAGTATAATTTATTTTTACTAAGGAGAGCCTGCATGATATTGGAAAAGGTCTACAAAAGACATTTGCCTTCGTTGGTAATTCGATCAGCAGCTTCGGCATATGCGTTCCAACCATTTACGAACTAGAAAGAAATTCAAAGAATTAAGTGCCATGGACGTTTAAGGAAACCTTCCCCTTGCATAATATATAGGTCGTTTTTTTTTATTTAATTTTGATTCAATGTAGATAACTGCTACATAATATAAAATCATAATTCCTAATATTTTTACGTATTATTCACGATCTGCGCTTAAACCTGATTACAAACCTACGACCGTTGTCTTCATAGTGATTGCTTGAAATTTAGTTTGCATGTTAAATATATATGAAACATGTTTTAATCGATTACACCACGCTTAATGGTTTGTTATGCAGTCTTTGTTAGCTCGTTTTCCTCTTCCGACGACGCCAGCTTACAATTATTGGTAAGAAAAATTTTCCGGTTCTCTTAATCATACACGTCATGGCGGTATTTTCTGTTATATTCCCTTTTTTGTTTTTATAAACTGTATTCTTTAAGAACGTATCGTCAGATATAGAACAGTTTAAACTTCTATACGCCACAATTAACACGTACAACTTGATTTTTCGTATAGCATAACGGAAAGTAGTTGTTCAGAATCAGTAACAAATTCCAATGAACTGATTTTCAAACTAGGTAATTTTTTTCTAAATCTCAGTTGAAACCTAAAACGAAATGGTCACTACTATTACAACAGATAATTTGCATTATAAGCATGTCGAGTGAGCGACGACTGTTAGACTCAGAATAGCTCCAACCTGCACTTCTCTTTTCAATCACGCTGACGCACAAGCACCACCAAACTAGATAAATTTTATTCTAAATCTCAGTTGAAATTTAAACAAAATGGTCAAAGTTATTCATGCGCAGCCCATAATTATTTAAAAGACAAAATTGCAAGTGCGTTTAAACCATTAAAAACGACGCCAATAATTGCCCTTGAAAGTTAAAACGCAATATGTGAGTGCGGATGTTTGTACATCGAGAAAAGAGGTGGACACTTTGATCTATTAATGAGTATCTTTTATAAGTAAATTAAAGTAATTTTAATGTGAATTGTAAAAAAATTCAGCTTTAAAATGCACAATTCGTAATCAACGGAGAATACTTACTTTCATGCGACTGTTAAGTGTATAACAATAAATGCATGATTGTAGTCATTTAATCATGTTGAAAGTTCAAGGCGTAAGTATTAATAGAGTGATAGAAAACATATTCACAACTTAATCCTTGAACATGGTTTGGTGATAGTAATAATAATGCGAAACGTAGAGATTGCTATATGTGTCGTGACGTGTAAAACGCATAGTAGAATATCGCTTGCCATAAACATAGTTTTGATAATACTTTCTATGCTGTTACGTTTAAGATCACAGAAATTTAAAGCGGGTGTTACTTCCCTAATAACTTCACAGAGTACTCATTAGCAGATTTCTCGTTATCGATTATCGAAATATCAGTCTATACGCTACGGCTACGGTCTGATTAAAAGCCTTTAAATAGGATCGATGACAAATGCTGAGTATAACTATACTAAATAATTTGTCCGTAAAGGAGTTTCCTTTTATACGCCAATTATTTTTTTTATTTTTTGGCGTATTTCTTTTAAGGCTGCGTAAAAAATAATAAAATACCTAATTGACGAGCGATGTTCACGTACTTTAATGTAATTTATTCTTGGAAAACATATAAAGATAAATTCCTAATTTACTATTTTATACATTACATTTTACACCATATTAGAACGACTTTTATCTTTGCAAATGTTTACATTAGGTTATAAATTATTTTTTATACTGCATGTGAAGTTATCGCCAGAAGCATAACTAATAAATTCGACACGTATTTTTAACGTAAATAACACATTACCTTTCAAGGGTGTTCAACAGTGATATCGATAAATTATTTAGATAAAATAATGCCATTTAGTAGTCACAGTACTTTACATATTTGAAGAATAAACGACATTTAAATAATATTAAGTATATTATAAAAAGAGGACATCATCATTATCAGCCCGTATTAGTCCACTGCTGAACAGGGGCTCCCCTAATGCACTACTTCTCCAATAGGGGGCTTTGGACCAGCGTAGGTAAAAAAAAGGTGGTGGGTAAAATGGAACATGCGCTTTTTCAAAATTCAAACATAAAACCCGCCGTTATCTGTAAAAATAAATAAAAATGGAAGTCGGTTCGTATCGTGCAATGCATTCCAAAACTGTTAAGTCTAGTTGGTGTTAGACGGCGCTAGTTGTGCTATATTTTTATATTAATAATAATATACGCGGTCTATCTGTCTGTTTGTTCTAGCTAATCTCTAGATTTTGACGGGACTTTTCTGAAAGATAGCCAATATAAATGGGTAACTTGACTATCTTTTTTCTTATCGTATTTTTTTAACGTACCATTATCACCTATCAATTAGGAAGATGTCATGTGACTCTAGTCGCTTATAATTAAAACAAACAAAAACTATACTTGACAATCAATATCGGATGTCAGCTCTCAAATATCCTTTAATTTTTTTTTAAAACAGATTTTATAAAAAAAAAGTTTTATAAATTTATAAAAATAGAGAGAAAGTGGAAGAATATATTAATTTCTTTTATGTACGCGAGTACAGTTATTATTTGTCGAAATTTATTTCACTTATTATTTTGAAATAATTTCATTTATACCCCGACATTTCGAACCCTTCTCATGGCTTGTGGTCCGTCTGAGTTGCAAAGTTAGTAAAATTTAATACAATGACAATTGATCAACTGCCCCTCGAAACAATTGCTACGCCATTTAGAGATAAAAACTCTAATTATTTGAGCATTGCTTATTTATTTTTGCAATTCTGTTTATGATGCTTTACAGTCAAAAGACTCCTTGAAAAACTGTTTAATTTATTTTTAAATGATTTTAGTATTTCCCGAAGGAACGTTCAACGTTACAAGCGAGGCAGCGGAGGATTTGAGGCATCCTGCACTGCATTTCTTACAGAAATAACTCAGCATATTAACCGGTGTCTTTTTCGAGTCGTAACCGCATTAAGAAATAAATATTTCGTTGTTTAAAGACTCAAGATATCGAAATCGGGTTAATATCAATAAATAGGTTAATATAAAATATACGTTTTGCAGATGCATCCAATATGAATGGTACTTCTTTATACTGATTACATAGTCACGAATATACCAGCAAAAAGTAACGCAGGATACGAACCTTATTACTTCTTTTTAGCAATACGCGTATACGTCTAGAAAAGGCAGATACTGAAACAATACCTAAATGTATACGCATCACCTACATATCATCAAATATTCAGGTTATTTTATTATTATGTTCTTGGTAATGGTAAACAAAAATATATTTGTTAAGAACTCAGTGCTGATTTTATTTTGAGTGAAATGCGTGGCATTCAGATTATACATGCCATTAATGAAATGTGAGTCACTTAAAGATGTGAAATCGATTTGACCGAGACTGAGGAATCGATAATATTGAAAAAAAACTAATGAATATTGGAGATTGTTTGTTGGTTATGGTAGAAACTTACCTATAATATCGAATTGTCACTTAAATATTTTTTAAATCAATCGAGAGTAATAATTTCAATTGTATGGAAATAATGTATTTTTGATTTAACTCCTAACTTACTAGTTACAAGCTTTACTAGTTGAATGATATAAGTAATTGGAGAAAAAAACAAGGCATGTAAATTTAAAATATGTATTTATACATATTTTAAATTTTCATCAAAATAAAACTCAAAAACTGCTATAAACATATTTCATTATTGATAGGTCCTCGCTTTATCTCTCTATCTACATATAGGAATATGTAATAGTGGCTTATATTTATATGAGCCAATATTAAGTATTATTATTATTATATATTCATAGAACAGAACACGAATTTATTTAATTTTCTTTTTCTATGCAATTAAAGTTCTGTTTACTAATTATTCACTTCTTTGCCCTGATGTAATACTTTCGTTTTTTTTGACGGGTCTCGTGCTCTTTGGAGTAGACCTGTGGGGGGAGCCCGTCGCCACAGGTGCCACTCCCTACAGAGTGACATAACTGCACCAAAGGCCTCCAGATAGGGAGCCTTGGCTTGGGCCGGCACTTTCTACCCAGCAGCTCCTGTCGCCGCCTGTACGCCGGAGTCGTCAGGTCCATGGTCCTGACGGGCACCCGTGTGGGCCGACACCTCCAAAAGGAGAGTACTGCTGTACTAAGGAGAACCCAGAGGGTGTTGGCGATCCGGGCCGTACGGGGCTACGGACCATCTCCGGCGAGGCGGCGTGCCTGTGGCTGGCTCCTGCCCTGGGACCTAGATCGCAGAAATCCTCGCGTCACTCTTCTTCTGGCGCGAGGAGGGAGGTCTCGGGCTTTACGCCAGCCCCGGAAGAGGTAAGGGGCGCAGAGAGGAATTGCGCCCCTTGCAATACAGGAGTGGAGCTGCGGCTGGAGCACCCCAGCGCCGGCCGTCAAACAATAGACCATACGCCCTCGTTCTTAGTGGTACGTTCCGCGCGACGCAGGTTCTCTCGGACACGGCTGTTTCGGGAGGTACCTGTGCGCGTGGCCGGTAGGGAGCCTACAGAGGAGTGCCACCACTGTGGCGTAGGCCGAAGAGACGGCCCAGCACGCGCTGGAAGAGTGCCCAGCCTGGGTTGAGCAACGCCGAGAGCTGCGTAGTGTCGTGGGCCCGACCTTTCGCTTCCTGCCGTAGTGCGCAGGATGCTAGAGAGCGAAAGGTCGTGGGGCGCCGTCCTTGCTTTCTGTGAGGACGTGATGGCCCGGAAGGAGGCCGCGGAAAGGGACAGGGAGGCCGTGAGCGCCCTGGCTATCCGCAGAAGAAGGCCAGGGCGCCGAAGAGTGGCGTACGCGCGCAACCTTCCCCCCTGACACTGAGCCCCTGGGCGGCTGGCAAGAGGGTGCCCGCCGCCCAGAGAAGGGCTCAAGAGGGAGCGCCGTGCTGTTTGTTCCGGCACGGCGCCTAAAGCGACGTTCCGGGTGTCCCAACACACCTGGAGAAGAGGCCGAGAGGGCCACGTCGCGCCGGGTCGCCGAAGACTGTGATCAGTGCCCGCGGCCCCGGCTCGCGATAAGAGAAAGGAACAACCGTTGGTTTTTAGTGGGTATACCGGCCGCTCCATCTTGGCGGGGGCCCCACATATCCCCGCTGTCCCTCACTTTGGCGGCGGGAATCCGTAAGCTGGATTTTTCCAACGGAAAAAAGAAAAGGGCCGGCACTTTCTGGTTCCCGATAGCATCGAGGGCTACCCAGGTGTGCCAACGCCTCGTCTCGATCCAGGCGGTTTTTTAAGGCTAATTTTATAGCTAGAGGAGCTCCATCTAAACTTTACCGCCACTTCTTAAAGCGTTGGCGCTGAGAGAATAAGCGGCGCAAGAAACTCCAGCACCGCTCGTATCCAAGTTGGTGTTAAGCTACAGTGTCATATAGCAAAGGGTGTGTAAGTTCGACTTCACCAGTGGGGCCGATGTCATGATTGTGTGTGTTGTCCTACACTTCTAAGTGTAGGGTATGTTTGACTACTGCTTGGGTGTCGCAACCTATTATGCCTTTTGAGGCGGTGACGGGCCGCTTTTCGCTCAGAGTCTGCTCCGGCACTGGCTGTTGCCACGCGGGAACTGTGGTTTTCCACCCCTCCTTCCTTCCAACAATTGGAAGGAAGGAGGGGTGGAAAGGGTTAGGTGGTCGCCCGAAAGAGGCTTCCCTGGAATTCGCAGAAACTCTGCATATTGACGCCTTAAGGGAGCCGAGGTAATTGGCCGTGTGGCCGGGATTGTGGCAGTTAACGCTCGCTGGAGGTTCGAAGGTGGTAAGGACTTCTTTGTCCTTGGGTCTAGGACAATCGGAAGTGCCGTGATCCCCAAGGCATTTAACGAGGGAGGGCGAAACAGTTCCGCGAAGCGTGACCATATAACTGGCAGTTGTGACACTGCCCAAGGAGTCCGTTAGAATGCGGCCACTCAAAGGAGAGACGGCTGATGCCACAGAGTTCTTTGACTTCATAAATGCGCTGGCCTTCCTTGGAGCGCACGAGAGTAACCAACACCATACCATAAGGGTGTTTGGTGCGTGGGTGGTGCATTCATTGTACTGAAAGGGCGGGAATATCTAATTATTTGATAGCAGCTGCTATCTCGGAGTAAGGGATGTTCTTACTCAGTCCTTTGACCACTCTCCTAAGTATGTGCTCATCCGGGGGCGCGAACGTGTGAAATTGGTGCTCCTTTTCCCTGAGGAAAGAAGTCACCTTTCGAGTTTCATCGGGTGTGGCTAGCTGTAATTTCAATTTTATATTGTTGGAAAGGGCCGCGCGAATCTCGACCCACTTCTCCTTTTCGCGAAGGTATGTCGGAGGGCGTTTCTACGAGAACCGTGACTGGAAAGGCTGGGATGACTGGGCAGGGCGAGGGCTCGGGGCCGCCTAGGATCGGCGGGATGAATTGATGGGGTAGGTTTCGCCGACTGGTAGGTTAACAGTTTGGAGGCCTGCTGTGGGCAGGTAGTTGGAGCGTCGGCTTTGCAGCCTTAATGGGAAAGACAGGTGCAGTGGAAGATTTGCGGAACTTGCGCTTCCTCTTTGATTTGAGGGTTTTGAAACCTTCGTCAGATTTGGGATTAGTTAGCACTTCGACCTCCATATACATAGGGAATCATCCGTAGGGAATGGAGTAGTCGGCCGGTAGGAGCGGTGGGGCAGTGTTCCGCGATCAAAACGTGAATTCCGTCTGTCAGTTTTCAGTACGTCTTCCATTTGATTTTCTCACTGATCATCTTGGTATCGAGACCAAAGCGTCCTTGAGCTCGGTTGACTATCGTACCCGTTAGGTTCATTATCAGGCACCTATTTCAGAGCCATAGGTTGCGTCACGCGACGCAATAGGTAAGCCTCGGCGATTGCCAAGCCAGCGAATACTTCCCGCCCTACCAGGCTCAGGTAGGGAGGTGTGTCGTGGCTGGTTCTGTAACCCGAGAAACACAATTCAAACATTCGACAAGGCTTAATATAGTTGTAAAACAACAAGTTCGGCCATGAAACAAAAAAAAATACTAAGAAACAAGATCGCTTTTTCAAGCGGCTGACAACACAATTGTGTTAAAGAGTAGCACAACACAGTCGTGCGCAGGCCGACCGCTTGGGTAGCGCAATAAGGCAAATGCGCTGACGTCAGCGGTGCGACAAAGGTGTTTTATGAGCACAGGTGCACTCAAAAACACAGATGGCGCAGCGCGACGACTTCGCGGAAGCGGACAAAAGATACCGCGCGGCGAGCTCTGGAGACTGCTATGTATTACTTTCGCTTATTTTATCTTTGTATCATGCTTAATAATGCATCATCAGACTTTGATAGTCCACTGCTGGACATAGGCCTCCCTAATACACCCTCTCCATTGGGGGTTTGGACCGTATCCCACCACGCGGGTTGGGTGGACCGACATTTTACATGCCCATCCGACGCATGGATCATCTTACTTTTCAGACAACTGGGTGATCAGCCCAAATTGCCCTAACCAACTAGGAAACAACAATGAAAATTTGTTGTGTCCCCGCAGGATTCGAACCCACGACCTCCGGTTTCTAAAGCACACGTCCATACCACTAGGCTACGGAGGCAGTTGGCTTAATAATATTCGTGTCTTTTAAATAAAAAGGAACATTCTTTGTCTTTATTTTTGTTTACATTGTACAGATGTATGTACGAAACGAAATTTAGGAGTTTGAGGCTAATCAAAGCAAGTTTAGCATAAAAAATTGTAACATTTTTTTAATGCCAGAACCCTCTTCAACGTCAATATCACTAAGGATCAGCAGTTTAACTCTTAACTCTTTTCGTTGGTAATGATTGATGATAAAAATCAAAGGGTAAAGAAACGAAAAATTAAAACCAATTTTTGAAATAATTTAAATAATTTATTATTAAAAATTTAAAAAGAATAATTATTATGAAAAAAACTATGACAAATATAATTATATATAAAAAGTCTTTCTATATGTATATATAACTATTTATTTTCAATAGAATTACTAGTTATTATAATAGTGACCATGGTACGGGCAGTTTAAATGATCATGCATACGATCTTTGTTCGCTCTCGTTTGTGGTTGAGCGATGCGCGGTTTTAAGTAATTTTGGTAGAATTTAGTATATAGGGGATTTCCATAATTATAAATGGGTGTAATAATTTCTGTACTATTATCAGACTTAGCAGTGAATTTAATTTTGTTTGCTTTTGATGAAGCTCGATCATTAGCAATGTGTGGTGCACGATATAAATATGTGTAGGGATTTTGGTCATCCTGCAAGGAGAATTTCTGTATAGGTGAAGTGAAACTCAATGATTTATTATAGTGGTCAGTGAAGTTGCTACTATAAATGCCATTATTGCTTCGACTCCGTCCTGGTCCACTTTCAATAAGACCCACACCAACATTATTTTCACCGGCTCTGAATTGAAATCCATTTCTGTCGACTACTTCTGTAGTGTTTATAATCCTTTTAGTATATGTATCGCTGTTTGGAAGTGGATGCAGTTGAAAATCTAAACGAAGAAAAACGACTGTTTATGTCTGACTGATGATGTAATGATATAAGATAAATAGGATAACAAAGGTCATTTGATAATATAATTGGGCCTTAAGGAGGCCGTCATGGCCCATTAATAAATTTTCTAACAATTTATTAATAAATAGTCAATCTTAAATTAAGTGTTTGATAATAATAAGTCGTACACTTTTGATAATTAATAAAAAAAACAACGATAACCCTTACCGTTACTTTTATTTGATAAATGATTCACGTCCAATATTATATGAAATCTTTTTGTAAGGCCCTCTGAGTTTTCCTCGTTCGTTATACCCTTAAATTGAAACATTCGCATGTAAAAGTTCCTTTAATAATTGTTTTGTTCCTGCAACAACTGTATAATTTTTCCTGAGGATCTAAATTGATCTGTTTTTAATAAACCTATAGACGGATCATCTGACTAAAACACTGCTTTGACTTCTATATGTATCGTGATCAACTGCACTTAAATTTAATTTACGTAAGATAATATTGAAAACATTTATTATATCTTCATTGTTCCATTTCTCTTCTTTATCGATATCCTTTGTACTAAGATTTTTTTTGTGCTTCAGTTGAATTATGAGCATGTGGTCTATGCAGTCTTCTACGCTTCTTCATATTTGGATTTGATTCTGTGTCACGGTCTTTAGAAAATTTTATCTTCTCTTTAATATTGTCTGTTGAAGAATTGCTAATAATTACTTTACCAGTTTTATTTTGGGATGATGTCATGGAATCATCTACATCATTTAAGTTTGCATCTAAGCTATATTTATTAAATAAAGAATTTAAGAATTGATCGGGCATTGTATTAATTGCAGGTGCTTCAGTTGGTACACTTGATGATAACATTTTAATATTTGGAAATCCTGGATTATTCTCTTTCACTGGTGTTGTCTTACTATCAAGTGCAATAGGAATGCCGTGATTTTCATTTGTTTCCAAGATTTGTTTCCCATTTTTTTGTTGTAAATTATACATTCTGCTCTGCTGGAACCAAGAAAAACTGTTTTAGTGATAGAGATTTTATGAAAGATAATCGTATCTGCAGAAAAAAAAATAGGCATGATTTCCTAAGACATTGTGATGCACATGACATAGATACAAGGAACAAACATAATTTAATTCTTCCAGCAACTAACCTGCGAAGAATAAGTAAGTCCTTTATGGGACAATGTATACGTTTTTACAACAAAATCCCAGTAAACGTTTAGAATTTAACTATTAATAAATTTAAAAAGGTAATCAAGGAACGTTTATGTGTTAAAGGTTATTACGATATTAATGAATTTTTAAATGATAACACAGCCTGGTAATGGAATGATCGCTCCAGGTCTTGTTTCAAAATTGCACAATAGTTATGCAATTACAAATTGTTTGATTATTTTTAAAAGATGACATAAAAAATAGCCCGCTGAGTTTCTTTCGCCGGTTCTTCTCAGGTCTGAGGCGCCCTTTTACGAACCGTTGGTAGTGTGTTTGACAATCAGTAAGCTTCTAATGTATTCAATTCAAATTTAAATATATTGAATAAAGATATTTGAATTTGAATTCTCCGTGCATAAAACTAAAGCGATGAGACTTGCAAGACGTTCACTAGATGTTAAGTGATAGATACGTTTTGCCTATTAGAAAAACACGATGGTCGCCCAGGAATGGGACGTTATGTGTCATTTAGCCATTATTTACGCTGGCTAAAGTGTGCTCAAGGCCGGTAGATTTATTACCGCTTTTCGGCAGAAATAGTCACTGCGGTGATACTTTCCCAATCGGTTATTTTAAACAGAAGGCCTGGAGTCTCATACAATTTTACACACCTATTAAAACCGCGACTTAATTCATTAGATGTAACTACGCGTCCACCCAAAACATAACTTACCTTTGATTTTTTGTTTATTAAGATGATCAGCTAATGATTGACGAATTAGAAACATTACGTAGCACATAACTCTTAATTTCTGTTTTTATTTTCCTATAAAATAAATAAATTTATCTGATTTTTTCCTCCGTGGTCCTACAACCACCACCTTCGCAATCTCGCGGTTTTGGTCTATGCTTTATCAACCAGATGTCGTGCGTTCGAATCCTGCGGGAAACGACTTATCGTTGTTTCCTGGTTGGTTAGGACAATTTGGGCTGGTCACTAAATTGTCTGAAAAATAAGATGATCCATGCCTCGGATATGCATGTAAAAATTTGGTCCATCTACTAACCCGCAATGGGCCAGCGTGGTGGGATACGTTCTAAACATCCCTAATAGAGAAGACGTGCTTTAGGGGAGGCCTATGTCCAGCAGTGGACTAACACTGGCAGATGATGATGATGATGATAGTATTGTGTAATATTTGTAGTATCGTTTTAACAATTATATAATTTAAATTTTTAGTTCTGTTAGAATTGATATTTATTAGTTTGGTATATTAAATTTTAAAATACTAGAAAAAGAATATGAAGTGAAGTTAGTTAAGGGTCATAGCCAGGGGGCACAGCGCATACAAAATATAGAAAACGACCTAAATTATAAAAATAAAAAATAAACAAACACTCAAAGAGGCGCGTTAGTTAAGAAACGAAACGTCTTATTATTTATATAGATTTACTTACATCTTCGCAAAATATCGTATTAAACGCAATAATAAAAATTAGCAAACGAAGATTAAAATATTCACATAACATTTTAGATTTCATACAGATATTCAACACATCACACGAGTAAATGAAATCTTTTCTTTTAACACAATGGTAAAAAAACATATTCAAGGTTAATGAGTAATATGTTTATAAAACTTTAGATTGCACATTAGTCCGAAGAGTCACGGATTGCAATAATTTTTAAAACAGTGTAGAATAGAGAATAAATTTAATAGATATTGTATATTGTTATGCATTTATTGTACGTATATTTTTAAAATAAAAAAAATATAAACTAGAAATGATATTATATTAAAATTACAGCAATGTTTGGATAAATATCGAAAGGGTTAAAACAATTAATTTATTAACCTTTTTAATGAGACCAATATAAAATTTGTATAAGCCTGAATCGTGCACCTCATCATCATCATCATCATCAGCCTGTTAGTCCGCAGCTAGACAAAGACCTACCCTATTACATGGTTTTTATACCGTAACCCGCTACTCTGGTCCAATGCGAGGTGGTGGGCGGACCCACTTTTTACATGCCCATCCGACGCGTGGATCTTATTACTTTTCAGATAATTGGGTGATCCCCCCAAATTGCCCTATCCCACCAGGAAAAACAATGAAAATTTGCTAAGTCCTTGCAGGTTTCGAACCCATGTCGTCCAGTTTCTAAATCACACGCCCTTACGGCTAGGCTACGAAGAATTGAATTCGTAAATTAGTACATGTTTTAATCTAAACTCCCCCCACAATATAATTTGAGAAAATAAGCATTACCATTATATTTTTTCATGCTTAAGTTTATGCAGTTCATGCCAGAATAGCTTGCCGATTACACATATTTTTAAAAGTGTCATCTGTTTATTATATCTATGTAAATATTAAAAGTAATTGGTGTTAGTTTCATGACATAGAGATCATCATCATCATCATCAGCCTTTGATAGTCCATTGCTGGACATAGGCCTCCCTAATACACCCTACCCATTAGGGGCTTTGGACCGATCCACCACGCTGGTCCAATGCGGGTTGAGTGGGTGGACCGACTTTTACATGCCCATCCGACGACGTATGGGTCATCTTACTTTTCAGACAATTGGGTGATCGGCCATAATTGTCCTAACCAACTAGGGAAACAACAATGAAAAATTTTGAGTCCCGCTGATTCGAACCCAGCCTCCGGTTAAGTAAAAAACCCGTTGTTAAACAAAATCCCAATTGAGTTTTTTAAAGGTAACCCCAATAATATTTATTTTTAAAGTTTCCAAGGAAAAAACGGGTTTAAAGATTTAAATTTACCAGTTCCGTTTTTACCTTAATCACATTGAATAATTTGATATCAATCTAATGCTTTAAAATAATTTTAATTTCTAAATTTCCTAAAATATTATAGATTTAAAAGCAGAACACACCAGTGTGTTGGTACAGGAGTTACACCGTTTGCGGTTCAAGACCCTTGGAATCCAGAGTAAAGTAAATAAGAAAATTATGTACAATGATTTTTTACTGAAAATAAACTGGCTTAAAGACATCGAAAACTACGTGTTATTCCATATATCAATGATCGTATCACAAGCTTGTCTGATGATTGGATAGAACTCGAACACAGCGGACGCAGCGAGCACTGAGAGCGTGACCAGCCTGTTGATGCCACGGATCAAATCCAGCTTTGTGGTGAGTGGCAGAGATTTTCTCAATGACTTTACATCGTAGTGTCCCGGTTTAGGTGGTGTTACCTGAAATAAACTAGCAAACTGAGTATCTATTAATGTACATTTATACGTATATGAAAATTTCACATTGTGGTGGCGTATAACGGTACAGCAAATTATAAGTTGCTGAAGAGGTAATGTGCTAGTATTATGATGCAAATGTTAAAAGAACTTTAGGAAAGTTTGTTTATTGGAACGTTGAACGTAAAATTCTAAAGATGTAGGTTACACATAACGTGAAAAATGATCGGCGGCAAGTAAAATTGCTATCGGTTTAATCAGTTTCCTCTTATCTTAACGTCTTGTCTTCAAATGAAACAAACTGAAATTTAACGGTATAAATCCAAACAAAATATATAAGCATATTTAATAGCATACAATACTTTTTACACTTTTTAATTATAATATTACAATGTTGATGTTGCAATGATTTATATGCTTTTAATGTTTGCATTTATATATATATTTCATGGTTATAAATAAAAAGGTAGTGCACCTTATTTTTACTAATACCATTACGTCTATTATACATGAACTATAAATTATCTTATGAGGCGCGCGCCTATTTATAATTTATAAATGCATAACATGTGGATAAAATTTTTTTCAGCCTTGTTATGTATCGTTATTATTTCAAAAACCCTTTACGCACTTCGTTTGTTATCCATTTACCTGAAAAACTACTCCAGGTTCTATTTTCGACGGCCCGTGATTTCGATATGTTTTTGAACATTTCTGAAATGTAATATATTTACGGACAGTATAATGGATTCTGTATGAAAAATTTCTGACCTTATTTATTTATTTAAACTTCATGCACATAAATAGTACAAAGGCGGACTTAATGCCGTAGGCATTTTCTACCAGTCAACCTTAAGGTGGCGCAAGAGATAGAAGTTGGGAGGTGCACAGATAAGAGCAATTGAGAAAGTATAGTAGAAAACAAAATAAGCCTTAATTACACTTCAATTTAATACATATGTATAGATTATTTATGTGTATATATATACATAAATAATCTGATGACTCCGAGTTCTCTAATAAGTGCATGACAGTTGCTTTTTAACTATTTTCTTAAATTCTTCTGTACGAACAGCCGTCCTAATTTCGAGCGGTAGACCGTTCCACAAGGATAGATTGTATGAAAAAAGCGGAATGCTTGAAGTCAGAACGGTGAATTGGGCGTTAAAGGAGACGATTATGCTCTGAGCGAATATTTGTTACTGACATCACATAGGTATTGACAATTAGGTGTTATTTATGATGGAGTCAATGGTGACCTTTGACAAGAATAAAGAATGGTAAGGGCTCGTAGGGAGCTTCGCTGGCGTATAGGTAACCACTGAAGTTGGGAACGGTAATTCGAAACGTGATCATATTTGCAAAGATTGAAAACGAATCGAATGCAGTTATTTAGAAGACGGTCAAGTTTATTGAGGTGATCTGTGTTCAGGTCAAAATAGCACACGTCACCATAGTCAAAAATGGGAAAAATTAAGGACTGCACGAGCGTTACTTTCGTTTGAACTGGCAAAATTTTTTCAACCTTGGTAGGCATGGTAGTATACCAGTGGCTTTTTGGACTACCTTGATATTTCGGTATTTCAACCAAGTGTTCTAATTGAGATAATTGAAGACTAATTGAGATAATAACCGTTTTATGAAAGTGCAGTGATATCAATCTTGTTAACTCGGCACTTCCAACCACTATCTTGACACTTAGATAGATTTTACTGCAAGCCCGAATCTATTACTAATTTTTGATAGACACCAAATCACCGTTAATAGAGCTAATTGCTTGTGGAAGCATTTGAATGTTATCTTAAGCATACAACTGGAGGTTATCGGCATACAGATGATACTATTGAAGATTGTTAGGTTAACATTCAAACATAGAAAAAAAGTAGGAAGAATACCCTTGTGGGAACGCCAGATTCAAGATTTAGCAAGCATGATGATGATTCATTATTAATAACCGACTGTTGGCGCTCTCGAAGATATGAAAAAAACCATTACTCCGTCAGAGATCATTAGATCGGAGAGGTTTACGAAGGATATCGTGGCTGACGGCATTAAAAGCATTCGTAAAGTCATTGAGAACTAATACCGTAACCTTGGAGTTTTCCATGACCACTCTAATATCGCCAGTCACTTTAAGCATAGCAGTGGTGGTAGTTTGTTCAGGCCGGAAACTTCATTGTAAAGGACTTATCAGTTTATTACTGAATACGAAGCTGGAAAGTTGTTTACGAACACAAAACTCGAGTAGCTTAGAAAGGAAGGGCAAAATAGAAATAGATGTAAAATTACTTAAGGAAGGGGACGGATAAGAGCATTACGTCATAATGAGGGAAAAGTTCTTGAATGTAAGGAAAAGTTAATAATAAGAGTGAGAATTGGGAGCAGGAAATCTAGATTGAGAGGATGCTTTTTAATCTCTCCCGAAGTAACTGGAAGAAATTTAAACGAATTTATAGAAAGGGCGCGTCAAACGATGTAGTACGAAAAGTTTCGGATATAACTAGACGATTTAAAAAGAAGTGGAAGTGACGCGACTTACCGATACCTACAGTTCCAAGGAATTTCCAAAATCGCAAGGAGCAGACTGATTAATATTTTCATGGATATAACGGCGTTTAGCATTGGTATCATCTGATTACACTATTCCGAGCAGATTGTACGCGACCAATTTTCTTCGCTACGATCCTTTAAATTTTCTAAAAGTACGGTCCCGGATTAATGTGTTAAGAGTTTTATCATTAACCGACAGCCCTTCAAAAACCGATCCCCATTCTATTTTTGCAGCATCCTTGCGCAGTTGATCAAGATTTATCCTTGGGAAAGACCGCACGTGCAGAACCTTAAGTTTCGGCTTGGGAGGTTTCAGGATGCAGGAAAGGAAAATTAAGTCGTGATCTCCTTTGATAATTAGTAACAATAAAACAGCAGCAGTTAATAAAAAAAATGTGCAAAATAATGTATAAAAAAGCATTAATTCAATGAATACGGAACTAATTGTTTCGCGACTGAGTCTAGAAAACTTTTATACGTAATGTTGATTTTCTTAAACTTTTAATTGCTTGCAATTTTTTTTGTCATTACGATATTGTAATAAGATGCAAAGTTAAACGGAATTGTAT
Organism: Lamproptera curius; assembly: GCA_029286875.1. Classification (NCBI taxonomy): domain Eukaryota; kingdom Metazoa; phylum Arthropoda; class Insecta; order Lepidoptera; family Papilionidae; genus Lamproptera; species Lamproptera curius. The sequence continues at coordinate 332,192 of JAGSMT010000189.1, forward strand.
AACCATCTGGATGCTGTAATAAATGTTTTATATAAATATAAATAAAACAAATTTTTAAATGTATTGGTTGCGTTGCAAAGTTAAAATTTTAGAACATTGAAGTTGCTTTATCGATGCTATATTAACTTTTCGTGGAGCGTTAGGTTTTATAAGTAATAGTAAACTTAATAAATCAAACATGATGTTAATAACCAGAAAACACTGTTGAAGTGCATAATATTTTAAAAACAAGAATTGAATTAGAGTAAGTTTCTTAACAGAAATGAATTGTATGTAATTTAATTCTATGCGTAAACTGTGAAAGACTGAAAACTCCAGCCTTATAATATGCAGTGTAGCAGTGTTTTATAAAATGCGCAGAGCATCGTCGGACGGACAAAATCGTTACCTTTTGTCCCCGTTTCACAGGTATGTCAGGGGTCATTCCACCCTCTTCAGGGCTGTAACCGGCCCGAAATCCACTGACCTTTCCGGCGACCTCGGCATTTTCCGGTTTGACCTCAGCGTGTATGGGCTGGGCGTTGTTAGTCACTATGTCAAGGGCGCCCACCGCCTCCCTCTTGTGCCTCGCATTGAAGTGTTGTTGAGAACTGCTAGTGTCATCCCTAGTATCACTGAAGACCTTTTTTGCGGATCATCAGTTAATTTTACATTTAGGTATTTTAATCAAACATAATGCAGTGCAATATAACAGAGGCTATAGAATTTTAAAAAAGATGCAAGTATCAATTCACCATTTTGATGTATCAAAATTATATAGCGTTTCGGAAAACTGCGAAAAATCCTCTTACTTTATTAATTTATTACCGTACAACTCAAAGGTACATAAAAAGAGACGTTTGGCTCTTGATTGTACACGAAAATACAAACTAATGTAATCTATACAAATACATAAAATTTGAGCATCAGTTTGTAACATTGAATTAACCGTTTATAAATATACAGTACACTGTATTATATATTTGGTGCATATAAGAAAACATTTTTATTGTAATTTTATCTGGCTGTTTGTGGTTGTGTCTGCCTAAACTGGAATGGGTACTCCGATTATCTCGGGACTTTTACTGGAAGATAGCTGATGCTGATGGTAAATGGGACTAACTAAGGCAACATTTTTAGTGAAAACATCTGACAGATTTCTATATATATTACTATGCAGACAACGTCGCAATTAATAGCTATAGTAAAAAATATAAACTTACTCGATGATTCCTTAGCCCGAATACAAAGCATGGGAATGTCCAAATGAAAACGGTTAGTTTCATCCTAACGTGTGCCTTGCATGTTACATGCTTTTATTTGACATTAGTTTACGGTTTGTCATAAAAACAATACTGCTTATGGCACGATATATAATATTTGATATCGCAACGTTGAATTAAAATCATACATCTAAAATTATATTACATCGGTAAAGTTAAGAAAAGTACTTGGAAGCACGAACCTTTACATTTTTTGAAAAATATTACGAGAACTTACGTAAACAATTATTTGATTACCGTTATAAATGTTACATTAATTTGATGCTTTTTAAATCATAATAATACAACAGAAATGCTAAAGTTATTATTAATACTACTGATCACCGTAGCATATGGACATTTGAATGTGAGTATGAATAGAAAATAATCTGTAAGGTCAACTATATTTAATAATTTATTATAAATTATTAATAATTTTGGTTGAAATTTTAATGCTTCATATCTTGAAAAGAATATAAATATTCTTTTATTGAACACAAATTAAACTGAAGGGTATTTAAATTTATGGATATTCATAAAATATATTTATAAGACACAAGAGCGATGAAAGTAAACAAACAACAATTACAATTTTATTTTACAAAAATTTTGCCATTGATCCAACAAATTGAACTTAACAAGCAGGATGATAAATCTAGGTATGGACTTTAATATTCTGTCTCATCCAGAACTTATCTCACGTGTCATTCATGAATTGAATTATCATCTCAATTCCGCGTAACTCCATACGAACTGAGAAAACTACCTTTGAAATCCTAACGGCCTTAACGATCCGATATTCTTGGATGTCTGTAATTGTGTTTTTGACAATTGAAATTTCAGCCCTCGAGCAATTAGGGGCGGGCCCTAATGGTGTCTTACATCACATTGCGTTTCTAATGGGATGTTTTGGTTTGGTATATCTTTTGAAGCAACTTAATGCTTATTGTAAAAAATGTATATATTTAATATTATATTACATACTCAATAAATAAAATTAGGAATATTTAATCTCTGTTTGTATGTATTGTAGAACTTTAAAATGTCGTATTTCATCTGTGTCTTTAATTAGAAATAAAGTCTGATTTCGAACATCTAAAACTTAGATACTTTTGACCGGTTTATTTTCTGAATATTTCGTTTTGTTGAAAGAAATTATTTTTCAAACGACTGAGTCTCTCGAAAGTGTGAAGCCCCTTAAGGCAGTCACGAATCTACAGAAAGCATTATAAGTACTGATCGATGTTAAGTTGAGTGCGTCTTGACATTTGGAATGTCGAACATTTTGAATTCTATTTTATGTTTTTCCAAATTTACGTGTTCAGTTAATCCTCTCTGGCAAAATAAAAGTATTTTCTGAATACCACACGTATAAAAGAGAATTGTTATTTTTTTGCAATAAATTGTAGTTTTGTGAATAGTTATTACTTTTCGTATTAGTGTGTAGTTTAAATAGAATTTTAATAAAATAAGGCTAAAATTTCACTTCCGGTTATACGGGAGGTTAAAGAATTGGTAGTCAATGTCGGAAAGAAACGGCACAAGTGATTTGTTAAGTCACCTAAAACAATACTTTTAATGAAGCCAACAATGACAATTTGATTTGTGAAAGATAATTATCATCTACTCTTAAAAATCATATATAGAACGTATCATACGTAGAAGTAAATTATATCTTTTTTTTTCAGAAATTTAAAGATGATGCGGATTTTGAAGCTGAATTGATTAACAAGGTATTGCTATTATTTGAATATATAAAAATAGTTAATGATAGCTTTACTTTTTTTTCACAAGGCGATAATTTTAACTTTTAGTTTCCCTAGGTAAAGGATTAGGGAATTTACTAGTTAATAGTTAGTTTTAATTTTGTTTTTATGAGCATGCTCTTCTTACCGTCACTTGAATATTTATACTTAATCAAGAAAAGAAATCTTATTTATTAATGAAATTCACCGTTGTGTACTTTCTTCGAGGTTTTTAATAAGTTAACCTGTTACATTATGAAAGTACTTAATTTCTGGCATATGTAGTTGTCTGTCTCTCCGTCCTCCTCGCCTTGTTAGAAATTAATGCCTGCCAAAATGTTCGGCAAGAGGTCATGTAATAAGTTGGTTTAACCTCTCCGGAAATTTCGGTTCTCCGTTTTAAGGTCTATGAAAGAAAAGGAAGAGGTAGTAAGTTTTTGGCGCACACTTCTGCATAAGAATCCCCCTGCAGATGGCAGATCTGTAATATAGTTTGGCTGCTATTTAAAGTCGACTGGGGTAGTATAGATTTATTGATTCGTTTGCAATTAAAAAATTATTTTTACCTTTTAGGAAGAACCATGGAAGACATAATGCCTGTAAAAATCGTCGTGACACTTCGTTATTAGATGCGCATCAACTAACCTTCAAAATCTACAGTCGTATCATAACATGCGTGATATTGGTATTGTCAGCGATCCTAGAAATATCCGTGTACCTTATTGAGAGTTATGTAACTTAGAAATAAACATATAAGAATATTTCATTGAATATTTTTTTTTGTTTTATCTTTACATTTGGTCGAAGCATGTCGTAACTACAGTTTTTACTAAATAATGAAGACGAGATGCAATGTCTTAAGATGGCATCAGGATTTTATGATGTCTTTTATCACATAACGTAACATTTATTTACAGCGAGGAATAACGTTTAAATCCGCAAACTCTTGTCTCATCATTCTAGGGTTTTACCTAATATTTTATAATGTTTTGCAATCCATTTGTAAGTCTGTGTTTAAAATATAAGCATTTAAATGTTATCAATTCTGTAGGCTTGTTCCTTTTCTCTGATTATTATTAACTAGATAAGTTTCGCCTTCGTGGCCCAGCGATATTGGCTTTGCTTTATAAATTAGAGGTCGTGGGTTTGAACTTCGAGGAATCAACAATAAAATGTTTAAATTAGTTAATAATTATCTAATATAATTGTTATCGTTGTTTTCTGGTTGGTTAGGACAATATGAGTCGATTGTCTGAAAAGTAAGATTATTCGTGCTTCGGATGGGCATGTCAAAAGTTGGTCCCGTTGTCAAGACCATCTTTGGCAATTCTTATTACATTTCAGATCCTTTAAAGTTACATACCATATTAATTCTTAGAGTGAGGTTTTCCATGTGGGTTGTGGAGATCTGATGTCAGTCGATTTTGTAACAACTGTTATTCAGTTAAATCTGGACGGATTAGAAGCCGACCTCATGATAACTTGGAAAATAGCTATGTGAAAGAAGAACCGTGGTACGTGCTGATCGTGCTTGATACGTCCTCCTCATACAAAATGCATCTTAAGACGTTACGAATATGGTCTATATATATAATGAGTGCGTTGCTGGTAAAGATTCACCCAATTGTCTGAAAAGTAAGATGATGCATGCGTTGGATGCGCATGTAAAAAGTCGGTCCACCCACCAACCCGCTTTGGATCAGCGTGGTAGGGTACGGTCCACAAACCCCCTAATGGATAGGGGTGTATTAGGGGAGCCCTATGTCCAGAAGTGGACAGTCACAGGTTGATGATGTAAGTTAGTCGAGTTATCAATTATTCCATAAACTTTTCTTCAGCGTTTTTGCAAATACGAGCTCATGTTTCCGATTAATGATATTCTTATACGTAATATCATGTACAACTTTTTAGTAGCTCAACTCAGAAATTAAATAAGTCTTACGTTAATCAAAATCAATCTAAAGTTTCGATGTTTTACGCAAAGCAAAGTTATGCATTTCATGTAAATGAATTATTCACATTTAAACTTACCAAAAATAAATAGTATTAACATTTTTGTCTTACACTGACAATAGCAAATGTAGTAATACAATCAACTTTTATTATAATGCATTATTCAGTTTAAAAAAGATTATTTATTTATCACAAAATAAATATCGTGGATACAGCTATTACTTCTCACAAAAACATACGTAGGTGTCCCTATTTCCACTTTGTTAGCTAACTTCCGGGTGTCGGCTTTTGGTGACGCATATCGTGAAAATTTACTCAATTTTTTCCTTAAGGCGCCAAAGAGTATTACTTAAAAAAATATTATACACGCTATTTCCTGTAATTTTGATCCCGGCTGTGGAAAGGAAAATATATCTCTTCAAAGAACTTTAAGTAGCAATTTATTTCATGAGCAAAAATGTTAAACTTCGTGCTATAATATATCAAGAAAGGGCATATGAGGTAGGGCTTTTGTCGAACATTTCTTGCAACCCGGGTCGATCATAACCCGTCAACTAGACAATCGAATCACAAACATTCGATTGTCTAGCAGGTCATGGGTCGTGTGCGGCATCGAGTTACTTTGTGCTAGTCAACGATCGCGGGTGTTATTGTAATTCACGTGGGGTTCGTGTCATGACCCATTCATCGGACAGGACATCATTTTAAATACTCAAATGATAGGTCCAAATTGATTTTCATTTTTTTTATGGCATACGCAGGCAGACTAGTAGTCGGGCCACCTGATGGAAAGTGGTCACCGACGCCCATAGACATTGGAATTACCAGTGGTACCACCATCACGCTGCCTACCGTGAGATATAGGGTGTTAAGTCTCGTTTACCCAGTAAATACGCTGGCTACGGTGCCCTTCAAACCGGAACACAGCAGTGTTTTCACACTACTGTTTCGCGGCAGAAATAGGCACCGCGGTGGTACCCGCCCAGATGATCTCCTGTAAAAAGGTGACCTACCACCGGTAATATAATATAAGTTCTAATATAATGTATATAAATTAAGTATAATATAGTTCAATATAATATTTTAAATAATTTTGTCTATTTAAATATTTATTAAGTAATTACATAAATATTATCAATTCACCTAATTCTTAATTTTACGGAAATTGTAAACAACTCTAATTATAAATACTATACTGTATTATAAATACTTAAGCCAAATTACAGAGAACATTACAATAACCGAATTATATATCGCAATTATAACCGTGAATTATTGGTTACCGACCACGCTTCTAAAGCTGAATTTAAACGTGGCCGTAAGAGCTTGGTAGGCGATGAATGTTCGGGACGTCCAAAAACTGTAACTACTGACGATAACATTGCTAAAGTTCACAAAATGGTGTTAAACGACCGCCGAATTAAAGTGAGAGAGATAGCAGAGGTTATGAAAATGTCCAAAGAACGTGTTTGCCACATATTAAATCAAGATTTAGACATGAGAAAGCTGTCCGTGCCTTGGGTGCCGCGTTTGCTCACATTAGACCCAAAACATGTAAGAATGAACATTTCCAAAGCTCTGTTGGCGCAGCTTAGGCGCAATAAATCCGAGTTTTGCCGCCGATTAATTATTGTAGATGAAAATTGGATACACTATTATACGCCCGAAACAAAACTACAGTCAAAACAGTGGACTGCAAAGGGGAAACCAGCTCCAAAAAAAAAAAAAACTGTTTTTTCGGCTGAGAAAGTGATGGCGACTGTTTTTTGGGATAGTCATGGAGTTATCTTTATCGATTATCTTCAAAAAGGAAAAACTATTACAGGAGCATACTACGCATCATTACTTGACGAGCTGCAGGCACAAATTGCGGAAAAACGGCCACATTTGCAGAAAAAGAAAATCCTGTTTCACCAAGACAACGCGCCGTCTCACAACTCAGCGGTTGCCATGGCAAAAGTCCACGAGTTTCAGACCACCCTCGTATATACGAATTATTAAAATATTTTTGTACAATCATATTACACCGAATACATGTCATTTATGTTAGAGGATATCCTTTAATCTTTCTTTCAGTAATACTTACAAATATTTGACCTTACTGCATTCGACGAATGGATTAAATAGAAGAGGAACAGCAATCATTTTAATTTTCAGACAATTTATTGATCGATCTAAATTGTCTTTATCGGCATATAAAAAACAGCAATGAAATATGATTGTTTTTCTAAGCAAGGATCATGGAGGCGGGAGATTCTTACAATAACAAATGTTGTATTTATGTTATTAAACCGTCTTTGATGATTGTTGATAGCTTGCATAAATTGTAGATTTATACAATGTGGCCATTTAATGTATAAAAAAAATATTTAATGACTGTTTAGCTAAATTCAAACAGCGCAAATAATTTTTTGGGAAAATTGAAATTTTTTTGTTGTTTGTATTGCGTGCGGAGTTTGCCGTTTTGTTGATACCACCAGATTTATATTAAAACCGTCGAATTTTTATGCATTTATCACTATGATACTAACACGGGCACGGCACAGATATAAATATAAATATCCTGCTAGACTTGTTATTCTTTTCTTATAGTTATATAAACAGTAACAAAAAACAAATAGATTCAAAATGATTAAATTTATATTATCAATTAACTTATATTAATTCTAATTATCAATTAACTAACTGCCTCCGTAGCCTAGTGGTATGGGTGTATACTTAAAAACCGGAGGTCGTGGGTTTGAATCCTGCGGGGACTCAACAAATTTTCATTGTTGTTCCCTATTTGGTTTTTTGAGCCGATCACCCAATTTTCTGAAAAGTAAGATGATCCATGCGTCAGATAGGCATGTAAAAAGTTGGTCCACCCACCAACCCGCATTGGACCAGCGTGTTGGGATACGGTAATTTAATCTCAATTATACTTATTCTTTTTCTTTACACTTAATTATTCAACTGTGAGGAAACTTTTCCACAATTCCATTTGTGGATAAGTTTTATGAATTAAATAGAATGTTAGTGCTGTACTTATCACGTCTGGTTTATGTTATGAAAAGATATGATATTTTTGCTTAAAAATTAGCGTTAAAAAATTAAAATTAAAATATCTATTTTCAGTGTTTGTTCTTTTGGGTCTGTCATAACTGCTTAAAAGCATTTTTTTTTTAATATTTTAGAGATTTTTTTTGTATAAATCGGACAGTATAGATTTGTTTCAATACGACGTGGATTAATTTTTTATCGATTAGATTTTAGTATAATTTTAAAATATAGAAGGAGGATGAGGAAGTTTTCGTTAAAGCCATTGAAAGTAACTTGAATTTAATGATTAGATCTTTAAGAGCATATCGTAATTAAATCTCACACATACGTGAAGATCAAATATGCAAATGTCAACCTCCATAAGTTCTATTCATTGTTTGAAATTACCAAACTTCAAAACGATTTTTTGTGCAGTCTTGAAACAGCCACCCGTTTTAACTGAATTTTAGCGTAATCATTTGTTTGTATTCCAAGTTTTAAATTTAGATTATTATTTAAAGTAGGCTATTACTTTTTTCCAGTAAAATAAGAGTAAATGTCTCCTTTGTCAAGTAATCATTGGGTTCGCTTTCAATCTATGTAGATTTGACTGAAAAACAGGTCAGCTGGCACTTGACCTCCACAATCTTAAGGGAAAAGTAAATTCTATTGATGTATTAGTTGTTAGTAAACTTAAACGCACTGCATACTGCATATTGTCTTTATCAACCCAAACACAACTATAACTCAATGTTGTTTCCGTAGGATTCAAATCCATACTGTATACATACTGGTAAGCAGAACGCACCCTTTTTTTTTTTTTTTTTTTTCCGTTGGAAAAATCCAGCTTACGATTCCCCGCCGCCAAAGTGAGGGACAGCGGGGATATGGGGCTCCCCGGCCAAGATGGAGCGCCGGTATACCCACCTAAAAACCAACGGTTGTTCCTTTCTCTTGTCGCTGTAGCCGGGGCCGCGGGCACTGATCACAGTCTTCGGCGACCCGGCGCGACGTGGCCTCTCGGCCTCTTCTCTCCGGTGTGTTGGGACACCCGGAACGTCGCTTTAGGCGCCGTGCCGGAACAAACAGCACGGCGCTCCTCTTGAGCCCTTCTCTGGGCGGCGGGCACCTCTTGCCGGCCGCCCAGGGCTCAGTGTCAGGGAAGGTTGCGCGCGTACGCCACTCTTCGGCGCCCTGGCCTTCTTCTGCGATAGCCAGGGCGCTCACGGCCCCTGTCCCTTTCCGCGGCCTCCTTCCGGGCCATCACGTCCTCACAGAAAGCAGGACGGCGCCCACGACCTTTCGCTCTCTAGCATCCTGCGCACTCGGCAGGAAGCGAAAGGTCGTGCCCCGACACTACGCAGCTCTCGGCGTTGCTCGACCCAGGCTGGGCACTCTTCCAGCGCGTGCTGGGCCGTCTCTTCGGCACATACGCCACGTGGTGGCACTCCTCTGTAGGCTCCTCACCGGCACGCGGCACAGGTACCTCCGAAACAGCCGTGTCCCGAGAGAACCTGCGTCGCGCGGAACGTTAGAGAGCCATGTCCTCTTCTAGCCACCACTTAAGAACGGGGCGTATGGCTTCTATTGTTTGACGGCCGGCGCTGGGGTGCTCCAGCCGCAGCTCCACTCCTGTATTGCAAGGGAGCGCAATTCCTCTCTGCGCCCTCCTTACCTCTTCCGGGCTGGCGTAAAGCCCCGAGACCCCTCCCTCGCGCCAGAAGAAGAGTGACGCGAGGATTTCTGCGTCTAGGTCCCAGGGCAGGAGCCAGCCACAGGCACGCCGCCTCGCCGGAGATGGTCCGTAGCCCTGCGGCCCGGATCGCCAACACCCTCTGGGTTCTCCTTAGTACAGCAGTACTCTCCTTTTGGAGGGTGTCGGCCCACACGGGTGCCCCATACAGGACCATGGACCTGACGACTCCGGCGTACAGGCGGCGACAGGAGCTGCTGGGTCCTCCGGTGTTGGGGAGCAGTCTGCCGAGAGCTGCCGCTGCTCTCGCCAATCTAGGCGCGAGGCGCTCAAAGTGGGCGCAAAACCTCCATCGGCGGTCTAGGACTAGGCCGAGATATTTCATGGTCGGCTTGACGTCGACGCGGACGCCGCAAACGATGATATGGGCGTCCGCAGGTGGCGCGTTCCGAGGCCCGTAAAAATAGAGGGCCTCGGATTTTTCGAGCGCCACCTCTGAGTCCTACCGCCGGATGCGCCCAATCACTGAGCGACCCCGGCAGTGGCGAGAATCGCAGCCCTGCGAAGATGGTGCCACGGGCGGTGACGAGGTGTCGTCCGCGTAACAAGTGACGTCGACACCCTCGATATTGCCGCCACGTAGCACCCAATCGAAACCAACGTTCCACGAAGCGGTCCCAACACCGACCCTGTGGAACTCCACACGACACTCGATGGTCCGGAGCCCATCTCGGCACGGGAACTCAACACGTCGATGCGACAGGTAGGCCCCGATCACCCTTTGCAGGTAGGAGGCACCCGTGGTATCGGAGCGCCTCCTTATGCAGGCCCAGGGCAGGGTGTTGAATGCGTTGGCGATGTCGAGTGACACCGCCAAAACACCCTCACCCGGGACACCGCATCCTGCGTCAGGGACCTGACCCGCAGCACCGCGTGGACGGTCGACCGGCCTTGCGGAAGCCATACTGCCACTCCGCCAGATTTGGACCGACGTGCTCCAGGTGCTGGACGATGCGGGCCGCCACGATTCTCTCAAAGAGTTTTCCCACATCGTCCAACAACACGATCGGCCTGTAGGCGGAGGGCGAATCCGCAGGACGCCCCTCCTTTTGGATGAGGACGAGTCTGCCTGTCTTCCACCTCTGTGGTATTAAGGCTTGAGCCAGACAGGCAGAAAACATCGCCCTCACTCTGGGCTCCAGGGCGTCCCCTAGGGCCAGCGCCAACGCGCGTCCCGGAATGCCATCGGGACCCGGGGCGGTGCGTTTGCCCCTCATTTTGAGAAGGGCTGCACCGAACTCTCCCGGGCTGACTTCTGGCGCTTCCGGAACTGGGTCGACCTCATCCGTGCCATTTGGAACCATCGAAGGTGCCGTGTGCTCCTCTCGCTGTGGGAATAAAGCCTCGGCGATAGCCGCAACCAACTGCGGCGCCAGACTCTCGGTGAGCGGGGGGGCCCAAGGACGAAGCCTATTCATCACCATTTTGTAGGGCCGCCCCCACGGATCACTGTCTAGCGCCGCCAACAACTCCTCCCTAGCCGCGGCGATCGCCTCGGCTATTCCCACTTTGAGAGCCATCTTTTTGAAGCAGAACGCACCCTTGCTTAACTTCACAGGTGACAGATAAATTTTTAGACTGCCCACGAGAAGCGGCAATGCAACAATGCATATTATCATGCATTAGTCTAAAAAGTCAGGCAAATATTTTCTATACACTCAAAATATTCCAGTACCAACCAGAGAGTTTCAAGAGGTATATAATGAATGGACTTGGAAAGCTTTTTCCAAGTCAATTAAGCCTAAGTATTAAGTCAAGTCGGATGGGAAAGATAGGTTCGCAAGAATCTAGTTCAGGTCGAAAGGCAAACTTTATTTCAGTGAGAATTTTTATACTTGAAACATGTGGACGTCTTAAAAAACTCTTTCAAAAGCCTTGCTCGGGGTTGATAGTAGTTAAATACCACAGAAAGAGTTACAGTCAGATGTTCATTCTTGTTTTTCAAGAGAGTGATGAGACGTGACATCTTAAAATCCTGTTCATCCCATACCAGAATAAACTTTTACCATACTTAAGTACAGAACTAATATTTAATGTATTTATCTACCCTCCAGGTATAATATCTACATAAACCGCATTATCGTTTGATGTTGAATGATGGCAGTGACAACCTGGCTGTGTAGAGTAGGTTAGCTGAGTAATATTTCTGTTGCTATGACGTGTGATGATATCATTACTATTTTCATCATCATCATCATCATCAGCCTTTGTTAGTCCACTGCTGGACATAGGCCTCCCCTAATACAGCCCTATCCATTAGAGGGTTTGGACCGTATTCCATCACGCTGGTCCAATGCGGGTTGGTGAGTGGACCGACTTTTTACATGCCCATCCGACGCATGGATCATCTTACTTTTCAGACAATTGGGTGATCGGCCCAAATTGCCCTAACCAACTAGGAAACAACAATGAAAATTTGTTGAGTCCCCGCAGGATTCGAACCCACGACCACCGGTTTCTAAAGCACACGCCCATACCACTAGGCTACGGAGGCAGTCTACTATTACTATTTTATTATCATGCAATTTTAACTTTAACATAAGCTTTCATATATATGAACGAAATCAGCTGTTTCAGTTGGAACAGTGCCAACGTAATCTCTGCGCAACATTTAGTTAGGATTTGATTGAGAATTAGAGTTCGTTACATATGTAGCTATCATTATGGCGTAATAGAAACTGCCCTTTATTCAGTAAATAAGAAGAAATAAAAAAATGATACTACAGGAACACTACAGAGACAACTAAAATATTAACAACAAAATATGAACGACTTCAACCTGTTTATAACTGTTTTGAGCAAAAGGGTCTAGTAACAACGTCTTTGCCCTCATGTTAATAGGCCGGGGAGTAAGCTCGGCAGCTTATGCAGTCAAATTAGACAACTAGCCGATGCCGATGCCCGTTTAGTATATTTTAGTTATTTTTACAGTATAATGTTTTATAGCATTCTACTGTGGGGAAACCTGGCTGATATAAATTCTATTTTTGTGAGTGTTGTTGAGTGTGATTTGAACAGTCAGTACAACCTGGGCCCCAAAGAATCGCTGAGAGAAATATTTACTGAATTTAATGTACTGACTGTTTTTTTAATGTGTGATAGTCCACTGCTGACTACTGACCTAGGCCTCCCCTAATATGGGGTGTATTAGGGGAGGCCCAATTCCCCCAATAATGGATAGGGTCTTAAATGGATAAGGTCCAAAACCCCCTTAAGGATAGGGGTGTATTATGATGATGGTGATGGTGGATGGATGGTGATGATGATAATGATGGGTTATATTTTAAACATATATATATATGCTCTCGGACTTTATTGCAGACCAATTCCAGAAGTACAATTATATTAACTATACTTGAAGTCCATATCTTAAGTTTCAGACAGCGCTTACAATTTGTTCGCACAAGTTTGTAATTATTGACGCAGTATTTTTTTTATTTCTTAAACATCTGATAAACTATCAATCACAGAATATTCGAATAAAAAAAGGTACCACATGGCACCTATAACCAGCTATTTATAAAAAGAGTAATCTTAATTGGAGCTCTAGAAGCGGAGCAGCAAGGTAATATAAATAAAAAAAACTTACGGTCCATAATAGGCATCTCTTTCTATTGGGAATTCGTTCATAAATTATTAAATTACCTTCTTTCGCTATGTCTATCATCTTTACTAATCTACGTACAATTAATACGTGCTGTTACAACATAAAACAGGCACAAATGATATTGAAGAACAAATTATATTTTTTTCCAATTGTCCTGTTAGAAAATAAAACTTACGAAAAAGAAGAAAATTAACGAATTAAAACTGCGCAAAATTAAATTTGCATTCTCCCCGGCATTCTTAATGAGTTCACAAATATTATGGAACACGGAAATATTATGTGCCCGCAACAAAGAAACTTCATATAATAGGTTTTGTGGAAAATTTCGGTCTAAATACGTTAACGAAAACATAACACCTTGTCTTTCTTCTTGTCAACCTTTAAGGTTGGATGTTGACAAGAACAGTTTAGAGAAAATAATAATTTAATTACTTAAATCAAATTAGACATTTCGAGAATATCTTTTACTATGTCAATATTTTTAAGGTGGTTGTGAACAAAGTTTGTTGAATTGTTGGAATGTTTTCTTCACCTCAAAAATTTTTAAACGGGTTTCTTTTTGATAATTGACCTCATGTTATTTTTAGGATTTTAATTTTGTTTTATAAAATTTAAATTCTACTATAGTTTTGCTACAAATTATAAAACATTTTTATCCAAGCTACTCGTTAATACTTTAAATGGAAACTAATAACATTTAATAACAGGGATCATATTGGCTTGCAAGTTGAAAAATTCAAGTAGGGAAATAGAAAAATCAAAGTAGGGATAAAATTATTAACATCTTATTCAGTTTAGGTTAACCTTTCATATACGTAATAACTGCCAACTTATAATTAATATATCTTTTTACTACAGATAACAGTACAAGGAGAAAAAGTGAAAACACTGTTATTTCGTTTCTGTATGCATATTTTCTTCGGCATTAATTAATACCGCATGCGTTGGCGTGACGCCATCGGAAGTACAAAGCTGACTTTGGCCTGCTTTATATCGGAAAAGAGTACGGACTAGCTCAATTTTTATGCAGTAGCTTATATGAAGGCTTATATGAAGTGTAACAATTTATCGGTAACACCTTCCAATAAGAACTGAGTTAAGTTTTAATGTATTTTAATTGTTACGGTAGTGTAATTGTTACTGTAGTATTCTTAAAAATTCAAAAGTTCACGAAACTGAGTTTTGATAAATTAAAATATATTTAAGTGTAATTTTCGATGATCCCGCTTTCTAAGGAGTCCGCAGAATTTCATCTCATTAATACATTAAAACTTTAAGCTACATTTTAGAAAACCGACCAAGTTTTCCTTGATGTCTCTAAAGATAACTTGCTCTGGTCCAATTTGTCTTATGTCAAAAAAATATTATATCAATTGGTACCTAAAATTGTATATTCTAACAAAAGCTTTTATACTTGTCTTAATGGACCAGTAGACCTTCGTGGATTCTTTATTATGCATAATGGACCCAGTAGACCTTCGTGGATTCTTTATTATGTAAAACGTTTAACTGACTCAGACGTCAAATGGTCTCATAGAACATTGGATGTTTAATGCAAAAGGTTTTACACCGATCATGTTTATATAGTCAAACTAGCCAGAAATATATTTCTTAATGAATAAACCTTTTGTAGTCTTCAAACATTCACTTACGAAATATCTAGTGAAGAAGCTTAACACTTTTATTAAAATATAAACAGTCTATTGTCACAAAAAGAAAACAAAAAAGGTTTAGTAATGGCATTCCTTATTAAAATAAAATTTGAATAATGCGTATGTGAAAAATACCAATTATTTTATAACAGCAATTGGAAACTTACACTTCTAAAACAATCAGTTCAAATATTAGTGCATCACTTGAACATACATTTACACAAGCATTTCAATATGTTTATAAGCAAAACAAAACCTGCATGAGGTCTGTAACCTAGATTAGACATTTAATAAATTTTAAAACGACTTGCAAAATTGTATTGTCAAAATAAACGTTTTATTTTATATACATTTCATTACATACACACTTATATTTTACACGGACTACTTATTAAAATTTTAATACAATTTAACAAATAAATGTAACATTAATTAACACGTACGTAAAAGACATTACTGAAAATTAAAAATACCTACGTATGTGGCAGATATTAATGAAAATTTAAATTAATGTAAAAAAATTGAAGTAGTAATGAAAACTAAACTAAACTTCGGCTGAGTTACACCTACGTCAAATTAAGGTAAACAGCTTGATGGGTGTGAAATAATACTTCAGACATAAAGACACAAAATATTCATGACTTAAAACTCTGTATTGAGTTGTCTCTACGATATAACTTTACCCGTGTCGTTACGTTTATATTACAAAACGATACAATGCAACTGTGTTCCCAATAACTGCTATAGTTTCTCTTGAGGATTTATTTACAACTTATGCCATGAACGCCATTCACATGTCGAAGTAAGGTTAATATCATGAATTGATTATTCAATTTAAGGTTATCACGTTTTCATAAACGTAATAACTAGCAAGTTATAATAAATATATCTCTTTACGAAGTGAAAGCTCTGTTATTTCTTTTCTGTATGCAAATTTTCTTTTGCATTATTTCATACGAGATGCGATGGCATGACGCCATCGGAACTACAAAGCTGTCTTTGGCCTACTTTACATCGGAAAAGGGTACAGACTGGCGCAATTTTCTGCAGTAGCTAATTTAAAGTCTCCTTTGCTACATTTCAGCGTTAACACCTTGCAATAATAATTGTGTCAGTTTTTACATTTTTATAGATTCTAAAATTCACTAAACTGAGTTTTGATAAAATTAAATACCCATATTTAAATGTGATTTTCAATGATCCCGCTTAAAAGGGAGTCCGCAAGAATTTAATATAATTATTACCTTAAAATTTAACACTAAATGTAAGAGAACCCTTCAACTTTCCACGATGTCTCTAGAATAACTTGCCCTAGTCAAATTGTTTAGCAATTTCTTTTCGCAAATTGGACGATGGGAGCATATAACTGAATTAGGTAATAACAATAAGCGTAATCAAAATGTTCAAGTCAACGTACACAGTTAATCGGATAACTGAAGAAGCTTTTCACACATGAGGAACAAAATTATGAACTTTTATATTAAAGTAAATATAGCTAAACTTAAACTTAATAAGATATTACCGATACCATATCTCTGATTGGAAACTTCTAAATATAGTTTTCCCTAGTTTGAGTTTTTCCGTGAAATAATTTATCACAATATTTTTAAACCGAAAAACAGCTGTTTTTTGTTTACAAGAATCACGTCTTAATTCAATAAATTGTTTTATATCGTGTTTATGATTTTGTTTGTACATAAATCAAAATACTGAAACCGATGGGTTTTGCCAATAAATAAATAAAACCATTATAAGTATAAGACTTTTCTCCAAAATTGTATTTTAATTGACAGATTAAATAAATTATTAAATAAAATGACTTTAAACGGATTTTATGGCGTTTATTTTACATATTTAAATTCCCGACGAGACTAAGATGTCATGCATCGTTGTAGACAGAGATGTCATGCGTCTTATAGCACGGCCGCTGGAAAGTGTTCGAAACGTCGGAAATTTAAATATGTAAAAAGCCATAAAATCCGTATCTTTTTTAATAATGTATAGTATTCGCGCAAACATAAGAAATAATTAAGCTCAAATAAAGTCAATGTTAACAACTCACCGATGCGTTACACAACTAATATTATCGCAGTTTTCATAGCGGACCCGGTAGACCTTTGTCAATTCCTTATAATGTAAAACGTCGAAGTCGTCGAATGGTCTTATATGGCTAATAATAGTAGATGTTTTATGTTAATATTAGATAGCCAGTCTAGCCAGAAATATCTTTCTTCTTGAATAAACCTTTTATAGTCTTCAAAAATTCACTCGTAAAATATCTAGCAAACAAGCTTGTCACTTGTATTAAAATATAAACAGTCTAACGTCACAAAGAAACAAAAGGTTTAGTAATGGCATTTCTTATTAAAATATAATTGGAAAAATGTGTTTGTGAAAAATAACAATTATTTTATGACGGCAATTTGAAACTTACACTTTTATAACAATCAGTTTAAATTTAAGTACATCACTTGACTAGTTATACGTTTACACCAATCTCATCTAGTTTAAATTTAATGTAAGCTTTCTATCACTAGCATTTTAAAATTTTTATAAGCAAAAGAAAATATAATTTTAAATTTACAACAAATTACAAAATTGTATTTGCAAAATAAACATCTTATTTTAAATACAAATCAATACACATACATTTACACGGACTACTTAAAAAAATATACAATTTAACAATTAAATGTAACATAAATTCACACGTATGTGACAGACATTACTGAAAAGTTAAAATTAATGTTAAATTGTATTAAAAAAATGTAAGCTAGTAATGAAAACTAAAATTTATTACAGAAAGCAGAAAGATATTTTCGTAAGCTGGATTAATGAAATATTAAGATAATTGGTAAACGTTATGGAATTGACTCTTGATAACAAAGAAAATGTTTAAGAGAAACATCCATTCGTTGTTATTCATTGTGCAATAACTTATCTTTTAGTATACGTGACATGCCAGGAAAAAATAGTCAATGGAGAGCTATTTCGGTGACTGATGCAAAAACTATTGGAGTTTTAAATATATAGTGTTTCATGATTACTATAAGAAATCACAATTACCGCTCGGGTGAAATCACGGGACGAAGCTAGTGTTTCTAAAATTGCGAGTATTTCAATTCAAAACTCTAAATCAAAAATAATTTTAAAGCCTTTATAATTATTCCAAATTTATGAAAACAAGTTATTCCGGATTCTCATATTTAAGTTTAAATAATTAAGCAACAGTCAAAGGTCTTTCATTATTTCCTGGTGAATCATTCATTTAGCCGCAAGTGGGAATATTCCCATATGAAGGCTATCGATTAAGTATTCATGAGCGGATGGACAGTTCTCTTGTATCAAATATAGCAGGGATTTTTTTATAGTCATATTACGTTTATGCTATTCATCATCATATTGTTTTTCGTTTTTTCTTTTTGATAAATATTTTACACCGACCAACAAGAAGGCATTTTTAATAATTAAACAATTAAAACTCTCGTGAGACATTGCACTAATAACATATTCTATAAACGGCTACACTCACGTGAAATCGGTATTGGTGCAGACTAGTTTCGGACCTATCAGGGGGTCCTTCATCAGTACGAGTAGGATACCGGTCACTTCCCGTGTCGTACTGTCAGCGTATATGTATGATATATATATATATATATATACTCACCCACCCGCATTGGACCAGCGTGGTAGGAAACGGTCCTACACCCCCTAATGGATAAGGCGTGCATTTGGAAAGGCCTTCGTCCCGTAGTGGACTACCAATATATATACCATATTCAATTACATGATTTTAAACTAGGTTACCTTTTGTCCCAAAACTCTAAAATGTAAACACACTCCCGCACCCCCAACATCTGACCAGTGGGTCAGCGTCCGACAAAGATAGCAAAGTGTCGGATGAGCAGCTCAAAATCAATTAAAGACATTAAATGTCGTTCGAACTGCTAAAAACCTACCTTGTTGCTATTATCTTGTTGCTCCGCTCCTAATGATCCGATTTTGTTCTAACTTTTTTTAAATGATAGGTATTAGCTGTGGTTTGGTCCCATTTTTTAATTAATTTTGTAATATGTATTGTTAACTAAACATATTTAAAAAAATGACGGCATCAAAAATCACAACCTCGTGTGATTAAATTGCAAATGCTGCCGAAACCGTAAAAGATAGACTTAAGATATGTTCGACTCGATTGTACTTCTATGAATTGTCCGTAATAAAATTCGCAAGAGGATATATCTATGTTTTAAGAATAACCCACAATAATCATTTAAATTTAAAACATTGTTAAAAATTGCAATATTCAAAGGCATATTCAAAGGTCACAACGTAATATAGTATAAATTCAAAATATAATATAAGTTTTTTTAAAATTCTTCATCCTATGTGCAAAAAACGTGTTATACATAGCTTTTATTGATTGAATAGCTTGAGCAGAGAAACCGTTAGGTTGTTTTTGGCAGTGATCACATTGTCCTTTGCTTATATTAAGCAAAATTGTTACATACTGTTTGAAGTCGGTTTTGTTTATTTTGTTAAATTTGACTTGTTATTTTAGTCACTCAATCCACTATATTACCGATTTTTAATTGTTATTTAATTTTTGTTAGATTTTTAGTATACTATATTTTGAAGTGAAACTCTTATTGGCGTGTGAAAAGTGCGTACGTAACGAAAAATTACGTCGGCTATTTAAATCGGCTGTTAGATAATGCCTCTCTCTCTTTCTTGGATCGATGTCCTTACTGCTAAGACTGTGCTCACATTCTTAACGACCGGAATCCTTCTAAAGATAGGCATTTATTGTCCTGCAATGCTCGGATATCTGGTTAGTCCAATGCCTCTAACTACGGCCCGAGCATCTCTTACCTTTAACTCTCCCGGCAATCATCAGACGTTTCAAGTTATCAGGAGCTGTACGGGATTACCCGTCGGTCATATTAATAACCGAAATATTTCAAGACTTTCTGTAAACAGATCGTAGATAAGCACCTTTACCATTAATATTAAGCATCTTCCGTTGTCTTCTATTGTATCTGTTGCATTTGTACGGAACGTGGTCCATGGAACACGAAAGAATGGTTGCCAATACCACATCTGAAAAGCGCCCAATCTCCTTCCGTCCGCTTATCTCTAAGTTAGAGTCGCCACAACGTATAGAAAGATAGAGAAGACAAGTGGTCGAACTAGATGTATTCTGGTCCTGTTGGCAATGTTTCTATATCTTCATATCTTTCCCATCTCAGTGATTACCGATTTCGCTATGCCTATTCTTCTCCTTATTTATGGTTCTGGGTTACCAGTATTTGTTATGGCCGAGCCCAGATATTGTATACTGTTGACATACTCGTACTTCCGCCACAGATCAGACTATTTTAGTTGGATAGCTGAAAGTCGGACAATCACCATAAACTTCGTCTTTTCTTTTTTAATAGCGAGAGAGAAATTATTATTTTGTTAAGCTTAATATATTTAAGTCGGTATCAAAAAAGACAACAATACTTAATTGCATGTTCTAACACGACTGAAGATTGTTTCTGGTGGAAAATAAAGATGCTAGTCTACATTCACCTCGTAAAACCGAGTCCCTAGCAATAAATGTCCAGCATTCAGCCGACATAAGGCTTACATCGACAGAGCCATGATAAAGAAGTTACGAAGGTCTGATTGGTTAGCGACGTATTTTTTTCCTAATACATCGATCTTCTGTAATAATTAACTTCACTTCAACTTTCGCTTAATTTAAACAGTTTTACTTTCAGTGCCTTTATTGATATATGGATCAAAATAATCATTACAAATAAAAAAATTATATGTAGGTTTGTACCATTACTGATATGATATGACTGTTTTTATATTTGTATATTGAAATATTTAACAAATACACATTCGTGACAAAACATATTACAATTTATTTCTTTGTTAGTCTGGTTATTCTGGCTAATCTCTGAAACGGTTTGTCTAGTCTAGAAGGGAGCTCCACTAATAGATAGCTGATAATAGAAGAAGTAACTTAGGCTACCTTTATATAAAAAATAAAAATGCCCTACAAATGTAGAAGAATGAAAATTTTAATAACATTCCTTTAAAATATAGACGCTATTTTATAGCATGTGACTTAAATATTTTTTTAATTTACTACAACTTTATTTTCGTTATCCAATAACTTTCTAATCTATATTTAAATATGTATCTATAAGCAATCTAATATAACGTACTCTTATGGCATGGTCGCGTCGGGCATCAATAACTTTTTGTTCAATAGTTCTGAAAATTCTATTAATCCTAATATTTTTACTTAATTGCTTTATTATTTTATATCTTAATATATAAAAATATATACGGCAAAATTATGGCCTTTCACATTATCACAATATGTTAACCGACTTAAGTTAATCGCCTGTTTTCTAAATATTCTTACAATCTGAAAACACAAACATTAATATGCATTCCGAATCATATTCTCTCAAGAAACATTATCAATTCCATAACAGCCTTGAACATTTCGATTAAGCGTCTTAAAATATTAAGACGCTGATTGTAATTACACGGATAATTTTTCTTACGGTCTAACTCCTAAATTGAATTTGGTAAAATAATTTATAAGCTTTTTACCGTAAGTCTTTCTAAGAAATTTTAGTTTGGATTATTCATCGGAATACTTTTATTACTTTATTTTAATATGAGATAAACATTTTGGAAAAGATGAAAACATAATTGCATTTGACCTTAGAAGATAGAATAAATTAAACCTTTAATTTTACACCTGATCGAAGAAAACTTTTGAATCAACATAAAATATCCCATACAACATGCAAAAGTAAAATAAATTAAATATTTTAGAACTGTTCCTACCATGTTTGATCTAATTTGAAATGTTTTATATAAAAAATAAAACATTGATACCTAAATTAAATAATAAACTCTTCTCATTTAGTATCTTTTACACACTAAGACTTCTATTAAATACGTGCACATCCTATTACCGTAACCTTTCGTTTATTTCCGGCGTTGTTAACATCAAAGCAACAAAAGTTATACCTCAACTCGCTGCTACAGAAAATGATCTATTGCTCTTTTCTGATATAAAGTAGGCCAGACAGTTTTTTTACGTCCGATAGATTCATGCCAACATGATTAATTTAAAACAATACATGAAAAGAAAATATGCACACAAAGCAAACGCAAGAGCTTTTTTACTTTATCTCGTTACGATATTCTTATAGTCAAAGCTTACAATCAGAAAACCTCGTAAAAAGAAAGCTGTAAGTTTGTAAAAGTTTTCATCATTATCATCATCAGCCTGTGATAGTCCACTGCTGGACATAGGCCTTCCCTTCTCCATTAGGGGGTTTATGGACCGCATCCCACCACTCTACCAGGTAGACAAGTAACCCTTCTACCCCCAAGTATAAAAGAAATTAACAATAACATGACAGGAACATTTCCTTTTTCGATATTTTAATCCTATTGTGTCTACTTTAACCGTGTCGCTATCTGTAATCAGCACCATCAAGAAATACTCCCGATATATTTTAATTTTACCGCTTTGCCATATTTAATTAGAGTTTTACTTAGAAAGGACCTAAATCCCCAAAGATGAAACACATATCAAAATAATCTCTTATTTGTTTAGTTTAAGAATCTGCAACAGCTAGGTGCGCGAAAGTGCGCCGAGGATTACTTAGAGGTCATGGCAAAGACAAACTCGTATATAGGTAAATTTGACTCCTTAGGATATTTTGTAATTTTAATTTCTTTTATTCTGTAAGATCCATCATCAGTTTTTTAATTCAAGTTTCTTTTCCTCGAATGCTTGTCCTAGACACGTGGTTATAATTATAAATTATAATACGACAAGTAAAGAAAATGAGGCAGATAGATCTCGTGAATTGTTTGCTGCTCATGATGATATACAAAATGCGTTTGGAGTAATACAACGCCTTCTTTTGGAAAGTATTAAAAACACACGCTTCGAACATATCTCTGAAGGTTTTTATGTATGTGTGTTCTATTATACACACATAAAATTTCTTTATCAGATTATTTGTTAAAGGTAAATTCAAAGTCTGATTAGAGCCAAATTATATTTATTTTTTTTTAATTACCGAAATAAAGAATGCGGGCCTCAGTCAAAAATAAATATTTGCTATTAAAAAGCTTAACGCACATATTTTTGTCAATTTTTACCTCGGATTATCTTGTTCAATGCTCAAAGTATCTTAGCAAATGTTTCGAAAAGCTAAAATTGGCACTGAGCCACCCGGAACATCTGATCTTGATAACTCGAAACTCAAAGCGAAAGTACAACTTAGTGTGGATTACGGAAACTTGTAACAAAGCTAATATTGAACAGAAGATAAAAGGACTAATATTTTTGCCAATAATTTTAAAGATAACACAAGTCATGGCAACATAACGGTTGCCGATTGTATAGATAATCTGTAAGCAATTATAAGAAAAGATAGAAATTTAAATATAATTCTAAAAAATTTATATATAAATCTTACGGTAAAAACCACATACAAAATTGTTTCAATTATATAATAACTTGTCAGATTTGATACTTGAAGTGTTTTTATTTAAATACGGTCTTGAACGTAAAGTTTCTTAAAAGGCCCGCTCTGTCCATAAAGATTTTTATTACTCTTCGAAGTTGTTTTCCACCGGTTACCTTTTTGTAACACATTCTTTTTTTATTTCATAACAGTAAAATTATGGTCATTATAAAAACAATTGTAGCAGTTAAGGTGTTATGTATTTTTTTTTTGTTTCCGTCGCATTACCGCAAATTTGTTTTGTGGAGTCACGAAATGTGAAACAAGCATTTCAATTGGGCAAAGTTTCATTTATTCGTCAGCTGAAGAATAAAATTCTCGTGGAATTATGGGTATATATATATTTCCTTTTTTTATACGTTGGATAATAATCGAGGCATTAAGCTCGCTTTTGTGCATGTTAACATTGTGCAAAAGTTTTAATAAATAAAATAGGTAAATGCGAACTCAATCCTATATTATTAAAAACATAGTAATGAGTTGTTCAATACCTCTTACAAGCTTTGGTTCTGCGATCCTTACAAATCTTTTTTTAGTACAAAGGGTTCCTTCGAGCTTTTCAGAGTGCTTTTCAAATATCGTACTTATGGGTCCAACGACGGCATAGAGAGCTTTTTTATTTCGAGAATAGAACTAAGAGCTTTCGAAATCCGTTATAATTGGTTTGATAAAAGAGACCATATTATTTTTTTATAAATAAGTAGAATCTGTTATTAAGACGCTTAACATTACCCATCAACTTTTATAAATATTTGGCCTATCTATGCACATTGTACAGATTTAGAACATGTTTGAACAGAATAACTAAACGACCTGCGTATTTATTCCAGTTTATAACTCAGTTCTTAAAATATTCTATGTATCAAATCCACTTTTTCCGATTTTTCGCGTTAATTCTTTATTTATTCCCGATATTTCAATATTTTATTATTATCGGCATCAATGGTCGCGGTCAGACTAGAATGGGATATGTGTGTATTTTAATGACATGATCATAATCATAGTAAAAAAATCAGAAGAAGTCTATCCATCGCTTTTAAGGTTTACCTATCGTTTTTGTCCATTGCCTTTTATATATATATATATATGACATTCATACCTTCTCATAACATTCTCGTACCACGCTAGCATCCTACTCCTTAGTTTTTCAGTCACAGGTGCCACTTTTAAATTTATTTTTATATGCTAATTTATAATTTTATCTTACTTTATCACTTCACGCATCCATCATAACATTCTCATCTCCGCTGCTTGCACTCCTCTTTACTTCGTCAATTTCATTGGCCACTTCTTTGATCCACGTAATGACAGGTCTTATGATCGTCTTATAATTTTTCCCTTTAATTTTAGGGGCAATTGTAGGTCACACGATGTTGCCGATACCGGCTGACATTTCACCCATCCCGCATTTATTTCGTTTTTCACTTCATCATGTATTAATAATCCTAGGTACCCGAAGTTGAAACAGACTAGTAAGGGTACACCGTTTAAGGCAATTTGGAGAAAATAGGATGGATCACCTAAGTCAACATCACAATCACATCACCTAACAAATGTTCGGTTTTGGTTCTTCTTATTTTGAAACCAAAGTTTTCCAATCTTTCCCTAAGGTCCAGAAAAGATTGAAAAAATTACTTTTTCAATCTTTTCTGGACATTAGGAGCATAATCTCCGACAAAAAAATATCGTTGGCAAACAGCATACACCAAGGCACTTCCTCCTGTATATCCGATGTTATAGCCATGATTAGGAGTTATAAATACGGGCTTAAACCCTGGTGTAAACAGATAATTTGAGCTTGTCGGTTGTTGTTTCACCAGCTTCGGTCCTGAAGTGAGTAATAGCTCTTAGTCATAGCTCAAAGTCTTACATACTTCTCTGGCACACTTTTCCTTATCACAGCTACTACAGAACCTTACGGGGAACCCGAGCGTAAGCCTTTTCTAGATAGATAAACACATATGAAGGTTCTTTTAAACGAGCCGATATTCTTCGCAGAGTTGGCAAATAACAAATATGGAGTCCACCGACCCCTGGCCTTGCATGAACGTATTTTGGTTATATGATTCGTTCACTTTAGTTCTATTTCTATTTCTTATACAAGAACTTAAGTTCTTATTTCCAAATAAAAAAAGTTTAATTGTTTTTTAACATAAAGAAGACTAATGTTTGAGTAACATAAACGACGCTGACGTGAAATACAAATTAGCTCATCGGAATAACAAATAAGGTTCTAAATTCAAGAGAACATTTTCTCGTTAGCCGAATGTTAGCTGTTTTGATTTATAACCTCCAAAAACCAAAAAAGTGCTTAATATAAGTGTAATCACTAAAAAAATAAGTTATACTCCACATCTAAAAACACAGGTCATAGTGTTTATGACCTAGAAAAGTCATTCAATGAATTAACTTATCATAAATTAACTTCAAACTGAATTTTCCTAAATTAGAACTCTCTTCAATGTCAAAAAGGATGGACTAGATGATTATTTTATTTTACATTAGCAATCTGCTCCTCACCTTAAAAACCTGATTTGTAATAATTAATACAGGTTGATTATGGTACAAACCTAACAGTAGCTTGTTCGGAATCAGTAACATATTCCAATAAACTAATTTTCAAAAATACATTGTTTTTATTACCATCGTGGTACTATTTCTGCTGCAAAGCAAAAGTTCAAGCTTTACTGTTTTTCACTTTGTAGGGTACCGTAGATAGTGCAATTATGCCATAATAGAAGCGGTATCTTTTATGTGTGTTATGACTCATGGGCGGGACTTATTATTATCAATTACGCAACTATCAGTTAGAAACATGACATGTGACTCTAGTCGCTTATTTTAATTAAAAAAAATATCTTTGAAAATAATTATTCAGCACTCAAATATTCTTAAATTTTCTGCATCTAAAACGCAGTTATGTCGACATCACATGAGAGCCACATAGCATAAAAATGTTAAACACAAAGCAGTTAGAGAGAAAGAAGAAGAATATATTTATTTCTTTCATCGACGCGAGTACAGTCACTATTTTCCGAAAACTATTTCACTGATTATATCGCATCTCTTTAAATTATAACTTGATTTTTTAGATCCTTTTCATAGCTTGTGATCCGTCTAAGCCGAAAAGTTAGTAACATTTAATACAATGATAATTAAATAAAGCTGTCCCTCAAATCAATTGCTACGCCATTTAAAGATAAATCACCCTCATCACTTAAATATTTTTATTACTTTTCTAATCTTGTTTATGATGTATAGTCTGTGCGCTCTTTTGAATGGGACGTAAAACCGTTAATTTTTTAATGATTTCAGTATTTTCTCGGGTCAAGACTTTTAAACCTTCTTTATTAGGTGTCTTGCTCAAATTAACAGTAATAATTTTCAAATCTTAGGTTATTTTACATAGGGTGATTATTTAAAAAGACGGTAGTAGGCCCCCTTTTAACCTTTAACAGTGAACAAAGATCAATTGTTTCTGTATAGAAGTTGTTAAAACAACACTAATTTCTTCTATTCTAAATCTAATTCGGATGACGCTGACTAATGTAAAAAGCTTAACATTTCCTCGTTGCGAGCTCGGGAGCGAGCGCACATAAAATCCTGTACTGCATTTTTTACAGCTAAAAAATAACTCATACTAGGTGAAAGTCCTTGTCGTCTCGTAACTGCATTAAAAAATATCATATCGTTGTTTACAGACACACATCATCACACATCATCAGCCTTTGTTAGTCCACTGCAACCCTTTCCATTAGGGGTTTGGACCGTGACCCACACGCTGGTCCAATGCGAGTTGGTGGGTGGACCGACTTTTTACATGCCCATCCGACGCATGGATCATCTTACTTTTCAGACAATTGGGTGATCGGCCCCAATTGCCTACCCAACTAGAAACAACAATGAAAATTTGTTGCGTCCCGCAGATTCGAACCCACGACCTCCGGTTTCTAAAGTACACGCCCATACCACTAGGCTACGGAGGCAGTTACTAGGCTACGGAGGCAGTTGTTTACAGACACGAGATGTCAAATTCGGGTAGAGAACATTAAAGGAAAAAATATGAAATATAAATTTTCCTGATGCATCAGAATAGCTATGAATGATCTTACTTTACAGGTGATACTCTGGCACTTAGATACCCGCAAAAACATTACGCAGGGTTCGAACCTTATTACTTCTGTTTACCAATTAACGAGTCCATAAACCAGTTACTGAAAAAAAGCAGTTACTGAAACTATACGTAAATGTATAGACATCACCTTAAAATTATTAAATATTTAGGTTTAAATATTTATCCTTCATTTTTTACTCCTTGTAATTCTAAAAAACATATTCGGTTAATAATTCAGTATTTTATTTATTGAGCGAAATGCGTGACAATCAGATTATGCATGCCATTAATGAAATGTGAGTCACTGGAATATGTAAAATTGATTTGACCGAAAATAAAACTTCGATTCTATTGAAAAATATTTAATGAATACTGGAAATTATTCGATGAATATTGTTAGTAAACAGATTCAATTAGTTAGATTCTACCATGTGTTACATATAACATCGAATTTTCCACTTGTGTCGGATATAATTTTTGAGACTAGTTTTAAGACTTTATTTGTGTCATGAATTTAAATCGTTTAGGAGTAAATATTTTAAGTTGTATCAAAACAATATATTTTTCTAACTCCTAACTTACTAGTTACGAGGTTAATCTTCTTTAAAACAAATAAAAAATTAAAATCGGAGAAAAGAAACAAGGCATGAACATTTAGAACATTTATAGAGTTCTTAAAACGGAACGAAAGACCAAACAATAGAATATATATAATATTGACATAAAATAATGTTTTTTATAGTGTTTCGTGGCTTTAGTCATAGTTTTTGATGTTTTAACATAGTATATAGAACATAACACAAATTTATTATTAATTTCTATATCCATGCAAATAAAGTTTGCTTTATTTACTTAAAACTTCTATTATCTTTGTATCTGTATTTGATTATTTATTAGTTTTGTATTTAACAATGTTCGTCTCTTTTGAGAAGAAGAAAGAAATTTTTTGTCTTTATTTATTTATTCACATTATAGAGATAAATATATCAGAAAAAATTTTACTTTTTAGGCAAGCTTAACATTAAAAATTTTGATATTTGTGCCGCTTCAGTATACTAATTTTGATGCCAGAACCCTCTTCAACGTCAATATCACCGAAGATCAGAAGTTTAACTCCTAAATCTTTTTGTTGGTAATGATGGATGATAAAAATCAAAGGGTAAAGATACGGAAAATAAAAAAAAAAATTGAAATATTTAATACAATTTATTTAATTTTATTGATACGATCTTTGTTTACTCGTAAAGGATTTGAAGTTTGTGGTTGAGTGGTGTCCGGTTTTAGGCAATTTTGGTTGAATTTAGTATATAAGGGATTTTCAGCAGTGCAGGCTTTAGGAAGACTAAGGCCTGAACGAGCCTGAAGGCCTTTAATCGACTACGGTGACGTGTGCTAATTTGACCTGAATGCAGATCTACTCAATAAACTTGACCGACTTCTGAACTGCATTCGATTCATTTTCAATCTCCGTGAATATGACCACATATCCATCTAACGCTCGCGTCTTAAGTCGTTGCACATACATGAAAGGCGTTCGTTAAGAGCTTTAACGACGCTATATTCATTTTATGACTCTTCTGATACTCCTGTTTACTTGAGCTCCCACTTTCAATACCTATGCTCAACTAATAGTAAGAATCTTCGCTCAACGCATAACCGTCTTCTGCAATGCCCAACCCATCGCTCAGACTTCACACATTCCTCTTTTTCCATCTAGTCCAGTATTCAGTGGAATGGGTTACCTCCGCAATGCAGGTTAGTGCAAAGTTACTTTACTTTGAAAAAAAAACTAAAGCATTATCTGTTAAAAAACTGTCTATGGGATAGTATCAATTTTATTAATATATGTATGCTATTTAGTGCTTTTATGTATATATATGTATTACAATGCATTTTATATGATGAATATATATATATACATGTATATATATATATATATATATATATGTATATTCATGTTATTTATATATATATGGATATTAGGATTATCATCACCAAACCGCATTGGACCTGCGTGGTGAAATACGGTCCAAAATCCCCTAATGGAGAAGGGGTGCATAAGGCCTATGTCCAGCAGTGGACTAACAAAGGCTGATGATGATGATGATAATTCTCCAAACGGTCCTCTGTTTGAAAGAGGCCTGGAGTCTTATACACCTATCACTACCGCCAACTGAATTCATTACATGTAACTACGTGTCCAAAACATAACTCATCCTTGTTTTTTTTTTATTTACTAAGATTATCAGCCATTAACTGACCAATTAAAAATAAAACGTAGCACATACTGTTAATATCTCTTTTTATTTTTCTATAAAAATAAAAAAAAACATTCTATGATAATTGTCCTCCGTGGTCCTACTTTGGCCTTTACTTTATAAACCAGATGTCGTGGGTTCGAATCTAGCATGGTAAATACTTTTTGTTGTCGTTGTTTTCTGGGTGGTTAGGACAATTTGGGCCGAGCACCCGATTGTCTGAAATGTACAATGATCCATGCGTCGCATGTGCATGTAAAAATACGGTCTAGCTACCAACCCGCACTGGACCAGCGTGGTGGGATACGGTCCAAAAACCCTGATGGAGAAGGCGTGCATTAGGGAGGCCTAAGTGGGTCGAGATTCGCTCGGCCTTATCCAACAACATTAAGTTTGAGGCCTCTGATAGCAATCAGGGGATCAAACTACAGTCAGAAAATTCAGACGATTTCAAAAAGGTGACTTTATTCCTTAGGGAAAAATAACACCAATACCACACATTCGCGCTCCAGGACGAGCGCGTACTTAGGACAGTGGTCAAAGGACTGAGTAAGAACATCCCTTGCTCCGTGATAGCTTCGGCTATCAAAGAATTAAATATTCCCGCCCTTTCGGTACAACGCATGTACCACCCCCGCACCAAACGCCTCTATGGTATGGTGCTGGTTACGCTAGAGCGCTCCAAGGAAGGCAAGCGCATTTACGATGTATCGGCCGTCTCTCTTTTGAGCGGCCGCATTCCAACGGTCTTCCAGGGCAGTGTCATAACTGCCAGGTATTCGGTCTGCGCGGAACTGTTTTGGCCGCCCCCGTTGCGTCAAATGCCTCGGGGATCACGGCACATCCTCCTGTCCCAGACCCAAGGAAAAAGAAGTTCCCGCCACATACAAACCTCCTGCGTGCGTAAACTGCCGCAATCCCGGCCACACGGCCAACTACCTCGGCTACCCTAAGGCGCCAAAACGCAGAGTTCTCGCAATCCCAAGGGAAGCCTCTTCCAGGCGACCACCCAATCCTTCCAATAACACCGCATTCCCACCCTTCCGTCCTTCCAACGCCTGGCAGTTCCGCCCCGCGTGGCAACAGCCAGCGCTGGAGCCGACTCCGAGCGCACAGCGGCCCACCGCCGCCTCAAATAGCCTGCATGCTAGACATAGCAATGGCAGCACTTTCAAAAATTGCGCGTCAATGTTAAAATCACTACATCTATTTGATCTAGATGAATTCAATCAAGCAGCAGATGCATTCGCCGCTATGGCTAGGTTTTCCTTACTTGTAAAATACAAGAATTTAACTAACGCCTTTAAGGCATAGGTAGCGACACCCTAGCAGTAGCCAGACACACCCTACACTTAGAGTGTAGGACAAACACACACATTCATGACATCGGCCCCACTGGTGAGGTCGAACTTACACACCCTTTGCTATATGACACTGTAGCTTAACACCATTTTAGATAGGAGCGTTGCTAGAGTTTCTTGCGCCACTTCTTCTCCCAGCGCCATCGCTTTAAGAAGTGGTAGTAAAGTTTAGATAGAGCTCTTCTAGCTATTAAATTATCCTTGCAAAGCGTCTGAATCGAGCCGAGGCGTCGGCCCACCTGGGCAGCCCTCGATTCAGCATGCTAACGGGTACCAGAAAGTGACGGCCCAAGCCGAGGCTCCCCGTCTGGGGGCCCTTGGTGCAGTTAAGTCACTTACGGGGAGACGCGCCTGTGGCAACGGCCCCCCTACACCCGGTTATGTTCTAATAGGTTTACTCCCCAGAGCACGAGATCCATCAAAAAAAAAAAATCAAAGTGCAATAGCTTGTATAAAACATAAACTTACTCGGCGATTCCTTAGTCCAAATACGAAGCATGGAAATGTCCAAATACAACGCTTAGTTAAATTGTAAGGTGTGCCTTGCATGTTACATATTTTTTATTTCCCATTTGTTTACGGTTTCACATAAAAAATATTTTATATTGCAACGTTGAATTAAAATCATACATCTATAATAATATTGCGTCGGTAAGTTAAGAAAAGTACTTGTAAGCACGAGCTTTTATTTTTTTTTCAGAAAAATTACGAGAATTTATGTAAATAATTATCTGATTAACGTTATAAATGTAACATAAATTTTATCCGTTTTAAACTGTAATAACACAATAGTAATGTAAAAGTTATTATTAATACTACTGACCACTGTAGCATATGGAGATTTGAATGTGAATCTCAATAGAAAATCATCTGTAGGGTCAACTATATTTAAAAATAATAACAAATTGTCGTTTCGGTTGGATATTTTCTTTAATATATATTCATAAAATGCAGTTAAAAGATTCAAACGCGATGAAAGTAGGTTTTCTTATTAATTAAAATCCTTGATCCTTATACAAATTAAACTGACACAAACAGAGATGATAGCAATAAATGTATGGTATGGGATTCTTTAATATTCTTACTCACCCAGAACTTATCTCACGTTTCATTCATGAACTGAATTATCATCTCATTTCCACGTAACTCCATACGAACTGAGAAAATTACCATTGAAATCTGAATGGACTTAACGATCCGATATCCTTGGACCCCCATCTATGTAATCGTGCCTTTGACAAATGAAATTTCAGCCCTCGAGCAATTAGGGGCCGAGGCCTAATGGTGTCGTACGTCATATTGCGTTTCTAATGGTTCGTTTTGGTTTGGTATATCTTTTGAAGCAACTTAATGCTTATTGTAAAAATATGTATATATTTAATATTATATTACGTACTCAATAAACAAAATTAGGAATATTTAATCTTGTTATCCGAGAAAGTATGCTTGCATATAATTTTCTATAAAATTATAAATGTAGAACTTTAAGACATCGTATTTAATCGTGGTGTAATGTGTTTATAATTGGAAATAAAGTTTAATTTCGAACGCCTAAAACTGAGATAGTTTTATTATATACCGGTTTATTTCGTTTTGTTGAAATAAATTCATTTTCAAACGACTGAGTCTCTGAAAAGTTGAAGCGCCTTAAGGCGGTTACTAATCTACAGAAAGCATTATAAGTACCGATCGATGTTAAGTTGAGTGCGTCTTGACGTTTGGAATGTCGGAAATCTTGAGTTCTTTTTATGTTTTTTCAAATTTACATGTTCAGTTTATCCTCTCTGAAAAAACAAGTATTTTCTGTATATTACACGAATAAAAGAATATTTTTGATTTTTTGCATTAAAGCTATAATTATTGTAGTTTAGTGAATAGTTATTACTTTTCGTATTAGTGTGTACTTTAAACAGAATAAAATAACGCTAAAATGACAGAACGTTCTGTTATCATCATCATCATAATCAGCCTTTATCAGTCCACTGCTGGACATAGGCCATTTTCAATGAACGTCAAGACGGCCGATCCCCTGATACTCGCTGCCAACTTGAACCAGCTACCCACGTTCTGTTATACGGGTGATTAAAGCATTGGTAACCAATATCGGAGAGAAACGTCAGTGAAACGAGTGATCTGTTAAGTCACCTAAAACTATACTTTTAATGAAGTCAACAATGACAGTCTAATTGATGGAAAATAATCATCATCTTCTCTTAAAAACTTCAATTTAGGATTTACACGTACGTAGAAGTAAATAATATGTTCCTTTTCCGAAATTTCAAGATGATGCTGATTTCGGAGTTGAATTGATGCCACGCGAGCTAAATCCATCCTTTGGTACAAACAAGGTATTGCTATTATTTGAATATATAAGAGTAGATAATTCTAACTTTACTTTTACTCACATCGAGATAATTTTAATCATTATCAGCCTGTGATAGTCCACTGCTGGACATAGGCCTCCACTAGTACACCGCTACCCATTAGGGATTTTTGACCGTATCCCTACCACGCTGGTCCAATGCGGGTTGGTGGTGGACTCAACTATTTAAATGCCCATCCGACGCATGGATCATCTTACTTTTCAGACAATTAATGGATAGGCCCAAATTGCCCTAACCAACTAGGAAACAACAATGAAAATTTGTTGACTCCTCGCAGGGTTCGAACCCACGACCTCCGGTTTCTAAATCACACGCCCATACCACTAGGCTACGGAGGCGATAATTTTAAAGGTTTAGGGAATTTACTACTTAATTTTTAGTTTTAATCTTATAAGCTTGCCCTTCTTACCGTCACATGAATATTTATTCTTCTTCAAGAAAACAAATCTTATTTATATAACATACCGAATATCACCGTGGTTGTATTTTCTTCGTAGGTTCTTTAAAAAGTAAACCTATTACATTATGAAAGTACTTAATTTCTGGCAAATGCCGTTGTCTGCCTTTCCGCCTTGTTAGAAATTAATATCTGAGCAAGATCACGTCAAGTGGACCAGTGGTCAAGTGAATCAAGTGTAAATGGGGCCACTTGATCATAAAAAATTTAATCTATATATATATTTTCATAAGTACGTTCAGTCAATGGAAAAGTACCGACAGGTAAGGAAAAGGGTTCAATATAAATAATTTAATTTTATCAATTTGTCTAATGATTGATTTGTATACACTGCTTATTATCTAATACATTCTTTTAAAATTTTGCAGGACTGAAATTGTTGAAGCTACGTATTCAAGGATGATTTTTTGTGACTTGAGAAATAAATGGTCAAGCTGTTAAAGCATAATTTTGTGGGCAAGTCTCAAGCTTCTATTACTCCAATCAAAAAGAATCTGTTGATGATGGAGAGTTTGTAGTATGTCTCGATTTTTCCAAAATTTTCGTTTTTTGTTCAAGATGTATTCAATCACACCATTGGTCCAATGATCAGGCTACATTCACCTTATGTAATTTATTATAAATGATGAAGAAATGAAGCATGAGAATTTGTTGTCATATCAGAAAAAGTTAGTCACGATGCAAGTTCGGTACATTTATTTAATACTAAATTGATAGAATTTTTAAAAATAAATTTGGTGCCGATAAAATTAAAAAGATCAAGTGTTTTTTCTGATGGAGCTGCTTCACAATATAAAATAAATATAATTTTGCTAATTAGTTAAACATAAAATGATTTTGGTGTTGAAGCTGATTGGACTTTTTCGCTACATCTCATGGCAAAGGAGCGTGGATGGCTTGGGGGAGTGTAAGTCGTTTATCGGCTAGTCTCCAACGTGATAAAAACAACCACATAACAACCCACTTTCCTTTTTCAGTGGGCCCAAAGTTCTTTTAAAAAAATAATTTTGCTTTCTTGTACGATTAAAGATCATGAGGTACATGAAAAACTCGCCAATTTCATCACACAAACCATTGGAAAATTTTCACAAGAATGCAGCTCGTTTCAGAAGATGAAAAGTATTTATTAACAAGGTTTTAAAAAAAGTGAAAGTATCTGACGACAAATTTACTCATTTAATTATTTTAATTAAGCTTTTGCTTGTTCTATTCAGTATGTTTTGATTATATTCTTTATGATATTGTTAACAAAAAATAAAATTTTATTGATAATAATTATAATAAATAACGTAAATAATAACAAAATTTGTTTTATAATAATATTTTGTACCATTATTTTAAATTATCACTGATAAAAGCTTCAATGCAGTACGAGACGCTCGGTAGCGCGGGCTTCCACACGCTCGGCCGCTGTCATAAATAAATCATTTTGTTTAAACTAATGGCGAGCAGTGAAATTTTCTTCCGAATCTTAAACTTAAATGAATAAAGCATGTGACCGATGAAAAAAAATGCATTTTTAAAAAGAATGAGTTAAATTTTCATTTGTTAACTTAAAAGTTAGTTAACAATACGAAAATAAACAAATAATCTTAAGTCGTTAATATATTCTTAAAGTATAGGCATTCGACCATGGATGCTGAAATTTCATGAATTTATCTCTTACGGTTGATTTTTAATCCATTTTTTAATTAAGAACGCTTAAAATTTTCATTGTAAAAAATGTTGTTAAAATCAAAATTTTTAAAAATCGTTTGGGGATCATCTTTCAATCATAAGTACTTATGAAAAATATATATAGATTAAATTTTTATGATCAAGTGGTAAATGGGGTCCACTTGACGTGATCTTGCCTCATCTGCAAGTTTATCTGTTAGTTTAACTCCTCTCCGGAAATTTCGGTTCTCCGTTTTAAGGTCTATGAAAGAAAAGGTAGAGGGAGTGAAGCTATTTTTGCGCACACTTCTGCATAAGAATCACTCCTGCTTAGATGGCAGATTTGTAATATAGTTTGGCTGCTGTATTTAAAGTCGACTGGGAGTAGTATAGATTTATTGATTAGAAGATAATTTCTTACCTTCGTTTGCAATTAAAAGAAGTAACGCCTGTGAGAAATCGTCGCGACACTTCGTTATTCGATGCAGCATCAACTTATACCTTCAAAATCTACAGTCGTATCATAACATGCGTGATATTGGCATTGTCAGCGATCATAGAAATATCCGTGTACCTTATTGAGAGCTAATAAAAAATAAATATAAAATAATATTTCATTGCATAGATTTTACAGGAGTACTGTACCTATGTGTTATATTTACTTTACTATTTGAGTCGAAAGCATGTCGTAACTACAGTTTTTACTAAATAATGAAGACGAGATGCAATGTCTTAAGAAGGCATCAGGATTTTATGATGTCTTTTATCACATAACGTAACATTTAATAACACTGAGGAATAGCCTTTAATACGGTTACCTTGTTGTCTCAACATTCTCAGTGTTTTTACTTAATATTTTCACATTGTTTTGCTATCCATTGTTAGAGCTGTCCGTGTTTCATATATAAGCAAATCTTGAATTATATCAATAACTTTGAATGCCCTGTTCCTTTTTCCAATTATTATAATTTAGATACGTTTCGCCTCCGTTGCCTATTGGCTCGAATTCCGGGAAACAACTATAAATAAAATGTTTGAATTAGTAAATAAAATGTTTGAATAAATAGCCGGTAATGCTAGAAAGTATATAG
Source organism: Lamproptera curius (assembly GCA_029286875.1). NCBI lineage: Eukaryota > Metazoa > Arthropoda > Insecta > Lepidoptera > Papilionidae > Lamproptera > Lamproptera curius. The sequence continues at coordinate 369,043 of JAGSMT010000189.1, forward strand.
AGTTAAACTTTATTATGTCATTGCAAATGATTGACATGCGGTATATCGCGTCTTAAGTTTTGACACTTATAGACATAAACGCCAGATTTGGATATGTTAATTTTTCCTATAATTTAGCTTTGTTATATATTGGTCTATAAAGAACTGGTTAAGAAAAAACTCGAAACAATGTCAAATTACAAAAATCTCTTTGGAATTATTTACAATAAAATTTTTATGTTTGGTTAGTAGTATAGGGCAATTTGGACTCATTTATCAAGTCTATTTAACTTGTTTTTATAACTTTTATTATTACTTCCTAAAAGTCTACAGCAACACTAATATCATCTGGTCTAGACTGATATTGAAAAATAGAAGGAGCTCGTGCATCGCTTGACACAGCTAAGTACTCTCTTGACCTCTTCATATTATTATACCAATTGAATTACAAAAACATGATTGAGACATTTTAAAGTTATTTTTAGTTATTAAAATATTTAAAGCATATCTTTTTTTAATATAACCGAATAAAACAAGTTTAATCGACTTACGAAAATTAGATCGGAGAATCTTACCTCAAATCAGGTTTAAAAATTGAAAATATCTATATCTATAACACAATGGCGATTATTAATATTGTTAAGAGCCGAAAATACTGTAACGAAATTGATTTAATAAATCTCAAGGACTCGACGCTTTCAGAAGCTAAGGCTTACAAAGAAGATTGCTTAAAGAACAATGCGATTGTGTCGTTAGGCAAAAATTTTAAGTTTGTTGTATTATTCAGCACATTCTTTGTAAAACTTGTTTATTTTATTATTATAAGATCTTATATGAATTGTAAAGAAAAAATGGTAGTAAATGTGGCATTTTGCGTGACAAAGTGTCACTTTATTCAGTTTTGACACTATTTTTGCGTACAATCTCTACGATGCTTATATAATATTGTACATTAAATGCTAAACTTCCATCTGAAACTTCTTCGAAAACAATCCAACAATATAAACTTGGGAAAAGGCTAGGAACAAATAAATGTCATTTAGAAATCCTTATATGCATACAATGTACATTAACAAGCTTATTAAAAGCTCCTATGATTTATAAGTACAAACTGATCACTCCCTATGAAATTATAAGTTTTCTTACAAGCTAACATAAGTCAATTTTAATTAATTATCATAAATTCTTTTAGCGTTATGAGAACTTTAGTAACTATGCCCATATAAAAAAAGATGTAAGCAACTCTTTTAGATTTATTTCTGGCAAAAATGTGAATGAGGTTATACTTGGAAGCAGGCGGAGTGCAATAATGAAATTCAGAATTATTTAATCCTTTCTTAAATGCGCGAGATCAGTTGAAGTAGTATAAAAATATTTTTTGTGCAGTGAACCATAAAAAGCGGTATAAAATGTTTACTCCAAATTAAACGTTGCAAAAACCGATGTTATACATGTTATAAAAAATAATCTATTGAAAACAATAGCTTATTTTTAAAGGCATCAGCTTAAGAACAATACAAGGCTATAAGTATTGATTTAATAAAATAGTGGTGTCTCATTGTTATTATTATGTTTTGTATTTTTTTAAATAAAAAACTGAAAAGAAATAATGTATACTTTATTCATAAAACCGGGCCACTAAAATATATTTGATAATAATAAATGCTACAGAGCTTACTGCAAAATTCGCCGGCAGTAAAGGTGTTCAAAATGTATGAATTTACAACGTTGCCGTCATTGCATAACAAATCAGCCCGTATTGTACTAGAATTTATAGCAATAGCCGGCCATTGTGCTAGCTGGTAGTTTTGATTTATGTTTGGTAACTTTGGATGCTGTTACCTTTGAAATTACACATAGTCGGGTTTGGTTTATTAACTATTACAAAAGTATTTTTTTAAAAAAGCGTATATACAGCCTAGTGAATGTCAAATAAAACGCGAATATTTAGTACATTTTATTGTAATTTATTGTCTGTGGTGTTGGTAACATTTATATTTTACTATCGACAGTACTTTTCCTGATGCCTGGAAAAGCCATCGTTATCGGTATTCCAAAGCCGAATATATCTAACCTACCTACGAGTTATTGTCCAGTTAGTTTGCTCAATTGTTGGGCAAACTATATGAACCAAAATTTCTTCCGGTTGAAAGACACGCCTTCTCCAATAACCTCATCCCAGACGAGCAATTCGGTTTTGTCCGATGCACTCAGGTCGCGTAAATATGTGAGAGGATGATGGAACTTTATACATTTTGTAAACATAAACAAAGCTTTTGGCCCATGGAATGCAGTAGTATACAATACTTACATATATGTAGCTGTAGTTTTGATTAATTGAACTGACCGAGAAAGATATATACGTTTGAAACTATTGCAAAGCTATTTGTTTCAAAGCTAAACTGCTATTGTTAAAACAATAGCTTTTATTGTTTTATTGTTGTTAGTGTCAATAATTATTTACTACGACATATGTGTTCATGTATAACTGGTAACACTATAACTATTCAAAAATAATAAGACTACATAGTCCGTAGTACCCAATCTGTAAGCCGGCTAACTTAGTGCAAGAGGCAGATAATGCTCGGTCGAAGACCAATTCAAGTACCTCATGGAGCAATCGGGTCCGACTGCACTCGGGTAAGACATGTGAGCAGTTGGTTATACATTTGTAACATAATCAAGCTTAGCAAGTGATCGGTCATACACATTTACATATACTAGTTCATTGTTAAAGGCCTAATGTAGCAGTGGATGGATAAGCGTGCTAATGATGTTATGGTGATGATTGAATGTCAAGAATAGTTTACTACGAGTTACCATACGTTACGTTAAACTCAGCTTTCGTAAAAGTTTAAAGCGTAGTCCTTATACCCAGTTCGTGAGTGTATACGAATTAGAATGCAAGAGAACATATGACTGCAGTAATTAAGGTGAAAGTGATCCCTGCCTGAAATTTATTTGAACTTACGGAGCTTTACGGCAGTTTCTTAGGGTAATTCATTTCTTCATGTTACCTTTAGACTTACAATATGTGTCTAATAATAGGACATTGAGATTGACTAATTTACTTCAAAGTAAACTTAGTATTGGATATACTAAATTTACTTTGAATAGAAGATAAAGGATAACATAACTAAACAATTAAATAAATCATTTAGTGTTATAAGCTAATCAAAGTTTATAAAATATAATGTGAGTATATGCTACAAGATTTAAAGATTAATAATGAAATTTTATCATCCGATTTCGATTTTGAATTAAGTTTGCATGCGTTAGAAATAAACTACTCTACTTTGCTATCCGTCCATGACTTTTGTTTTGTATTTTTGTGTGTTTATTTATTGAGTTTCCAGTGTCACTGTGTGCGTACCGCCAACGTTAACTCTTGCAACGAAGAAATACATAAATATTATATTTTATTAATAAATATTTCATTGGTGACGAAAATGTGCTTGATAAAATCACAGGTCTGCCAAAATATAACTTAACAATATATAATGATCCAAATATAGATAAGTTATACTAAATATAAATAGTTATACTAACTAGGTTTTGATTTATTTTAATTTATTTAGTTATACTAAATTAATAATATTATAAACACTTTTCTATAAACTAAAAACTGATAACTTAAAGTTTTGCTATGTATTTATATCATCATATACACATCATCAGCCTGATTGTCCACTGCTGTACGTACGTGGGGTTTATATTATTTATTTAATCTTTACGCACAAATGTACACTTAATGTCAATAGCATTTTCTGCCAGTCAACCTTGGGGTGAAGCAAAGATATAGAGTGGGATATTATGTTCATATTATTGATATCATACGCCTCTAGAATCAATTGTTAAGTTGTTTTGGCTAAAATTAACTTCTTAAAAATGTGGTATATAAAAAAGGACCTACTAAAAAATTGACGTATAATAAGCTTTACTATGGCCATGGAAGTAAAGTAAGATAAGTCACGCAATTAAATTTAATGACAATATATATAAATAAATATCTATTGTGCAGATTGTGAGTATTTACTCATAATTGTAGCCCCAGAGACAGATATAGATAGATGGTGCAGCTGTTAATTCGTAAAATTATTGTAACGGTTAAAATGTTTGACATAGAAAAATCTTTCATAAATGTTATTTAACATTTATGGATTTTGTTTATCCTACTAATATTATAATGTGAATGCTATGAATAGATTTTAATGATACTGCATAATAATATATCTTTTATATCACAATAAGTTATTTAGTTTGAATTATTTTCAAAAATGTCGTGTATCTAAAAAAAAATGTCAATGGCGAGCTATTTCGGTGACTGACGCAAAAACTTTTGGAATTTTAAATACCAGGGGTGTTTTATGATTATTATAACAAATCACTATTACCGCTCGAGTGAAATCGCGGGGCGAAGCATGTATTTCTAGAACTGCGAGTATTTCAATTCGATACTCTAAATCAAAAATATTTTAAAGCCTTTACAATTATTCCAAATTTATGAAAACAAGTTATTCCGGAGTCTCACAATCAAGTTGAAATAATAAAGCAACATACAGTCAAAGGTCTTTCATTATTTCCCGATGCATCATATATTTAGCCGCAAGGGGGAATATTCCCATATGAAGGCAATCGATGCTCGCTCATAAATTCAGGTCACTGAGATTTTTAATTTATTATTTATTTATTAAAACTTTATACACAAATAAGTACAATATGAACTTAATGCCAAAAGGCATTATCTACCAGTCAACCTTTGGTGGTACAGAGAAAATTGGAAGGTGCGCAGATATTTAACAAAACAAAGGAAGTAAATTTCAATTCAATATTCATAAACGGATGGACAGTTCTCAGAGCATATAGCAGAGGTTTTTTTCATATTCATATTACGTTTATGCTATTCGTCATCATATTGCTTTTCCTTTTTTGTTTGAGAAATATTTTACAGTTACCAACAGGAAGGTATTTTGTTAATATTTAGACCGAAGAAATTTATGGCTAGTTCTATTAAATGAAAATTTATGGAACTATTTTCTTTAAACCAAATAACTAGTACACTAAGTTGAAAATGTTATCCATTGCAACTATTTGTAAATTACTCTATTCTTTCGGACTATTTTTTGGTAATAATTTTTCATTCGTGTATTAATAATAATAATTCTTTATTTAATTATTTAAATCCACTTAGAGATGGAAAACCGTACATTTTTGTTGACATACGATTGCTAACCACGTAGGCAAATGTTACGTCTCATGGGCCTATCTACTATCAAACACAACTATCAAATCCGTGTATTTACGGCTTTCTCGACGTTAGTAATATATATTTATCCTCGATGTTTTGGATTCTTTGCAGCATCCATGATCACGGGTAGAAGAAGATGGTATATGTCTGTATCTTAATGTTTTTGGAATAACCGTCCGGGTCAGTTATTTAAAACTACAACTGGACAACTACCAGTTTGAAGTGTGTCATGTGACTCCAGTCGCTTATTTAAATAGAAAAACAAAGACTTCATTTGACAATCATTATACGATGTCAGCTGTCAAATATCCTTAAATAATATGTATCTAAAACGCAGTTTTAAAAATTATTTCACAGTCTAACTGCATATAAATTGGTATTACTTATAAAAATATAAAGTAATAAGAAGAATATTTTTATCTCTTTCATCGCCGCAAGTACGTCATTACTTACGATTACTGCGCATTAATTTTAAATTATACCCTGAAATTTTGCATTGATTATGGTCTACTCGAGCTGCAAAGTTAGGAACTTTTAATACAATTATAATAAAATAACTGTCCCTCGCAACAATAGCTTCGCCATTTACAGTTAAATCTCGTCACTTAAACATTTTTATTCCTTCTCTAATCCTATTTATAGTCTTTTGATGCTTTATAGTCCAAATCCTCCTTTGAGTGGGACATAAATCCGTTTATTTTTTTAATGATTTCAGTATTTTCTAGGGTCTGGTTTTTTAAGTGCTTTATTTATCAGTTTTTTTTTTCAATACCAGTGTTATCGCCAAGGCGCTGCCTACCGTGAGACATAGGATGTTAAGTCTCGTTTACCCAGTAAATACGCTGGCTACGGTACCCTTCAAACCGGAACACATCAGCGTTTTCACACTACTGCTTCGTGGCAGAAATAGGTACCCGTCCAGACGGTCTCCTGTATAAAGGGGACCTACTACCGGTACTGCACCTGACAGGTCCTTGCCGTCTCGTGACTTCATTAAAAAATAATATTTCGTTGTTTAAAGATACAAGATAACCAATTCGGGTAAAGCACATTAAAAGAGTAAATACAAAATATACATTATGAAACGCTTCAGACTAGCTATGAATCGTCTTACATTATAGGCAATACATAGACACTACATAGGCACTAATAGATTCTAAAATGATACCCACAAGAATCAAACCTTATTACTTATGTTTAGCAATACCCGAGTCTGTTTAAATCAAACAAAGGCTGTTACTTAAAACAAAATGTAAATGTTTAGGAATCACCTTCTTATCAATTAATGTTTAATTATTTTATTATTATGTTCTTGGTAAACAATTACATATTCGCTTAATAATTCAGTATCGAATTTATCTTAAGTGAAATCGATTTTACCAAGAATAAAAATTCGATACTATTAAAAATTTATGATGAATACTGGAAAAAGTTTGTTAGTTAACGGTTTCTACCAACTATTAATTATAAAGTTAAATTTTCCACTTGTGTCTGATATAATTTTGAGGCTTAGTTATGAGACTTTATTTGTGTCATAAATTTAAATCGTTCGGGAGTAATTTAAAGTTGTATCAAAACAATATATTTTTCTAACCCCTAACTTACTAGTTACGAGCTTAACCTTAGTTAAATCAAATAAATAATCGGAGAAAAGAAACAAGGCATGTAAATATAAAACATTTATTTAGTTTTTAAAATGGAACGAAAGACAAAACAATAAAATATATATAATGTTTATAAAAACGATTCTTAATTATTTTGAGTATCAATTAAGCTGTTTAATTTGGTTGATATTTGTTTTTATAGTCATTCTTGGCTTTCGTCATAGTTTTTAATTTATTGACTCTTAGTATATAGAACATAACACACATTTAATATTAATTCCTATCTACATGCAAATAAAGTTTGTTTTATTAACTTAAAACTTCTATTATCTATTTTCGTTGTACTAAACAACGTTCGTCTCTTTGAAAAGAAGAAAGAAATATAGAGATTTATGAATCGGAAGAATTATACTTTTTAAGGCAAGCTTAATATTAAAAATGTTGATATTTGTGCCGCTTCAGAATACTGATTTTGATGCCAGAACCCTCTTCAACGTCAATATCACTAAGGATCAGAAGTTTAAGTCCTAAATCTTTTTGTTGGTAATGATTGATGATAAAAATCAAAGGGTAAAGAAACGAAGCAATTTTTGAAATATTTAATACAATTAATTAAAATATATTAAAAACTGATTTAACCGATAAACACGTTAACAAATAACAAATATATATGTGGGAAATGAAGGCGGTTATAATTTAATTAATACGTATTTAGTTTACATTCATTTATTATCTATGGTACGAACAAGTGACGTTTGACAGAAAGAAAAAGATGTACAACGCAATAAGACGAGTGTGTAAAATAAATGCTAATTATGCAACAATACAGTGTTTCCGTGCCTAAATCCCACATATAAATAAATATATAACAATAACTTGCTTTTATAATAGAGATCGGGGTTGGTACGGGCGGTTTAAATGAGTATACTTACGATCTTTGTTTACTCGTAAAGTATTGGTTTGTGGTTGAGTGGTGTGCGGTTTTAGGTATTTTTGGTTGAATTTAGTATATGAGGGTTTTTCAATAGATATGCCATGATTATAAATCGGTGTAACAATTTCTGTACTATTATCAGACTTGGTAGTGAATTTCATTTGGTTTGCTTTTGTTAAAGCTCTATCATTAGCAATATGTGGTACACGATAAAAATATGTGTAGGGATTTTGGTAATCCTGCAAGGAGAATTTCTGTACAGCTGGAATTAAAGTAAAGGATTTATTACGGTGGTCAGTGAAGTTGCTACTGTAAATTCTATTATTGCTTAGACTCTGTGCTGGTCCACTTTCAATAAGTCCCATTCCGATATTATTTTCACCAGCTCTGCATTGATATCCATTTCTGTCGTCTACTTCTGTAGTGTTATAATTCTTTTAGTATACCTATCGCAGTGTGGGAGTGGATGTAGTTGGAAATCTGTAGGAATAAAAACAAGTGATTATAATTTTATATTTAAGTTGAGTGGCAGAGATTTTCTCATTGACTAAAAATCGTAGTGTCCCGGTTTAGGTGGTGTTACCTGAAACAAAACTAGCAAACTAAGTATCTATAAATGTACATGTATACGTATATGAAAATTTCACATTGTGGTGGCGTATAACGGTACAGTAAATTATAAGTTGTTGTCTTCTTTTGTGTGGTATTACCAATCTTAAGAGTCATTGTGCTAGTATTATGATGCAAATCGTTAAAAGAATTTAGGTAAGTTTTCTAGCCGTACGTAAAATTGTGAAGATGTAGGTTACACATAATGTGAACGACGCTCGGGGGCAGGTATAATTGCTATCGTTTTTATCAGTGTCCTCTTATCTCAAGGTCTTATCTTCAACTGAAACAAACTGAAATTTAATAGTATAAATCCAAACAATATATATAAGCATATTAAATAGCATAACATAATTTTCACACTTTTTTAATTATAATATTACCATGTTGACTTGCAATGATTTATATGTTATAAATAATAAGTGCACCTTATTTTTACTAATACCGTTACGTCTATTATACATCATCATCATCATCAGCCTGTGATAGTCCACTGCTGGACATATGCCTCCCCTAATACACCCCTAGCCATTAGAAGGTCTTGGACCGTATCCCACCACGCTGGTCCAATGCGGGTTGGTGGGTGGACCGGCTTTTTACACGCCGTCTATTATACATGAACTATTAAATATTTTATGAGGCGTGCGCCTATTTATTTCTTACGAATGCGTAACATGTGGACATATTTTTTTAAGCCTTGTTATCTATGTATCGTTATTTTTTCTAAAAACCCTTTACGCACTTCGTTTGTTATCTACCTGGAAAACTACTCCTGGTTCTATTTTCGACGGCCCGTGATTTCGATTTGTTTTTGAACATTTCTGAAATGTAATATTTTTACGGACATTTACACTTCAATTAAATACATATGTTGAAAAAAAAAACAAAAATAGCTATATATTAAATATTAATTTTACTGATGAGTACACATTGTTATTTCTACACATATATACATACAAATACATTAAACATATACATAATAAGTAAATAAATAACTAACATATATATATGTATATACACATATATATAATATATATACTATATATATATATTTTTGATAGACACCAAAATATATATTTTGAAAGACTGCCTCCGTAGCCTAGTGGTATGGGCGTGTGCTTTGAAACCGAGGTCGTGGTTCGAATCCTGCGGGGCGCAACAAATTTTCATTGTTGTTTCTTAGTTGGTCAGGCAATTTGAGAGCGATCACCCAATTGTCTGAACAAGTAAGATGATCCATGCGTCGGATGGCATGTAAAGTCGGTCCACCCACCAACCCGCATTGGACCAGCGTGGTGGGATACGGTCCAAACCCCTAATAGATAGGGGTGTATTAGGGAGGCCTATGTCCAGCAGTGGACTAAAACAGGCTGATGATGATGATGAGTGATGATGAGACAACCAAATCACCGTTAATAGAGCTAATTGCTTGTGGAAGCATTTGAACGTTATCTTGAGCATACAACTGGAGGAGAATATTGTAGGTAATATGATTGATAAACATAGAAAATAAAAGTGATAAATACCGCCTTAACGAACGCCAAATTCAAGATTTAGCGAGCATGATGATGGTTCATTATTAATAACCGACTGCTAGCGCCCTCTACCTTATGAAGAAAACCATTTCAGTACTTCGTCACAGATCATTAGATGGGAGAGGTTTGCAAGAAGGATATCGTGGCTGACGGCATTAAAAGCATTTGTAAAGCCAATGAGAACTAATACTGTAATCTTGGAGCTTTCCATGCCCGCCTAATATCGCCAGTCACTTTAAGCATGGCAATGGTGGTACTATGTCCAGGCCGGAAACCTATTGTAAAGGACTAATCAGTTAATTACTGAATACGGAGCTGGAAAGGTGTTTATGAACATCAAACTCGAGTACGTTAGAAAGGAAGGGCAAAATAGAAATAGGTCTAAAATTACTTAAGATTGAGGGATTGGAACACTTAGGAAGGGACGGAGTTTCCAAATTTTCCCTCCTAATGGCTAGTGTCAATGCTAAGAGAGAAAGATTCCTGAATGTAAGGAAAGTTAATAAAATGGGTGAGAATTTGGGGCAGGAAATCAAAGATGGGAACAATCATCCGCCGACCGATTCTGTCACATTCCGACAGCATTGGATTTGATTGAGAGGATGGTTTTTTAAACTCTTCCAAAGTAACTGCAGAAAATTGAAATGAATTTATAGAAGGGCGTGTCAAACTATTTAAGTATGAAATAGTTTCGGTCTTGGATAGAGCTTCAATTTCCAAATATCGGCAGGAGAAGACTGATTAATATTAATGGATATAACGGCGTTTAGCATTGTGTATCATCTGATTACACCTAGTCCGAGCCAGTTTGTAGAGCGACCTATTCTCTTTGCTACGATCCTTTACATTTCTAAAAGTACGGTCCCATATTAATGTGTTAAGAGATTGAGTTTTATCAAAAACGGACTGCCCTTCAAAACCATTCTATTTTTTTCACATCCTTGCGCAGCAGTAAACACCGCTACGTGTAGAACATTAGATTAGGGCTTGGGAGGTTTCAGGTATAGGAAAGGAAAATTAAGTCGTGACGAGAAAAGCAAGAGAGTAGGGCGTTGCCCGTGAAAAGACACCAGGGAAAGATTTGACAAAAGGATTAGTTCAAGCCAAGTATTTCCTCGGAGAGATTGGTATGGGTTGCTCGGAGTGGCAAAATGTGAAAAGAACTTGACTCAACTATATGAAAAAGTTTAGGAGACTAGGTCGAATGTAGTGAAAGGATATTGTATTGAAGTCACCTATAATGACATCGTGCGCATACTCTGAAACAAAACATTCTAAAACCAACTCAAAGTGAAGAAGTCTGCATTTGGGGGACAATAAACAACACCTAGTTCTAATTTGGCACTCTTAAGAGAAATCTCAAGAAAGAGGTAATCAGAAGTCGCTAAGTTAGTCTGACAGGTATTAGCTAAAATTTTATATGGCAAGTCAGATCTAAATTAAATAGCGACGCCCCCTCCCCATTTACAACCAATCATTTCGGATGGGGATATAGCCAGGAAGAGAGTCCAGAAAAGACGACAAATGGGGTTTAAGCCAACTCTCAGAAATGTACTTTAGAATTCGAGAATCCTTCACATAAATCATCAAAATAACTTAGGATGCTCTGCGAGTTTATGTGACAAATATTTAAAGAGTTACTATGACATGTATGAAATGTGTTCTGTAAAAAGTCACTCAGAGTTAAGTTAAAATGATCACTGTCACCAGAAGCAGCAAATTCATTGACAGAATAATACAAGTCATCATCAGATATCTCACACATAATAGAAATATAATCACCGGTGGTAGGTCCCCTTTTTAATACTTGTGGTAGGTCCCCTTTTACAGCAGGCCGTCTGGTGGAGTACCACCGGGTGCTATTTCAGCCGCGAAGCATTAGTGTGAAAACACTGCTGTGTTCAGGTTTGAAGGGCATCGTAGCCAGCGTATTAACTGTGTTAACAACGACTGAACACCCTAATCTCACGGTAGGCAGCGCGTTGGCGATACCACTGGAATCGCCAATGTCTATGGGTGTCGGTTACAAGGTACAAAGGTTACAAAAGTTGCGGAAGTTATAATATAAATGATAAGCATCATAATTAAAATTTGTAATATGGAACGTAACTATAGACTAAGCGTCACGAGCGACTAACGCCATATGTCAAACTCAGTTATGACGGTACGATTAATAAACAGATTCTGCTTGTCAAAGTGTTGGTGTAAACACGTTGTTCAGTCATTCTTAATTCATTTTTTCTTTTTTGCGTTGAAATCTTAAATTGGTTTTGTGTTTGTATGGTGCTGGCTTTCTATTCTTACTGGTAAGTCTTTAATTTTAACATTTTTAGGCCGTAATCATAGATGAGGATAAGCCTCCGAATGCAGGCGGTGGGCGTCCTCCAGATATCGCGATGGAAAATACATCCGTTCTCCCAGCCTTCCAATCTGACAACCAGCGGAAACGACCAGCCGAAAAAGTCGATTCAATTTAGTATCTTTCGATTGGGAGTTGGATCGAATGGACTCTAGAAGAACTTATAGAAAATATTAAAACCTCTGCCAACTGTGGTGATGTAGTAAAGCACGGCGTCTCAACACAAAGTGCGCGCCGAAGACAAAATTACATGGGTCCCATCTACAACAGTCGTCCTGAATTTTGCCGGTCAAGTCCTACCTGATAAAGTTTTCTGCACTTTAGTTCACTCCCAGTGTTTACTTATCAACTGCCAATAATCCAGTGCAGGAACTGCTGCAGGTTTAGCCATATAGCTTTCTCAATGCCGATCCCAGCTAAAGGTGTTATATCTGTGGTCAAGGCACTGTGGTGACAGTTGTGACAATATAAACAATATTAATTGTTTATTCTGTAAGGCATTCAAACAAAGCCACGGACGGAAAATGCCCTGAACACTCTCGGCAAAAATTTATTAATGTGGTCATATCTCAGGAGAGTGTTAGTTACTCTGAGGCGGCCCAGCGTTTCCCTCTTCCAAAACGCCCTTACTCAGATATGACAAATACCTCCCCAGCTTATCCAAACTATATTCCAAATGTTACCCTTCCTACTCCTTCCAGCACTTTAGCATCATCTATAGTTCCACATACCCAGGCATCTTATACTAAAACCATTCATAAATCATCCCGTCCAAAAATTTCACTTGGTAAAACCTATGACATACAAGCCCAATGATATAACCAGCAGGGAAGATGAAGGAGACATCTTCCCAATCCATCTACTATCACTTCCATAGAAGATAATTTTAGCAACCGAAACCGACTTTTTAGATGCACTTTTTAATTCATTGATATTGTTATATTTAGAAAATTAGGTGATACAAACTTAACATCTCCGTTGATCAGTAACAAATAAAACAGCATCTATTGATAAAAAAACAAAGCATTAATTCAATGAATATGCAACTAATTGTTTTGCGACTGACTCTAGAAAAAATTTTTACGTAATACAGATTTTTTAAACTTTTAATTGTTTAATTATTTTTATTATTTAGATATAAATATAACAATTTTTTAAATGATTAGATGATTGCGTTGCAAGGTTGAAATTTAAGAACATTAATGTTGCTTGATCGATGCTATATTATCTATTCATGGAGCGTTAGGTTTTATAAGTAACCAGTACCACCACCGCCTCCCTTTTGTGGCTTGCATTGAAGTGTCGTTGAGAACTGCTAGTGACATCCCTAGTATCACTGAAGACCTATTTTGCGGATCATCAGTTAATTTTACATTTAGGTATTTTAATCAAGCATAATGCAGTGCAATATGGCAGAGGCTGCAGAATTTTAAAAAAGATGCAAGTATCTATTCGCCATTTTGATGTTTCGAAATTATATAGCTTTTGGGAAATCTGCGAAAAATCCCCTTACTTTTATTAATTTTAACCGTACAACTCAAAGGTACAGAAAAAACGATAAGTTTGGCACTTGATTATCCACGTAAAAAAGGCAAACAAATGTAATCTATACAAATATATAAAATTTGAGGGTCAGTTTGTAACATTGAATTAACCGTTTATAAATATACAGTACACTGTGTTACATATTCGATGCATATAGCAAAACATTTTATTGTAATTTTTATCTGGCTGTTTGTCTATGTCTGGCTAACCTTTACGTATATGTATGGCTGGTCCGTTTTGTAGGGACTTTTCCTGGAAGATAGCTGATGCTGATGGAAAACATCTGACAGATTTTTATATATATTACTACGCGGACAAAGTCGCGAGTAATAGCTAGTAAAAAATATGAACGTGCTCGATGATTCCTTAGCCCGATACATGGGAATGTCCAAATGAAAACGGTTAGTTTCATCCTAACGTGTGCCTTGCATGTTACATGCTTTTTTATTTGACATTAGTTTACGGTTTCTCATAAAAACAATACTACTTATTGCACGATATATAATATTTGATATCGCAACGTTGAATTAAAATCATACATCTAAAATAATATTACATCGGTAAAGTTAAGAAAAGTACATGGAAGCACGAACCTTTATATTTTTTGAGAAATATTAGGAGAATTTACGTAAACAATTATTTGATTACCGTTATAAATGTTACATTAATTTAATGCTTTTTAAATCATAATTATACAACAGAAATGCTAAAGTTATTATTAATACTACTGATCACTGTAGCATATGGACATTTGAATGTGAGTATGATTGTATCTCACTAGAAAGTCATCTGTTGGGTCAAATATATTTAAAAATCTTTGTAAATTATTAATAATTTTGTTTGTAATTTTTATGCTTCATATCTTGAAAGAATATAAATATTCTTTCATTGAACACAAATTAAACTGAAGGGTATTTAAATTAATGAATATTCATAAAATTTATTTAAAAGATTCAAAAGCGATAAAAGTAAACAACTTTTCTTATTTTTGATGTGAGTAAAACCTTTAACATTAATTTAAAAATATGTAGAAAGACAGTTATTTTTTACAAAAATTATAACCATTGATCCTAATGTAAATTGAACTGACACAAACAGAGATGATAACAATAAATGTATGGTATGGATTCTTCTTCTTAACTGCCTCCGTAGCCTAGTGGTATGGGCGTGTGCCTTAGAAACCGGAGGTCGTGGGTTCGAATCTGCGGGGACTCAACAAATTTTCATTGTTGTTTCCTAGTTGGTTAAGGCAATTTGGGCCGATCACCCAATTGTCTGAAAAGTAAGATGATCCATGCGTCGGATGGGCATGTAAAAGTCGGTCCACCCACCAACCCGCATTGGACCAGCGTGGTGGGATAGGTCCAAAAACCCCTAATGGATAGGGTGTATTAGGGAGCCCATGTCCAGCAGTGGACTATCACAGGCTGATGATGATGGATTCTTTAATATTCTCTCTCACCCAGAACTTATCTCACGTTTCATTCTTAAACTGAATTATCATCTCAATTCCACGTAACTACGGTCTCAATACGAACTGAGAAAATTACCTTTGAAATTTCAATGGCCCTAACGATCCGAAATCCTTGGACACCCCCATCTCTGTAATCGTGCCTATGACAAATGAAATTTCAGCCCTCAAGCAATTAGGGGCCGAGCCTTAATTGTGTCTTACATCATATTGCGTTAAGAAAGGGATATTTTGATTTGTTACATCTTTTGATGCAACTTTATGTTTTTTGAAAAAATTAGACATATATTTTATATTATATTATAAACTCAATTAATAAAATTAGGAATGTTTAATCTCCGTAATTATGGAAACTATGGAAAGTGATTTCATAATATTTTCTATAAAATAATAATTAACATATCATTTCGTATATATTCATGGTGCAATATGTCTTTAATTGGAAATAGGTTCTAATGTCGAACGTCTACCATCAAGATAGTTTTTAACCGTTTAAGTCGCTGAATATTTCGTTTTGTTAAAATAAATTCCTTTTCAAACGTCTGAGTCTCTGACAAGTTGAAGCCCCTTTAGGCGGTTACGAATTTACATAAAACATTATAAGTACTGATCGATGTTGAGTGCGTCTTGACATTTGTAATGCTATAAATCTTGAATTCTATTGTGTATTTTCATATTTACACGCTCAGTTTATCCTCTCTTGTTGTGAATAGTTATTACTTTTTGTATCAGTGTGTAGTTTAAACAGAATATTAAAATTAACGCATGTCCTGTTATACGGGTGATTAAAGAATTGGTAGTCAATATCGGAGAGAAAGGTCACAAGTGATTTGTTAAATCACCTAAAACAATACTTGTAATGAAGCCATCTATGACAGTCTAATTTGTAAAAAATAATGATCATCTTCTCTTAAAAACTTAGATTTAGGATTTACACGTACGTAGAAGTAAATAATATCTTCCTTTTCAGAAATTTCAAGATGATGCTGATTTTGAAGCTGAATTGATGCCACAGGAGTTAAATCCAGTCTTTGTTACAAACAAGGTATTGCTATTATTTGAATATAAGTAGATAATTTTAACTTTACTTTTTTTTACATCGCGATAATTTTAACTTGTAGTTTTCCAAGGTAAAGGATTAGGGAATTTACTACTTAATTGTTAGTTTTAATCTTATAAGCTTGCTCTTCTTACCGTCATAAAAATATTTATTCTTCTTCAAGAAAACAAATCTTATTCATTAAACATACCGAATAATACCGTGGTGTTACTTTCTTCGTAAGTTCTTCAAAAAGTAAATATTACTTTCATAATAAAAGAACTTAATTTCTAGCGTGGACAGTTGTCTGTCTATCCGCCTTTTTAAAAACTAATATTTACAAAAATAATTCATGCTTAAGATGGTCATGTAATAAGTTAGTTTAACTCCTCTCCGGTAGTTTTGGTTCACCGTTTTAAGGTCTATGAAAGAAAAGGAAGAGGGAGTGAAGCTATGTTTGAGCGCACACTTCTGCATAAGAATCACTCCTGCTTAGATGGCAGATCTGTAATATAGATTGGCTGCTGTATTTGAAGTCGGCTGGGAGTGGTATAGATTTATTGATTAGAAGATAATTTCTTACCTTCGTTTGCAATTTAATATAATTATTTTTTACCTTTCAGGAAGAACCATGGAAGACAGTAATGCCTGTGAGACATCGTCGCGACACTTCGTTATTCGATGCAGCATCAACTTATACCTTCAAAATCTACAGTCGTATCATAACATGCGTGATATTGGCATTGTCAGCGATCATAGAAATAGCCGTGTACCTTATTGAGAGTTATGTAACTTAGAAATAAATATAAAAAGATATTTCTTTGAGTGCATTTTTTTTAAAAGAGTATTGTATGTGTTATCTTTACATATGGTCGAAATCGTGTCGTAACTACAGTATTTACTAAATCAATCTACAGTTTCGATGTTATACGCAAAACAAAGTTATGCTTTTAATCTAAATAAATTATTCACATTTAAACACCACAAATAAATAGAAATAAAATTTTTGTCTTACACTAACAATAGCAAATGTATTAATATAATCAACTTTTATTTTAATGCATTACCCAGTTAAATAAAGTTGATTCATAAAACAATAAATATCACAAAATAAATAATTTATTAAATTACCGGTGGTAGGTCCCCTTTTTACAGGAGACCGTCTAGGAGGGTAACACCGTGGTGCCTATTTCTGCCGCGAAGCATTAGTGTGAAAACACTGCTGGGTTCCGGTTTGAAGGACACCGTAGCCAGCGTATTTACAGGGTAAACGAGATAACACCCTATGTCTCACGGTAGGTATCGCGTTGGCGATACCACTGTTATTGCCAATGTCTATGGGCGTCGGTGACCACTTTTCATCTGGTGGCCAGACTGCTCGTCTGCCTGCGTATGCTATTAAAATTAAAAGTGATACAATACAATACAATTATCCTTTCTCATACAAACACATGTCCTTACTTTAACTTTCTAAGCTAACTTCTTGAGGGTGTCGGCTTTTCGTGATGGTGTGTACGCATCATAAAAATTGACTCAATTTTTTTCCTTAAGGTGAAAATATATCTCTTCAGAGAACTCTAAGTAGCAATTTATATCATGAGCAAAAATGTTCAACTTCGTGCCATAATATATCAAGGAAGGGAAAATTGAGGCACACATAACGTTCTAAGAATTTTCACGCTTGCGTAACATGCCAATTGCCTTAACAACATTCAATGCATTAAGGCTCTTGAAGAATTGTTATACTAATTAATAAACAGTCACGAAAAACTAATGGAAATAAAAAGTTAAAATTTATTTTATCAAATAACTTATACAATTTCATGTAATAAATGTGAATTAATCATAATTATATTTTCGCCTATTTTAAGACTGCAATTACTCTGTCACCCAATGTCAATATTAAACGTCCAAATTTATTATCATTCAAGTCTTTGATTGTTTGCAATGATCGAATACTTTGTAACTTATCCAATTTAAAGTTTGCGATACCTTATTTTTCACACTTAATTATTCACCTGTAAGTAAATCCGGGGATTGACCTGTAGAAAAGTTTTCTGAGTTAATTTAAATTTTTGTGCTATACTTAAGAAAAGATAAGATATTTTTGCTTCAGGGTTTGTATAATTGGTTTCAGTGTTTCTGTCGTGTGTTTATTTTAAATACTCCAAAGACTTCTTTTAATATAAACTAACTGTATGAATAATGACGGACAGTGTAGATTTTATTTCTATAGACGTATATTGGATTTATAAAGCTTTTATGGATTAAATTTCAATATAACTACAAAATGTAGGTATAAGTTTTTATTTATTAAAGCTATTGAAAGTAATTTGAATTTAATAATTAGATCTTTATGAGTATATCAGTATCCAATCTTAAGTAAAAATTAAATATTTAAATGTCAACCTCCCTAGGTTCTATTAATTGTTTGTCAATACCAAGCTTCGGAACGGTTTTTTGCGCGGTCTCGAAACAGCCACCGGTTGTAATTGAATATGCATGTAAGCACTTGCTGGTATCCAAAGTTTTAAAGTTTAATTAATACCTAAGGTAGGCCAATAATATAAAAGAAAAAAATGTCTCTTTCCTCAAATAATTATAGGCTCCTTGATTCTTAAACCTGAATAGTAAACTAAATTCGGTGGATAGTTCTTAGTAAATCTAACCACACTGATAGCTCAATGTTGTCTCTCCGAACGATTCAAGTCCATGACCCTCGGTTTATAAACCAAAGGCGAGGCCACGGAGGCGGTCAAGGTAAAAGTCGGTTACCTTTGGAAATTTCTTGTGAAAGGTCAATAAAAGCACCTGTTAAATTTGCTTCACTTTACAGGTGACAGGAAATGATGTAGACTGCCCGCGAGATGCGGCAATGCTACACTTCATATTTTCATGAATTAGTCTAAGAAGTCAGACAAATATTTTCGTGCACTTAAACTTTTCTAATACCAACCAGAGATTTTCACGAGGCATACTATAGGAAGCTTTTTGCAAGTCAATTAAGCTTGAGTATAAAGTACGTCCTTGTTGTTAAACGGTTTTCTCTGTTGTTGGATGGAAAACATACGTTCGCAAGTATCTAGACATATCTATGATCTTTACTAATTCACGTACAATTAATACATGTTGTTACAACATAAAACAGGTACAAATAATATTGAAGCTCAAATTATATATTTTTTTAATTGTCCTGTTAGAAAATAAAACATACCAATAAGAAGAAAATTAACGGATTAAATGACAGCAAATTTACAATTGTGTCCTCCCCGGCATTCATAATGAGTGCATAAATATTACGTAACACGAAAGCCCGCATGATAACAAAAGTGTCTGTTTAAAATTTTGGTCCAAATAAGCAAATAAAAACATTATAGTTTGAAGGTTGATTGTAGAACATTTTATAGGAAAGAGTTTTTCCTTACTTGAACAAAATTGGACATTTCAAAACTATATTTTGATACTTGTCTATTTTTAAGGTGTAGTTTGCAAATTTTTTTTTTATATAAATTGTCGGAATATTTTCTTGATCTCCAAAATTTTTCAACGGGTTTCTTTGGTTTTTTTATAGGAGATGCGTTGGCACGCTGCCATCGGAAGTACAAAGTTGTCTTAGGCCTTCTTAAAGAGGAAAGAGTAGCGCTAATTCTGTAGCTACTTTAAAATCTCCTTTGTTACATTTTATCGGGAACACCTTGCAATAACAATGAAAGTAATTCTGTATTTTTAAAAGATATAAAATTTACTTAACTAAGTTTTTAATAACTCTTAACTGCCTCCGTAGCCTAGTGGTGTAGGCGTGTGGCTTAGAAACCGGAGGTCGTGGTTCGAATCCTGCGGGGACTCAACAAATTTTCATTGTTGTTTAGGGCAATTTGGGCCGATCACCTAATTGTCTGAAAAAAAAAAATGATCCATGCGTCGGATGGGCAAGTCGGTCCACCCACCAACCCGCATTGGACCAGCGTGGTGGGTTACGGTCCAAAAACCCCTAATGGATAGGGGTGTATTAGGGGAGGCCTATGTCCAGCAGTGGACTATCACAGGCTGATGATGATGAGTTTTCATGATTTTAGACATTTCGATTTGATCGAGCTTTATAGGGAGTTCGAAGAATTTAACCTAATTAACACCCTAAAATTTTACACGAATGGAAGAAAATCGTTCAAGTTTTCCTCGATGTATCTAAAAATAACTTGCCCTGTGGTCCATTTATTACAATCGAATATAGTCGAAAAAATATTACTTCAATTGGTACATTATATCGTACAATCTCAGAAAAGCTTATTTCACTAACATTCATTCATTAAAATTTTAATATTTTTATAGGCAAGAAAAATCCTTCATGGGCCAGCTTTTTGCAGTCTGAATTTAAAATTTCATTAAATTTCAAACGAATTACAAAAGTATATTGGCAAAATAAACATTTTATTACTCACACATACGTTGCCACGTATGTGAAAGACATTACTGATAATGGAAATCATGTCAAAAGTTACAAGAATTTGTTAATTACATTAAAATAAATTGTAAATAATTATTTCTTTAATTTACGCGATAGTTATTACACTATCAAATCCACTAATTTCCAGCATCCAAAACGTCGGAATAAGATGATTTTAAGTAACGCGATGAATCCGTTAATTAGTGGATTTGATATATAATTGTAAATATTAATGAAAAGTCAAATTCATTAGAGATAGCAGAAATATATTTCCGTAAGCTGGATTAAAAAAATTACAAGATAATTGGTAAACGTTATGGAAATACCTCTTAATAAAAAGAAAATGTTAAAGTGAAATATCCATTCGTTGTTATGCATTTTGTAACTTGTGTTTCATTTCCTTTCGATGCTTCCCCTTTCCTGGTAATATACGTGACATCCTACTATTTTATTACACAGTATGGCTCAAGGGTTGTAGGCACAATTACTTGAATTTTCATTATGGTTACTATCTATGTTGAAAACTGGCATTGTTTTATTTTAATCTTTAAAAGTATTATAAATTTCCTATTAAATATCGTGTATAGCATTATACATATTCAATTTTAATGAACCTGAAATAAAAAATACATTTATAGTTCATGTCTGTCGTCTTACATATTTATAATTTAAACTAAAACTACAGACGATATTAAAAATTTAATAAAGTTGGCAGATAAGACGGTCATCGTTTTATGTCATAAAAATCTCAAAATCTAAATTCCGTAATTCTTTTACTTGTGCGATTTTAGAGGCTAAGTCTGCAACTGACGTATTTAACATATTAAATAGGATAAAGCTACTGGTACTACTTTTAATATAAGGGTTGTCGAGATTGGTCCTTGACGAACAGGAAACGAGGAAACTTAATATTTTTAAAACCATACGCTTCAAAAATTGCAATCCGTAATATTTAAATCAAATATTAACTCATAATAGCATTAATTCGAAGTTTATATTGTTGGTGTGGGTCAAATTATATAACTAACGTTACAAATATAATCCTCCTCAATTATTATGTTAAGTATTGTAACAACTTTTGCAAATTGTCGAAGAAAGTCGAAGAAAAATTTAAATCATTTAAACGATAAGTATTATCGTTTAAATGATTTAAATTTTCTTATCTTCGCAACTTTTTAGTCCACGAGTTATTATCTTAAAAATATCAATAATGAATTTTAGTTTATACTATCGGCTACTCTCTTTTATACTAACTCTACATCAATCATCTTTATCAGGCGATCTTGGTAAGCAGAAAAACATTTTTCCTGCGATGAAGCAAAAACAAAGATCTCTGACAACTACGTCATTGACCACCATAGCCAAAGTCTTACTGGATGTATAATTTTTTGTAGGAATTAAGTATGAACCTATTAAAATTTTTATAATAATGCCAATTAGTCATTCTGCTGATAGTAAAAATTTATCTTGTCAAATTATAAAACCCTTTGTTCTAGATATGGCCTCCCAAAAATAGATTCTTCTTCACTCGATGTAAGAGCACATCTTAAATGTTATACACAGCTTTTACTTTGGAAATAAAAATGAAACTAATACCGAAATGTGGAAATAGTTGCACTCATATCAATTAAAATTTAGTAAATTTAGCGACTAGAACATCACGATACCAGGTTTGCAGCGAAACGCTTAAATTTAAATGGAATAATGCATGAGGATGGAATTTACGGGGTAAAGCTAAACTTCGCTTCTTTGTTGTATTTATTATTGTGCACTCAGACGATAATAATAATCATAATATTTCTGGACGAATAACGCAACATCATCTAGTCCCAAACTAAGCAAAGTTCGTACTATGGAAACTAGATAACTGATAAATACATAAAGTTACTTTTCTTTTGTAAATAAGAACCCACACCCATTGGCGCAACAGTCGGATCCACTAACCACTACGCCAATCAGGTAGAAATCATTATATTCCTACGACTACAAGCTTTAAGCGGTTGTAAAAGTTTTTTTTGATATATCTTCTAAAAAGTCAAGATCAGTAGAATATTTTGTTTGTACAAAAAAATCTTTATATTACCCAATGGTTGACTGAGAGAAAATGCGTTTGGCTTTAAGTGCGGCATTGTACGAAAGTTGTACAAAAGTGTTTAATAAATAAAATAAATAATTGGTCTCTAACCGTTAAGAAACGAACAAGTATACAGTGAGCCTCTGGGAAATCCAGACTTGATATTAAGACGGTAAATCTTAAATTAGTCTACAAATAATCATTACATTCTATAATATAAATAATCATAATAAACAAGCTGTTTAAAATATCAGCACTCAACCTTGAGGTTAATTGATAATTGTATAATTACCTCCTTTTTTTGGGAAGTCGTTCAATATAAGCCTGTGTACGTAATGAAGTACACAGTTGTGTTAAATTTACGGTTGTAATTCTAAGATAAAACCCGCCTTAAATATTTCTATTAGCGTTACAATTTTTATATTTTTACATATAGTGGAATTATCATACTATATTATTGTTGCATTACATAACTTCTCTGACTCAGAATCATGGCAATAGTTTAAAATGGCAGAATTCTAAAACACCCAGCTGTCCCCCTTTTCTATTTTTCTAGTAAAATTGTATTCTTCACCATTTCTAAAGATATTATTTTAGATATTTATATCCGTAAGACAACTGAGCCGTTTGGATTTAATCCTCCATTAGTAGCTCTTCATCTGACACTGTAAAATAATGTTTAAATATATCTTAAAAAATAAACCCGCATTGCAGGGATTTTTATCTCGTTTTGAGTTCAATTTTTCATACTTTTAAAATATTTTATACATTTTAGTATTAAAATTATTACCATACCCATTTAGCCAACTAAAGACTAGACATCAAACAAAAATTAAAATTAAAATAATGTACTATTACATACATTAGTATTTTTAAGTATAACTGTCACCATGCTAGTCCAATGCGGGTTGGATATGGTCCAAAAACCTCTTAATGGAGGAGGCGTGCATTAGGGGAGGCCTATGTCCAGCAGTGGACTAAAACAGGCTGATAATTATGATGATGATGAGTACTGTCAAGTGGCTTCTTTTAGCAATAATTAGACTGGAGCAATTTTCAACAAATTATTAATGATTATAAAAAATAATATGATTTATATCAATAGAAATTTCGGTCACAATGTATTATGCAAAATAACAGAGTGTGAAGTTATATATAAATATTGAAAACGTAATCTTAATCTTTCTAGTTCTCTTTTGAAAATCGAAAACTCCTGACTACGTTTTTTAAATATTATAAACATTAAAATAAATTTTATTTTAATAAATAATTTATTACATTAAAAAAATGCATTATTTCGATCAAAAAGTTTTTAAGCTATGAAGCTTACAAGCTCTAGTTATACGCATTGATATTTAATAATTACAATGGACAGCTTAGCTGATACAAATTTTAAGAATAACCGTAATAAAATAAAAGAACATGGATTAATAAAATAGTTATTTATTTACAGCATAAGAAAATCAAATATTATTATTGATAAAAAAGTCAGTACATTAGGCATTTGGTATTATTAGAAATGATATAATGATATAACTAAGAGACAACCTTATTGTCTCTAAGACTGAAATATTATTTAAATCAAAATGAAACCATCCGATTTCCGACCACCATTGATTCATAAAAAATCAATTATTTTGTGACAATCCTAACTAATGTTGACGGCTTGGGTATGCAAGTAATGTTAATTACGGTTTAAATCCGTTGGAAGTTCTGGTATGGAAGGATAAATTATTGCACCTTGTTTGACTTGCAAGTTTAGGGGGACTTACTTACATTCAAAGCACTAAACAATGTGCAGAGAGTAGCAGCTTGAAGTATACATAAGCGTAACATTATATACATATTGGAAATAATATTCACATGTTCTTAAATACTCTTTTAATCATATTTCTGCGTATAAAAGACAACCAGTGTTATAAATCCACAAAATCATAAGACAAAATTTTATGATTTCATAATATCGAGAGGGTGAAAATGACTAGAAAAATGTATCCTATATTATTAATGAAATATATATACTATTGTCGTGATGAAGATAACAGAGGCTTTGTGTTTCATTTTAATGCTGGTGATTTCCAATCAATGTTCTATAACGAAAAACAGAATGTAGTGCAATTTAGTTATAAACTAACTGTTAAATATGTTTCAAAGGCTTGTTTTGAAGACTTTCTGGCTGTTTTAAACTGATAACTAATTCAATTTATATATAAGTTGTCTTCAGAGTGGAAACTATTTAACAATTAATACCATTTCATTATCACCGTATTTAAAATGAAAAAAAAGAAGCTAACATGAAGTTATTTAAGTGAAATAAATTTTCTGTTACCCAGTTAAAACTTTTCGGCAGAAATAGGAACCTAAAGGAGACCTTAAAGAAAAGATTTTTCTTTCTTTTCCATACACTCTATTTAAGTAATCAAGTAGTAAAATCTCTTATAATAACAAGGTGGAGGATTTGCCTAAACTGCAACCTGTAGTATAGGCACCCTTGTAACCTAATAGTGCATAGGCGTTTGCTTTAGAAACCGGAGGTCGTGGGTTCGAATCCTGCGGGGACTCAACAAATTTTCATTGTTGTTCCTGTTGGTTAGGACAATTTGGGCCGATCACCCAATTGTCTGAAAAGTTAGATGATCCATGTGTCGGATGGGCATGTAAAGGCGGTCCACTCCACCAACCCGCATTGGACCAGCGTGGTAGGATACGGTCCAAAACGAGGGTGTGTTAGGGGAGGCCTATGTCACAGTGGACTATTAAATGCTGATGATGATGGTGGGATTTGATTACAACATAACTCGCTACAACCATTAAAATTGAGAAACGATGTAATAAAACACTTAAAAAAAAAGTTATGTCGATATGTTAGGTATAGCATTTATTCTATTTGAATTTTACTGTGATTGTTAATATTTTCATTTCAATCCACAAGTAATTTCATATAATTTTTTATCAAGCGTTCCTCTTCAATAAAGTTAAAATTTTTTCCAGAAAAATGTTTGGTAATGTCAAAAAAAATTGCTCTTATAAAATAAATTACAAGTTAAGTACTGTAAAGTAGTGAAATAGTATTTGAATGATTAACCAACAATCTATGAATAACGTTGCTCGTCTGAATAAGCAGTTCTAAAGCTAACTCGACTCGACAGCTAACTAGACTCAGACAGCACATGAGTTTATCTCTACTTAACGATACTGACTTGGCAAATATTCTTACAGGAAACTTAATTTTTCTTTAGATGAGCTAAGATTTCGAAGTAAATTAAGGATTATATTAAACCAATATGATTTACATTTTAGGACAATCTACAACCAATAAATACTTTCAATTTGACGTTGACATCAGTATTTTTTTTAATTACAATATTATTCAATTTAATTGTATTCATTATAATATTATTCTTATTAATTGGCTTGGTTGTAGTCTTAAAAAAATGGTGAAATAAGTAATCGAGATAATGAAAAATTGAGAAAATCTTTAAAAAACCATTCATTCATATGTTATCCTATTTTCTATCCGTTTGGTTAGGGCAAATTTGGCTTATTTACTAACTGGCTGCTAATTAACGTAATATATTTGTCGAATAAAAATTGAGAAACAATAAGGTTATACTGTGGTGTTGTGTTGTATTCTCGGACTGTAAAACAAACATAAGATACTTATTAATAGCCTCAAAGTCTCCAATTGAAAATTTGCGAATAAAAAAATTTTGGAAAAAATAAAAGGTTTATACCTTTTTAAAAGTATTTCAATAAACAAAATAAATACTTTTTATAATTTGCTAAAAATTAATTTAATTTCTCTTTATATACATCTATAATTTATAAAACTGCCTTTATAAGGTGTTTGATATTAAAAATATACAGGTTTGCTGCTAAATTCGCCGGCATAATTGTGTTTAAAATGTATGAATTTACAACCGTGCGGTCATTGTATAACAAATTAGTTTGTACTGTACTAGAATTTATAGCAATAGCCGGCCATGGTGCTGGCTGCCAGTTTTGATTTATGTACAGTTACTTTTAAAGCTGTTATTTTGGAAATTACGTACGGTCAGGTTAAAATTGGAGCGTCTGTTTGTAATTTCAAAATAACCGATTATAAATGATTACATTGTGATATAAAACCGATATAATAAATTTCTGTTTAATCCTTGGAATCGCCAATCCGATATTCGATACCGATGGCAGTGCGTGGACGAGTGGCCATACGCCTGGCATCTGTGGCATTGTGCTGGCCCCACTCGTCCACGCCACGCCTCCACTGCTATGCCCGGCATGTAAAGTAGTTCGTCCAGCTGGTACAAAGCTGCCAAGCTGGTCTGGTCCAGCTTGTCCAGCTGGACGAAGAAGATGCAGTGTGGTCTGTTGCGTATAGGCGGGATGAGTCTCGTAAATTGGACTGGGAATCCTTTTTCTCGTAGGGCCTGCGTCGGTGGTGTGATCGACGGCAGGCCCCTGATTCCCACCTTCGTTGGCAGCTCCTGGAAGGGCGTACTGAGTGAATCTGGCCATTCTGTGCAGACGCCTCCGTGGTAGCGCTGCACAATCCGGTACTCGGTTTCATTCCGCCGGAATGAACCGCAGACCCTACCGTACGTCTGGCATTGGGTGCCTGCCAATGGCGTCCTTCAGTTGTGAAGTGTGCGGTCCACTCCGGGAGGTTTTCCACCACTATGGGTGGATAGGTGCTGGTGGTATTGGTGGCTGCAGATGTCGTTGCTGTTGCCGCTTGCGGTTGTTGCGGCGCTCGTTGGTGAGTGGTAGTGGTGGTGGTGCTCTTACCTTTCCTTTCCTTTCGTCGCTGTCGACGCATGGGAGGAGCAGTGTGGTGGCTCTAGGTTGTGGGACCGGCGACATGGAGGCCCCCACTGGCTGCTGCTGCTGTTGTATGCACCGCTTTGTTGGTGTCGGCGCTCCTTAAACAGTAATCCGTGTGGTGATGGATGTGCAGGTATTTATTATGTCTCAGTCTACAAAGATAGTAAAAATAACAGTTTGTTTAATTATGTGTAACATATTAAATTAATTAAAACTTTACAAGTAGTTTTAAAATAGAACTTTTATTTACTTGTTTATTAGAATTTTATGTTGATTATAAAGTGTTTTGACTATCATCTTAGCGTAAAATTAATTTTGACTTTGCTTCCAAGGCAAAATGTTTCTACTTTTAATCTTTTTATCTTATATAAAAAGGCAATAAAAATATTTCAATTATTAATACGTCTCGTAATAAGTCTAAAATTATTTGTAAAAGTAAGCCTTTTTAAAGAGTAGAAGCTTATAAGTTATTTAACTAAATTCAATTCCAGTTTAGACCGCAAAGGAAAACGATCCGTGAAATAACAATAATCGTCGTAATACTTTATGTCACTATATCGAAATGTTCAAGGTTGTTATAAAATTTAAAATATTTACTTATTTATAATATAGTATACTTATGTCACTGTTTAGGTTTTTAGATTGTAAACATATTTAGAAAATAAGCAATTTCTCGATTTTTAACGATTGCTTTTCTATTTTCATTGGGTTCTTGTTGTAGGCCATTTTAATATTTTGTTTAAATAAAGGGCATACCAATTGACTCCTTGTTTCATCTTCTAATTTTATGTATAAGTCCTATCTAAACTATAGAAGCCATTTCAAATATTAGTCAGAACCAGACTCACAAACAAAATAAAATATCAGGTATATGTATCAGTTAAACATCCCAACACTAGTATACTTGCTTAAAACGGTAATTTTGAATGTTACTAACATACATTTTGTTTCATTTGTATAAATTCAGGCACTGAATGTATAATAGTTTCTATTTCGATTAAGGTTTAATGTTTAAATTAGGCGAAAAGTTGAAATGTGTGAAGTGAATAATTGCATAAGATCAATGTATTACCGAAATATTTAAGAAATAAATTACGTCGTTGACCTATCAAGCCTTCGTGATTTCTTTATCATAGACATAAATTCCTACTGACTTTGTCACTAAAATCTTTATATGGGTTGAACGCTGGACATTTATTACTAGGGCTGGTTTATGATTTGAATGCAGACCGGATCATGTTATTATTACATTGACATGATGGCATCCTACTTTCCTATAACAATCTGCTGTCGTGATTAAACCTGCAACGATAGTATCGTTCTCTTTTGTAATATCGTCCGAAATATTTTAAGCCAAACAAAATAATATCACGGAATATTTTATGGTACCTTGTTTTGTTTATTTATTACTTCACTATAGCGGTGCTTTGTAATCTTCAAGTTGTTAATTGATTTATTCTTTTGCACAAAATAATGTACACGGTGAGCTTATAGCCTTAGGCGTCGTGTTTCAGAACACAGGACTCGACAACTTTTCATTCTTGCTTTTTGCTGATTGCCCGATTGTCTGCAAGTTAGATGATCCTTGCCTGGGATGGGAATGTAAATAGTAGGTACTGCGCCATAACTGTCATCGATCATGTCGGTTATCCAAATCCCATCGTGCTTTGAAGTATGAAAGAAAAGGAGTGCACTGAAGTGTTTCGTTCACTTGTGCACTATAGGACTATAAAACTTCAGATTGGTTTCATAAAATAGGCACTGAAAGAAATTAATGAAAACGTCTTATCTACTCAAATTAGTAGAACTACAATGTTGTTTTAATATACATACTATTAATTAAATATTTTTATAGACCATCGATAAAATAGACACAGGATAACTCTATACTTTTGTGTGACTCTTTCGTAATCCGGGGTTGATAAAGTGGTACCAATTTTTCTACCTATTTTCAAGCCAACATAGTCCTTTTTCATTAAATTACTTCTTTTATTGCGGTTTTATTCCGATCGGGTAGTAATCAAGAATTTCATCTATGATTTTAGATTCAGACTTGATTTAATACACTACGTTAATATTAATAAACAATATGTCAGTAACATAATATGCTTGTGTTAACTATGTTTGGCGAAACAATAGCTTACTGGATTTATAAAACTTATTGATAAGTACAAAATATATACTTTTCGTTAGTCAAGTTACTTTGTTTTATTTTGTTAAGTAGTAAGTAAATAAGTGTCATTAAAACTATATCAATTAGACATGCAATATACATTATGACTCACAAGATATGGTTAAATTGCAAATTTCACTTCATCTCTTACTTTGCAGTCCAGTTCAGAGGTGGATTTTAGCGTCGACGCAAAGTTCTGCAGAGCAAGCCGACATAGAAAAACTTAGAATTCAGATATGATCATGTTTTAGTCTAAACATGTCATTAATGGTTTCATAATTTACGGTTAAAATGCCATAATAGCAATTTCAATGTAAAGGAAGGAATTGTATATAATTTTAATATATAAATTCCTGGGCCCTAGTACTCTTATAAACGCTATGTACCATCGATTCTGAAGAAATGACCGATCAGAAAAATTGCAAGAAATTCTGAAGTCTTAATTTTAATAATAAATCAATATATAGCTTGATTTGTTGAAAGTAATGGAACACAAATGAAATGTCCTTTTAAGTTTCTCGATGTTGAAAGTTATGATAGACAACAGTTTTCTTTATATTTTGAAACAGTTATATTATTCAACTACTTTTATTGATCTGATTATTTTTAAACTATTTTATGTGATGTGTGTCTTTCAAAGTCACGTTTAAGTAAACCTAATTAAAGTGTTTAAGATATTTTTGATATTTATAAATAATTCATCTATTGCATCTGATGTTTATTTTTGTGATTATAAAACACAGAGACATGTAAAAACAAAGGTGGAAAAAAAAGGTTTGTAAACCCTTGTTGTTGTTGGTACTTGTTGGTGAATATGAAATTTTGTGTTTACAGTTTTTGGAAAGAGATAAAGACAAATTTGTTAAAGTTCAATTTATAAGTCTCAAAAATCTTGATATTCTGTTCAAGATCAACAGTTTTAATGACAAAAATAAATATTGATAAGGTGCTGAAAGTTACCGTCTATATATATAAAATAAGTTCGCAATGTCGGTCTTAGATTATTGGTAATATTTGATTAAAAATATAAATTAGATATTATTATAGAGGAGATCGACGACACCGTGAGTGAATGTCTCCTCCTCCACACGCCCTCACACCACATCAGCGGTGCGGCCCACCAAGTCGCGGAGGATATGGAGGCAGCCTTCGGAACACCGACACTCCTCTTCCCCCGACTCCATCTTGGTTGCAAAAGGATGGAAGGGCGACACCACCTCCTGCAATCCGGATGGATGGATCCCCTTTTTAGATGCGCCTGGGAGGGTGCTCCTAGAGCGCATCTACAACTAATTCAGTCCGTTAAGATCAGCCTCCTCCACAGCCGGCCTTGCACCACAGGCCAGCCAGGTTCCTCTCTACTTCCCCGCGGCTGGGCAGGCCTACGTGAGTCAACTGTTACAACAAAGCGAGAACCTGTTCGAGGAGGTTCAAACCTGTTTCTAACTTTTAAAATTTCCTTATTAAAATTTAACCGCAAAACCAAAAATGATAGCAGTTTGGCCAACAGACTAGGTTTTTGAAAGCAGCATTACTTTCAAAGTGCATATTTCAAACTGCTGTTTTTATAATTTTTTTCACGATGGGTAATATACTTGGGATGACAGGGTTGATTACAATCATTAAATTATCTTACTTCAGGTATTGTTAAATTATCCTTATTTATCTATTAACATATAAATAAAAAAACTTAAATACATTAATGCAACAGGAATATGAAAAATATATCTCTGATATTTAAACAGAACTGACCGTCCGCTTATCAATATTGAATAAAATTGGAGTGTCTGTTTGTGACCTAGAATTTATGAGCGATCATCTATAGGCTTGATAGGGTAATATTTCGTGCGGCAAAATATTTTTGACATACCACATTTTAAGAAATTCATTTCGACCATAAACATCTGAACAGTTCATTCTAGAGGCGCATAATGTGAATACAAACCATAACTTTAAGTTACACCTGTTTACTTACGAAACAGGTTTATATTATTCAGTTAGTTAATGTGCCATGATCTTTTTTACTTTAAAATTTTTATCTTTAATGTGTATTTACACACATTTTTAACAAAAAAATCTTCGTTTAAAAACAGTTTTCTAAAAAAAATACAATCCCCATCCTTTGTTCCAATATGTCGTCGTATATGTTTTTATTGTTAATATTAAAATAAATTATTACATTAAATTTACAACCTAATAAAAGTTTATAATCTTAATTGATTCACTTCTTCATTTTATTCTTAGTCTTCTCCGAAAAGGTCAAAAATTTGTAATTTAAATACCTTATTTCAAAAGTAAATTTAGTATTGGACTTTAAGTAATTTATTAAATCCGATGTCTTATTATCACATAAATCTTATATATATAAAAGAAAGTTTGTTAGTTACACCACTTATAACTCAAGAACGGCAGAACAGATTTGGCTGAAAACTGTTAGGGGGGTAGCTTAGAGCCAGGAGACGGACATAGGAAATTTTTTTGTCCCGTTCGACAGCGTTCCCGTGTGACTTGAAATGAAACGTCAGTCACTATAAAACGTGGTATAACAAAAAAGAATCAAAATTGGAAAAGAACAAAACGCAAATGACAGCTATGTAATGACGTATGGATGACAATTTGATATTTGTAAGAAATCAATATTAAAACTATTTCTATTAAATAAATAATTAACAAGTGGATTGAAGTGAAGTGAAGTTTAATTAATAATGCCGCGACCAAGACGATCGAATCTTTCCCGACAAAGCCGTAATGCAAGAAGAATACAAAATACTGCAAATGAAAGGACTGAAGAAGAACAAGAAATTGCACGTGAACAGCGCCGCGATAGTATGGCTCTACTTCGTGCTTCTCAATGACGAGAGCAAAGTGAAGCAGCCCGTGAAACAGCTCGGTTGGCAATGCAGAATCGTCGAGCGAACAACAGAAGTCAACAAATAGATAATTTGCGACGCAGAACAAGATATTTAGCTGATTTGAATCGAGCAGCGTTTCGATACGATTGCAGCAATGATTACAGCTTGCATCCTAGCGTTTGCATTGGGCAAATGGACGTTGTTTGCGAGTATTGTGGTGCATTAAAGTTTTCCGGAGAAACGCCTGGATTATGCTGCCTTAATGGTAAAGTGAAATTGCCAGTGTTGACTCCGCCACATGAGCCATTGTATTCATTGCTTTGTGGCGAAACACAAGAATCACGCCACTTTCTTGCAAATACTCGAAAATACAATAGTTGTTTCCAAATGACGTCATTTGGGGCAGACATTATCGAAGAAGGAGGATTTAATCCGACATTTAAGGTATTTATTTTTGTACTTACATAGAATGTAGTTAAAGAATAGTTTACTTTATCTATTGGTATGTATTATATTTGCTAATACTGAACTCTACTCTCCCACAGAAAAAGTGTTTATAACCCATTTAATACTGTCTGGTTTTTTTTGTAGATACAAGGACATATTCACCATCGAATTGGATCATTACTACCTTTCGAAGATACACAAAATAAATTTTTACAAATATTTTTCGGTGGTGGGTGGACAATTGGAAAACGAAATATTGTGCTTACACGTCGCGATACTGGGCAACTGCAACAAATATCTGAAACTCATCGATCATATGACGCATTGCAATACCCACTGATGTTTTGGCAAGGAGAAGATGGATATTATTTTAATATTAAAATGATAAATCCATTGAATGGTAAAGTATCAGTATCTTAATAATGGTTAATGTCTGTATTATTTGCCTTTGTAATGGTTAATTATCAAATTTTAAATTTCAGGTGAAGAAACTACAAAGAAAGTTAGCTCAATTAATTATTATGCATATCGTTTGATGATTCGTCAAAATGCTGACAACTATTTGCTGCGGTTTCGTCGATTGTTTCAGCAGTATTGCGTTGACATGTATGTAAAAATAGAAACGGAAAGTTTAACATTTATTAGGTTGAACTAAGCCAAACTGCGTTCTGAGAGTACATCCATTTACGTTATGCAGTTAGTACTGAAGTAAATGCAGCTAATATTGGTCGATTAACTATTCTGCCGGTGACGTACATTGGTAGCCCACGTCATATGCATGAATATGCACAAGATGCAATGACATATGTTCGTCATTACGGCCGGCCAGATCTTTTTATTACTTTTACCTGTAATTCAAAATGGATAGAAATTACTCAATTGCTGCTTCTCGGACAAACATCAAATGATAGACACGACATCACAGCACGTATATTCAAGAAAAAAATTTGGTCCCTGATGAACTTTATTGTTAAACAACGCGTCTTTGGAGATACTCGATGCTGGATGTATTCAATCGAATGGCAAAAGCGAGGCCTGCCGCACGCACACATTCTTATTTGGTTAGTCGAAAGAATTCAGCCTGACCAAATAGATGATATCATATGTGCCGAGATTCCTGATCATGAAGTCGATCCAGACCTACATGATGTTCTTACTACTAATATGATTCATGGACCGTGTGGTGCCATCAATCCCCAATCACCTTTCATGGTCGATGGAAAGTGCTCTAAACGATATACACGGAAATTAACGGCGGAGACTGTCACTGGCAACGATGGGTATCCGCTGTATCGGCGTCGATCACCAGATGACAACGGTCGAATTATCACCACGAAAGTGAAAAGAATGGATTTCGTTGTCGAAAACAGTTGGATTGTTCCATATTCGCCACTTATTTCTAAAACGTTCAAGACACATTGCAACGTTGAATACTGCAATTCAGTGAAGTCCATAAAATATATTTGCAAATATGTCACAAAAGGCAGTGATATGGCGGTTTTTGTTGTCGTTATGTGAACTGTAATGAAGCGATTTGGCGTATATTCGCATTTCCCATTCACGAACGTCATCCTACTGTTATACATTTGGCGGTGCATCTGAAGAATGGTCAACAAGTATGACACCCCAGTTCTGCGCATGGGCGGGGAGTGTATCGACATGGTCCAAGAGCTGAAGGTTCTGGGCCTTACAATAGACCATAAGTTGACTTTTAACAACCATGTTAAAAACGTCTGTTGTAAGGTCCAGAACCTTTATAAGCAATTAATTAGAGCAGCAAAATTGAGCTGGGGCCTGAACCCGGAGGTCACCAGGACGATATACACCGCCGTGGTAGAACCGGTCGTCCTCTACGCAGCGAGCGCCTGGGCCCCGGCAACGAAGAAGGTCCAGGTGCGGAGGCGCCTCAATATGGTGCAACGCGGCTTCGTGCAGAAGATTATTAGGGCATACAGGACGGTCTCGCTAAACTCGGCCCTATTGCTCGCTGGGATTCTTCCCTTGGACCTTAGGGTCCGGGAAGCGGCCACTCTTTACGAGGTAAAGAGAGGCCGTTCCCAGCGAGTGATCGGTGACGGGGCTTGAGAGTCCTGTGCCCTCATCAAGCTAGCCACATCCGGCGGAACAGGTGGGGCCGGAGTTCGTCTGTCTGGATGGCGGTGCGGACGTCTCCCAAGACACTTCCGTCCTTAAGATCTTCACGGACGGAAGTAAAATTGAAGGAAAAGTCGGCGCGGCATTGTCCATTTGGGACGGTGCCGCAGAAACCAAGTCGAAAAAATTAAAGTTGGGAGACTTCTGCACCGTCTACCAGGCGGAACTACTGGCTCTCCGTAGGGCCGTCGAAGTGGCACTTCAACATCCTGCACGAAGCTGCAAAATATACAGTGACTCAAGGTCCGCCCTAGAGACACTGAGTAGGAGTGACTCTCCACACCCGCTGGCCGTAGAGGCAAGAGAGGATATCGCCAAACTGGTAAATCGGGGCGACTCTCTTGACCTCTACTGGATTAAGGCACATGCGGGTGTGGAGGGTAACGAAAGGGCGGACCTTCTCGCGAAGGAGGCTGCCCTGCGTATAAAGAGACGACCGGACTACGAAAAGTGTCCGGTTTCATTCGTCAAAAGGATTCTCCGACAGGAGTCCATTGACGAGTGGAACCGGCGCTACATATCAGAGCCAACAGCCTCGACCACCAAGCTCTTCTTCCCCAATGCGGTCGACGCGTACCGTGCGGTAAGGAGACTGGAGCTCAGTCCAACGCTGGTGCAGGCATTAACAGGGCACGGGGGTTTTGCGGAGTATCTCCACCGCTTCAAGTGCCGGGACAACCCGGTATGCGAATGCGATGGGGAGGCTCCGCAGAGCGCCCTTCATTTGCTGACAGAGTGCCCAATATTCGAAAGAGACCGACAGAGCCTGGCCATCGAAACCGGAACAAAAATCAATAAAGAGACCTTAGCCACCCTAATTAAAGGAGAACACAAGGAAGCCTTTGCAAGATATAGCAACAAAATTGTAAAATACGCAAATAACAAAAATAGTATTAAGTAATAAGGTACATATATAATAAGTATATATGTATTCTATATTAAGTAGCAATAAGTAGTATTAAGTAGCAATAGGCTGATGTATGTAGTAAATAATTAGAATAAATAATTAGGCATAAGATAGAAATGTAAGATGAAACAAGAAAAATGTACCAAAAACAAGGCCTGCAGATACCAGCGTCTGTAAAATGGAAAAAATAAAATAAAAAAAAAAAACAAAAGAACATTACAGAGGCAAAAGTAAAAACAAAGAGCAAAACAGGACCCTGATCCCATATGTCAGGGGAAAACACGAATAAAAAAAAAATAAAAAAAAAAAAAAAAACAAGTATATTTCACGGCTTGAATGCTACGCAACGTGCTTAAACACCTCCACAACTACATTGACCAGTTTTTGCAATCTGCCAAAGCGATCAGTTTGCACGAACTTTGCTTTACTCGGAGATGCCACGTTATTATACTTGGAATGCTTCATCCAAGAATTTTCAAAGACGGAAGCAAGGTGATGCGGTTCCTGGGTATCCAGATGTGATGCTCTTAGTCGTATGTATACAGTTCATCCAAAGAATGATGAATGTTTCTATTTGCGTTTGTGCTGGTAAATGTGCAAGGGCCAAATTCATTTGAGACATTACGAACGTAGTGTAATATTGGTGTAATATTCCCAACATATCGTGCTGCATGTGAAGAATTGAACTTATTAGAAAACGATACCCATTGGGATACGACAATTGCTGAAGCCATTGTCTCTGCATACTCAAGTCAGATACGCACATTATTCGCTATCATAATTTCGACATGTTTTCCATCAAACCCATGTAACCTGTGGCAAAAATACAAGGATAGTATGTCAGAAGATATTTTACATCAAAGTCGTGTCAGTTCCAAAATCACGATTTTGAGATGAATGAGGTGATACATAATCGTGCTTTACTCTTGATCGAAGATATGTTACCTCATTTGCGGTAATTTATTAATCAGATTAGGAATGCCAGCGCCAAATCGTGAAATGAATGACGCATTTAATCGAGAATTGGAACGGGAACGTGAATATGATCACCAGGAATTAGATTTAGTAGTTCAAAGGAATGTACCCCTGTTGAATTACCAACAGAAGGAAGTTTATGATACTTTAATGAAGGAAATTGCTGATCAAAATGGTGGTTTATATTTCCTAGATGCCCCTGGTGGAACTGGCAAGACATTCCTTATGTCATTAGTTTTAGCAACTGTTCGGGCGAGATCCAACATAGCGGTTTCAGTTGCTTCTTCTGGAATAGCAGCCACATTGTTAGAAGGATGCTGTGCGGCTCATTCAGCATTCAAATTACCGTTATATCTTTAAACTATTGAAGAACCAACGTGTAATATTGCAAAACACTCAGCAATGGCCAAAGTTTAAGGGGCATCGAAAATCATCATCTGGGACGAATGCACAATGGCGCATAAACGTGCATTAGAAGCACTTAACGGAACATTGAAAGATTTACGCAATGACTCGAGATGTTTTGGAGGAGCAATGATTTTACTGTCTGGCGATTTCCGCCAAATACTGCCAGTAATTCCAAGATCTACGGCTGCCGACGAAATAAACGCTTGCCTCAAATCGTCAAATCTATGGCGCTATGTGAAGAAACTGCAGCTGAAAACAAACATGAGAGTTACATTGCTTAATGATACATCTGCTGAAGATTTCTCGGTGCAATTGCTGACTATCGGTAATGGTGAAGTACCTGTCGATGAATCGAGCGGATTAATATCATTTCAAATAATTTCTGTAATTTTGTCTCATCAAAAGACGAACTTATCAACAATGTATTTCCAAATATTATTTCTACTACAAAAATAATGAATGGTTGAGTGAGCAACAATTTTAGCGACTAAGAATAAAGATGTAGATGACCTGAACTACATAATTCAAAATAAGATCATTGGATCAATGTCATTCATTCGAATCTATTGACTGCGTCACAAATGAAGATGAAGCCACCAACTATCCAATTGAATTTTTAACTCTTTGGACATGCCTGGCTTACCACCGCACAATTTACGCCTAAAGGTTGGCTCCGTAGTAATCATGCTTCGAAACATAAACCAACCAAAACTGTGCAACGGGTACGCGTTTGGTGGTTAGTAAATTGATGAACAATGTAATTTACGCTACGATTATGATAGGAAAATTCAAAGGTGAGGAAGTTCTCATTCCGAGGATCCCGATGATCCCAACCGATATGCCGTTTGAATTCAAAAGACTTCAATTTCCGATACGTCTTGCATTTGCCATGACCATCAACAAATCACAAGGCCAATCCTTAAAAGTTTGTGGTTTAAATCTAGAACATTCATGTTTTTCCCATGGTCAATTATGCGTGCATGTTCACGGTCGGAGGACCATCTGCGTTGTTTGTTTTGCGCCTGATAATAAAACAAAAATGTCGTGTATCACAAGGTTATTAAGTGAAGAACAACCTATGTACTAAAATACAGAAATATTTATGAATGATTGATGTAGAAATTTAATTATTTTTTGGATTTTTCCAATAAAAAACCTGCTTATTTAGTGACATTAAGGCGGAACAAAGTTCGCCGGGTCAAGCTATTTATATATTAACAAAATATTTAAAACAAAATGTCTAAAGGTAACATCACGTAATGAATCGACCGAAGAAAGTGTCTTAAAGCTACGCAAACTCCAACAAATTTCGGGCAAGATGCCAAATGCCACCTTAATTATGCAAAGTCTCTTGCTTCTATTCGGATAAACCCGAGCTTCAAGGCTATTCCGTAACTTTTAAGGAACTGATTTAACGTTACAACGTTATATTTTAGATTAATGCTTAAACACATTGCCAGAAAAAGGTAGGCCTTATTTTACAGTATTTACAACAAGTACATATCATTTAATAAAGTTTAACTCGTATATACTTTCTAGCATTACCGGCTAAATATTAATGAATCCTGCATTAAATTGAACAGCCAGCTTTACAGGGTTCCGTATAACGGATTAGTTAGTCTTTAGGGGTTATATCGATATGTGTATTATTAATAGTTTAAAGCCACAGTTACACAATTACCGAATTAAAAATAGTACAGTTACTACTGGATACTGAAACAATTAAATAAAATTATGTTAACAATGTATTTTATTCTG
Organism: Lamproptera curius; assembly: GCA_029286875.1. Classification (NCBI taxonomy): domain Eukaryota; kingdom Metazoa; phylum Arthropoda; class Insecta; order Lepidoptera; family Papilionidae; genus Lamproptera; species Lamproptera curius. The sequence continues at coordinate 408,379 of JAGSMT010000189.1, forward strand.
CAAAACAAAAGGTGGTGTTTATGCTATGATTACATTTTTTATAAATATTTTATCATTTATTTTCAGCGTAAGTCTTTAGGTTAAAGCTTTATGGGATACAATAGTAGTTTTTCGAAAAACGGGTATAATTTATCCTATAGTGATTTAAACATAGTAAAACGATGCAAAGATATCCGTTTAATATATTTTTGAGTAATAAAATATGCGCATTCAAGATTTATTTGACATGCGTTCACCTTCATTTGAAGTACGTGCAGTTCAGCCGACGCTTCATTTTAAATTAACTGTTGCACACGACTTCGTCCACGTAAAAAAATCCCAGTTTTTTTCCAAAAAAGTAGCCCGAGTTACTCCCAGATATATATTGAAAGTTCCAGCAATATCGGATTGGCGGTTCCAGAGATTAAACAGAATATACCGACAGAAAAAATTAAAAAAATAGATTTATTATATCGGTTTTATATCACAATGTAATCATTTAAAATCGGTTATTTTGAAATTACAAACAGACGCTCCAATTTTATATATTTTTATAAATTATAAAACAAACCCGACCGTATGTAATTTCAAAGGTAACAGCTTTAAAAGTTACTAAACATAAATCTAAAATGGCAGCCAGCACCATGGCCGGCTATTGCTGTAAATTCTAGTACAGTACGAGCTAATTTGTTATACATTGACCGCACCGTTGTAAATTCATACATTTTAAACACCATATATCGTCATTCGCATTTTTGCAGAAATAAATGTAAAAAGGGCTTCATATTTTTTTTATTTTTATACGGGAATGTGCCTACTAGTTTTTAAAGTTCGCATATCGTCGAAAGCTTTCATAGAAATTAATTAAAATGGTCTTAAGTATTCCTTGAATTTTTGCTTAGGCACAGCTCGTTAGAAAACTTAGTAGTTATAAATAATAGGAGCTATGTTATTAGCTTGTTAAAGTTCACTGTTTGCATATTATGCAGATGTAACATCTGTTTGTGTTGTTTTAACAACCTTCAGTTAACATACTTGGATGTTTAATGTTTTCAATTCAGTTTCTGATGGATCAATTAATATTTAATCTTCAATATTTTATTAGGAAAATATTTATTTTACGCAAAAATAACGTTACAATCTACTATAGTTCCACTTCGTAACTCTAAAACCTACGCAATCTACCGTTTGTTAACTTTTTTCTTCACAATTCTTAAGAGACCTTTTAATAAAAAACTTGTGAAAAAGTTTTGCAAAGAATGGCTTGTAAAATGCAGCAAACACCAATCTTGTGTGACGAGACATTCGCATAGTTTTTAAAGGAATCTTCTTTGCAAGCTTCAGCTTTTGAAAGCTTTGAGTCTTTGAAATATTTTTTTAACACTTTTATAACAGAATATTTAGCTAATAACAATATAAATAAGAATCTCCATTATGTTCATAAATTAAAAAGTTTTAAATTTATTTATAGTGTCTAAAAATATCCTTAATAGTGAAAGAATATAAAACTGTGTTCTGTTCAGAATGTAGTTGTTCAAAGTACGTTTATATTCGTTTGTAAGTAAGTCGTAGTGAAGTGGATTTTATAGTCTTTAACGAGTCAAAACGTTGCTTAAGAACAATTTGAAGCACACAAACATTTGATAATCAACAGCGAAAATATCAAACCCAGCAATCAAATTATTTATTTTTGTTGTAGACAAAAACACAACTGTAGTTAATAAAAATTTGTTAATCTTACAAATTCACATTCGTGTTAATACAAAATCAGACTCACTACATTACTTACATGTTAATTTAATATCGCTAGGTTATTTCATTTACAATTCAAACGTATCCTTTTGAGCTGTAATTCTACGTTTCTTTTACACTACGCTAAAAAAACATTCAAAATTGCAGAATTTCCTTGGGACCTATAAAGAGCAACTTTATGATACTCCACAGTTCGTTTATTTTTTTATTTTTTGCGACCTTCCCTCCTAAAATTTTAATTAACTAAAATCTTTTTTGTGATTTTTTTGCAGGTAACAGTAAGTTAGTCTTGATATTAAGCCCATTAAGGTTTTATTACTAGACACGAATTATAATAGCGATTAATTATTTAGTAATTGAAATATCTTGAATATATGGTATAAAATTGTGTATTTTATATGCCAAAGACATTTTTGTCTTAATACATCTATCGCAAATATGGTTTCTAAATAAGCTAGACTTTTTGAGGCTATTAATAAGTATCTTATGTATTATTTTACTGCCCGAGAATACAACACAACACCACAGTATAACCTTATTGTTTCTCAATTTTTATTCGATAAATATATTACGTTAATTAGCAGCCAGTTAGTAAATAAGCCAAAATTGCCCTAACCAAACCGATAGAAAATAGGAATTAATGGGTTTTTATTACTCATTTCATCATTTTTTAGGCTACAACCAAGCCAAATAATAAGAATATTTTTATAATTATAAGAATCAAATCGAATAATATTATATTTAAAAAAATACTGGTGTTAACGTCAAATTTAAAGTATTTATTGGTTGTAGATTGTCCTAAAATGTTAATTATATTGGTTTAATATAATCCTTAATTTACTTCGAAATCTTAGCTCATCTAAAGATAAAGTTAGTTTCTTGTAAGAATATTTGCCAAGTCAATATCGTTAAGTAGAGATAAACTCATGTGCTCTCTGAGTCTAGTTAGCTGTCGAGTCGAGTTAGCTTTAGAACTGCTTATTCAGACGAGCAACGTTATTCATAGATTGTTGGTTAATCATTCAAATACTATTTCACTACTTTACAGTACTTAATTTGTAATTTATTTTATAAGAGCAATTTTTTTGAAATTTTCAAACATTTTTCTGGAAAAAATTTTAACTTTATTAAAGAGGAACGCTTGATAAAAAATTATGTGAAATTACTTGTGGTTTGAAATGAAAATATTAACAATCACAGTAAAAATGAAATAGAATAAATGCTATACCTAACATAACGACATAACTTTTCTTTTTCTTAGGTGTTTTATTATATCGTTTCTTCTTAATTTAATGGTTGCAGCGAGTTATGTTGTAATCAAATCCCACCATCATCATCAGCCTTTAATAGTCCACTGCTGGACATAGGCCTCCCCTAATACACCCCTATCCATTAGTGGGTTTTGGACCGTATCCTACCACGCTGGTCCTATGCGGTGGACCGCCTTTTTACATGCCCATCCGACGCATGGATCATCTTACTTTTCTGACAATTGGGTGATCGGCCCAAATTGTCCTAACCAACTAGGAAACAACAATGACAATTTGTTGAGTCCCCGCAGGATTCGAACCCATGACCTCCGGTTTCTAAAGCAAACGCCTATACCACTAGGCTACGGAGGCAGTTCAGGCAAAGTCCACCACCTTGGTATTATTAGATAATTTTTACTACTTGATTACTTAAATAGAGTGTATGGAAAAGAAAGAAAAATCTTTTCTTTAAGGTCTCCTTTAGGTTCCTATTTCTGCCGAAAAGTTTTAACTGGGTAACAGAAAATTTATTTCACTTAAATAACTTCATGTTAGCTTCTTTTTTTTCATTTTAAATACGGTGATAATGAAATGGTTTTGATTGTCAAATAGTACAGTAGTACAGTCAATTAGTAGTAGTAAACTATTTGACAATAAAGAGAATAAGTAAATTTATTGCAGTCGTAAATATGTAATGTGCAAGAAATAGATATAAAATTAATAGCGAGGGATATGCAGAACTTTACATGTATATAACACAGCTTTAGCCCATCAAATCCAGAGCAGTGTCAACAACATTTACAAGCTATTGGCTGATGGAATTCACAAAGATAGATATGGATATCAGGGTGAGAATTTGTTTTGCAATAAAATATATTGTAAACATAATTTTATTTCGTTGTTGAAGTATCTAGTAGTAACGTTACTATCTTTAATTCAGTAATTGTATAGTTGTGGCACTAAACTATTAATAACACACATATCGATATAACCCCTATATCCGCTGTACCGAACCCTGTAAGCCTGGTTACTAATTTAATGCAGGATATTAAAAAGCCTGTAATGTTCAAAAGTATTTACGAGTTAAATTTTATTAAACGTTATGTACTTGTTGTGAATACTATAAAACATGGCCTACTTTTTCTGTGCAATGTCTTTAAGCATTAATCTAAAATATAACGTTGTAACGTTAAATCAGTTCCTGTAAAAAGTTACAGAATAGCCTTGAAGCTCGGGTTTATCCGAATAGAAGCAAGAGACTTTGCATAATTAAGGTTGCCCGAAATTTGTTGGAGCTTGCGTAGCTTTAAGGCAGTTTCTTAGGTCGATTCATTACGTGATGTTTACGTGACCTTTAGACATTTTATTTTTAAATGTTTTGTAAATATATAAATATGTATGTGATAATGAGACATCGGATTTAATAAATTACTTAAAGTCCAATACTAAACTACTTACTTACTTTTGAACTACTTACTTTTGAAATAAGGTATATGAATTTTAAATTTTTGAGCTTTTTGGAGAAGATTAAGAATAAAATGAAGAAGTGAATCAATTAAGGTTATAAGCTTTTATTAGCTTATAAATTTTTATGTAATTAAATCATGATTTAATATTAACCATTAAAACATAAACGAAGACATATTGGAATATAGGATGAGGATTTTTTTTTACAAAACGGTTTTTTTAATGAAGATTTTTTTGTTAAAAATGTGTGTAAATACACATTAAAGATAAAAATTTTAAAGTAAAAAAGATCATAGCACATTAACCAACTGAATAATATAAACCTGTTTCGTAAACAAACAGGTGTAACTTAAAGTTATGGCTTGTATTCACATTATGCGCCTGTAGAACGAGCTGTTTAGATGTTTTTGGTCGAAATAAACATCTTAAAATGTGGTGAATCAAAAATATTTTGCCGCACGAAATATTACCCTATCAAGCCTATAGATGATCGCTCATAAATTCCAGGTCACAAACAGACACTCCAATTTTATTTAATATTCATATATTCGTATTATGGCATTTTATACCGTAAATAATAAAAACCTTTAATGATGTTTAGACCAAAAACCAAAGCAGATGTTAGATCACATCTGAATTCTAAGTTTTTCTATGTCTGAATCGCTCTGCAGAACTATGTGTACAAACACGTTTTGTGGACTGCAAAGTAAGAGATGAAGTGAAATTTGCAATTCTAACCAAATCTTTGTGAGTCAAAATGTATATTGTATGTCTTATTCGATATAGTTTTAATGACACCTTATTTACTACTACTTTAACAAAATAAAACAAAGTAACTTGACTTAACCGAAATAGTATATATTTTGTACTTATTAATCAATTTTACAAATCCAGTAAGCTTTTGTTTCGCCTAACTTAGTTAAAACACGCAAAGTATGTTACTGACATATATGTTTACTTATATTAACGCAGCGAATTATATCAAGTCTGAATCTAACACCATAGGTTAAATTCGTGATTACCGCCTGATCGAAATAAAATCGCAATAAAAGAAGTCATTTGATTAAAAAAGGACTACGTGAGCTTGAAAATAGGTAGAAAAAATTGGTACCACTTTTTTAAAACCGGATTACGAAAGAGTCACACAAACTCTATCTTATCCCGTGTCTATTTTATAGATGGTCTACAAAAATATTTAATTAATAGCATGGTATATTAAAACAACATGGTAGTACTACTGTTTCGAGTAGATAAGACGTTTACATTAATTTCTTTCAGTGCCTATTTTATGTAGCCAATCTGAAGATTTAAGGTTCTATAGTGCACAAGTGAACGAAACACTTGTACACTCCCTTTTTCCTTCATACTCTTAAAGCTCGATGGGACGGATAACCGACATGACCGGTGACAGTTATGGCGCAGTACCTACTGTACTGCGCCATAACTTTTTTTTTACATTCCCTTTTTTTTCACATTTACATTCCCATCCGAGGCAAGGGTCATCTAACTTTACAGACAATCGGGTAATCAGCAAAAAAGCAAGAATGAAAAGTTGTTGAGTCCCCGTATTTCGTGTACACTATTTTGTGCAAAAGAATAAATAAATAAACTGCTCGAAGATTACAAAGCAGCGCTATAGTAAAGTAATACATAAAACCAAACAAGGTAACATATATTATTCCGTGATATTATTTTGTTTGGCTTAAAATATTTCGGACGATATTACAAAAGAGAACGATACTTACTTGCAGGTTTAATCACGACAGCAGATTGTTTTAGGAAAAGTAGGATTCCATCATGTCAATGTAATAATAACATGATCCGGTCTATATTCAAATCATAAAACCGAGCCCCTAGTAATAAATGTCCAGCGTTTGACCCACATAAGGCTTTTAGTGACAAAGTCAGTAGGAATTTATGTCTATGATAAAGAAATCACGAAGGCTTGATAGGTCAACGACGTAATTTATTTCTTATATATATATTTCGGTAATACATTGATCTTATGCAATTATTCACTTCACACATTTCAACTTTTCGCTCAATTTAAACATTAAACCTTAATCGAAATAGAAACTATTATACTTTCAGTGCCTGAATTTATACAAATGAAACAAAATGTATGTTAGAAACATTCAAAATTACTGTTTTAAGCAAGTATATTAGTGTTGGGATGTTTAACTGATTTGTTTGTGACTCTACAACAAGAACCCAATGAAAATAGAAAAGCAATCGTTAAAAATCGAGAAATTGCTTATTTTCTAAACATGCTTACAATCTGAAAACATAAACAGTTTCATAAGTATACTATATTATAAATAAGTAAATATTTTAAATTTCATAACAACCTTGAACATTTCGATATAGCGACATAAAGTATTACGCCGATTATTGCTATTTCACGGATCGTTTTCCTTGCGGTCTAAATCCGGAATTGAATTTAGTAACTAACTTTATAAGCTTCTTACCCTCTTTTGAAAACGCTTACTTTCTTATATTTAGACTTATTACGTAGACGTATTAATAATTGAAATATTTTTATTGCCTTTTTTATATAAAAAAAGATTAAAACAGTAGAAACATTTTGCCTTGAAAGCAAAATAAAATCAAATTTACGCTAAGATGATATCGTAAAACACTTTATAATCAATATAAAATTCCTAAATAACACACAAGTAAAATAAACGTTCAATTTTAAAACTATTTTTGTAATGTTTTAATCAATCTTAAATATGTTACACATAATTAAATAAACTGTTATTTTTACTATCTTTCGTAGACTGAGACATTAATAATTAGCTGCATATCCTATTACTACACGGTTTACTTTAGTTTAGTGGTTATTAACATCAAAAACAACTACACTTTTTCGGGATACTTTAACTGACTGCTACAGAAAATGATCTATTGTCCCTCGCTGATAGAAAGTAGGCCAAAATACAGCTTTGTACGTCCAATAGCGCCAACATGTCTCATATAAAACAATGCACACAAAGATTTTCCGACATTATCTCGTTACAATGTCAAAGATAATAATCAGCAAATACTCAAGCTCTAAGTTAAGTACTAATTTGGCACAAAATCTAATGCGATATTACTTTAAAAATTTGTTTTTTTTTGTGTTTATGTACATGTAACATTAAAAAACGTTGACGTGATGTTATTCATCAGAATATATTAAAAATAAGTAAGGATTTAGTTGTTAACATAAATACATGATATAGTAATAAAATCTGTGCCAAGTTGACCAACCGCTCGTAAATGTTCAATCTCAGTGAACTGGAATTTATACGCCAGCTCCAATAGGCCTTGCGTCTAATACGATGTGATGAAAATATCTTCCAGCAAGGAGTGAAATTTATATTGCATTGATATTAAATAATCCATTTAAGAGTGATGTTCTTTAACATTCTCGAAAATGTTTTGTTTGTTTGAAAGTGGTACTTTTTAACAATGTTTACATTAAATGGTGAGTTTAAGTTATTCTGTAACTAATTAAGTTAATCAATAGTTTAACTTATTGATATATTGTCTAGTTTTTGAATATATTGTACATCGTTGAGAGAGGTACAATAAAGTAAAAAAGTGTTAGTCCATATCTTTCTTAAGGGAGTGCAATTTTTTGGCATCACAACCACATCATCATCTGCCTGTGATAGTCCACTGCTGTACATTGGCCTCCCCTAATACCCCTATCCATTAGGGGTTTTTGGACCGTATCCCACCACGCTGGTCCAATGCGGGTTGATGGGTGGACCGACTTTTTACATGCCCAACCGACGTATGGATAATTTTAGTTTTCAGACAATTGTGTGATTGTCCGAATTCCCTAACTGACTAGAAAACAACAAAATTTGTTAAGCCCGCAGGATTCAATTCCATGACCTCCGGTTTTTAAAGCACACGCCCATGCCACTAGGCTACGGAGGCAGTTGGCACCCGGTATACATAAAACTGAGCACTAAGACTAAAGCAACGAGGTAATATATCTATGCATATTATAAAAAAAGTCTCCAGCCGCGTCTGTGTGTCTGTCTGTTTGCGATAAACTCATATACGATAGAATAATTCTTCTGGAGGATTAAAGCATATAATTTACATAGTTTATTGGTACATTTGAGTAAAATATATTGATATTTGTCAGGGATGTCGAAAATAAATTAGGCCATCTGAGAGCTTTTTAACGAAAACGCTGCCTAAACACTATGAGATATAACAAAGCAATGTATATTGGAAATTATCTTCTTGTCTAGATCTATCAAATAGAACACAATATAAAATCAGTATCAATGGATCTTGCAGTATTTGTGTGCTTGAATTTGCAAAAAATGTGCTTTTAGCGAACACATTTTTTGCGCTTACATCGAAAACGCTGGGTTAACCTCACTACACGGACACATTAAAACATCGTACTTCAATATTTTACACCTTCAAAAGGTCAATAATGAGACCGCGATGATATATATCAATCACTTAAGGATAACCTTCAATAACCATTTTTTATCCTAAAAATGGCTCCTTTACGCAGGGACATAGATCAATATGGTCCTTAGCAGCATGTAATATAAATTAAAATTTATGAAGATTGTACTGATTTAAAATGTAGGGACATAGCGGTGCAACGGTACTAGGAATCAGCATTACACCTGTGCGAAGCCGGAGCGGGTCACTAGATGTCATATATAAGCGATTTATGTTAGTCTGGCTAAGCTCTGGAATTGTTGGTCCGATTTTTGCGGGATCTATCTTTTAAAGATAGCCAATATAATAGGGAGTAAAATAGGCTATTTGTTTTTGGCAAAAGTGTTTTTTACATGTTACTACGCGGAGGAAGTCGCAATGAAGTACGCTTTTTAGAGAGCCCTGAAAGGTTTTATGTGTGTAAGTTCTTTTGCATAAAAATATATTTTGTAAGATTAATGTTGATGTTCAATCGTTTTTCGGCTATAGCTAAGTTATTTTCAAGTTTGTTTCAATTACCGAAATAAAACATAAATAAAGAATAGGTGTTGGTCTAATGTTGCGAAACTAACATTGGCACTGAGCTATCCGGAACATCTGATCTTGATAACTTGAAACTCAAGCAAAAGTACAACTTATTATGGATTACGAAAACTTGTGGCAAACGTAATATTGAACGGCAGATACTAATATTGACTAATGTTGCTGCGCATAATTTTAAAAGTATTAACATGACATTACAACGCTATATCTATAAATATAACGCTCTGTCAATAAATGTTTCTAGTGCACAAGGAACTTTCGTGATAAATCCATTTAGACCAGTTGTATTAAAGTTACCTCATTGTAGTACATTCTTTTCTTATTTAATAACAGTTACTTTATGTACATTATAATAACTTTTATAGCAGTTAAAGTGTTTTGTAAATATTTTTTAGATAGACAGATATACAAGATAACTGAATTATTAAACCCATATACCGTTATAAGTTACAGTGTATTAAAATCTTTTAATGAAAAAAAAAACCTTAAATAAAAGGCAAAAAAGATATATCACTCTATATTAGATAAAAGTATTTGTGTAGATGATACACGAGAGCAATTTTAGAAATATAACAGCTGATATATCTAAAATTAAAGTTCAAAGTGACAGATGTGTTCTTTTTACAAAGTCAAATGGTATTTTCAAATAATGGAATATTGTTTTAAGTTCAACATCACTTGCAAAACTTATGATTTTTAATTGAAAAAGAATATTCTGTTTTTTTTTTTTATTTTTGACATACATTTAAGATTAAATTGATAGTAAAAAATTACTTGCAATAAATTGAATATTAAAATTTTTTGTACAGAAATAATTTACTTAAAAAACTATTGAGCAACGTTGCCAATTATTGGATGATTAGCTAACTTAAGTAGGATGAAATTTAATTCATCATAATACTGATTCATAAGATTTTAAATTGAAACTTCACTATGCATTTTAAAAAGTGAGCATTGTAGCTGAGCTCAATATCTGAAAAAAATAAATTAGCATATTGTGGTTTTAGATGCCTCTAAAGCATATTGGTTTCGAACGCATTTTAAGTAAAAGGTTAAGTACGTGTGATAAAAAACTATAGATAAAAGACTTATAGATAGATAAAGGCTTACTATTTAAAACAACGAGTACATATCAATACGAACCCCTGAACAATTGTATTACTACAATTAGTTCGTACTGCTGTTTATGCTAAAATTGCTTTGTGCAAAAGAGTATATAGTCAACGTATTTCATTCGAAATAAATTAACATGCTATATGACTCTGTCGCATTGAGGCAAAAGTGTTTTGTGGAGTCACGAAAGACAGATTGAATGTTACAAAGGGCGCATTTGGAAATGTAATGTTTCTTATGTAACTAGTTCGTAGTATCATTTAATACAAATCGTTTCGCCACTTTTTGAATTAAATATAGAAAACAACATTTCATCGGTAAAGTACCTAATTATGCCTTGAAACAATATGATAAGTTAATAACACTCCGATTCGAAGGTCTTTTACATTTAAAACTTTGACCTACAATCGGATGAGGGAAATGAGATGACGTAGAATCAATTTTTGTATAGAAAAGGACTTTGATTTTTCCTTGTCACAGGGTAAAAAATTACTTTGAATTTTGATTAATACCCAAGTATACTTTACCCTTACACTTTCACTAAACCAATTACCCTTTTGTTAATCTGTCGCTGGGCTTGAGTTTACAGGACAAATAACAGCTTTTGTGTCTGTTATGTCATATATCGTTGTTGATAACATCTTATTCTCGTCTAATCTCTCTTTTCGCTCCCGACTAATCCGCTTTTGACGGTAACGGATCAGAGTTCATCGTTTAGAAGATAAAAATATTCTTCTTTGTTTTATTTCCCTTAAATTCAGTTTTTGCGTTAAATATTATTACATTTGGCATTGTAATTTGATATTAAAAATTAGTTGTTCCTATTGTTATTAAATGTATTGATGTTAATTCACAAAACGCGAATTGATATAATATTTTTAGGGCTTATTTATATCATAAATAAATATGTATATTTGAAAACATGAATGTCTAACTCTTTGTAACTGATTTATATTTTTGTAAGCACTGAATTACAACTATGCCTCGATAGATAAAATTGAAAATATTATGTTGCCTTAAATATAAATTGAAAAACCGATTGAATGTTAATTTGCTATCCACTCCGTGTGATAAACTTATATAAAAATGTGTTTGTTTGACGTTACAAAGCGTTCTTTTTAGTACTATTTTAACCTTTTTTTAAACCCATCTAGCGTATTATATACTTTAACAACTATTTGTCCTTCATCATCATTATCATAAACAGCCTATAGCAGTATAATTTTAATTAAAAAATTCTATGTACATTTTTATCTGTCGTCAGTATTTGTTAAGGTGCAAATATTTATGAACCTTTGTCAGGCCCTAATCTCTTGAAATGTACCTTTTTACATAAACTCCAATATGTAAAAGATTCTGTTGATTCAAATGATTTAACGTAACAATTTCCCCAAGCTGTAATGCGAAGTCGATCGTATATCATTGAAAACACGTTTTTGACTTGTTCAAAACCTCTTACAGGATTTGATTTTGCGATCCTTACAAATCTTTTTTAGCACAAAGAGTTCTTTCAGGCTTTTCGGAGTGCTTTTGAAATATCGTACTTAGAGGTCAAACGATGGAGAGAGCTTTTTTGTGAGAATGGAGTTAAGAGCCATCGAAATTATTAAAATAGAGATGATGATAAGGAATGTTATTTTATATTAATTTATAGAATCAATTATAAAAGCATTTTACGTCGTAGCTTACAGATTAAGAACATGTTGCGTTTATTTTTAAACAGTATAAAGCTCTTGACGACCTAACTAATTAAATTCTTAATAGTTATATATATAGCATAAATAACTTTTTGTTGGATTATTGATCGTATAATTTCAGTTAATTGCATCAAATAAGATAAATGGTGTCATCATCATCATCATCAGCCTGATAGCCCACTGCTGGACATAGGCCTCCTGTACTACCCTGTCCATTAGGGGTTTTGGACCGTACCCACCACGCTGGTCCAATGCGGATTAGTGGGTGGACCGACTTTTGCCCATCCGACGCATGGATCATCTTACTTTTCAGAAAAATTGGGTTATCGGCCCAAATTGTCCTAACCAACTAGAAAACAATAACAAAATTGAGTCTCCGCAGGACCTCCGGTTTCTAAAGCAAACGTCTATACCACTCGGCTAGCGGAGGCAGGTAAATGGTGTCGTAAATATAATATATAATACTGTTGTCAAATAATTGCGAATACTTTAATATGATATCTTTGCTTATTGAATCTTTTTAACTATTTATTCAAAACTACTCCACGTGCGTTTCATTGTTGAATAGCAGCTTTGACGTGGCTTTTGATATTCTATTCTTAGCTTTTTGTTTCAAGCATTTCGATCCATGCTGTGTCTGTTGGCTGAATTGCAGTATTTAATTTTGTTATATTTTACGGAATGCTCATTAAGTTGTATTTGAGAGCTATCTCTGGACTAAATTATAAAATTAAAGGATCAAAGTATCAAAACGGGCCTTTATGTTTTTCTCTGCAATAATATTGCGAATGCTTTGTAAAGATGATGTTTGGGAGTATGGACTTTAGGCACCATAAAACATTACAACTAATTTACGGTCATAAATGTTATTGTTTTAAATATGATCACATAAATACAAACGTTGAAAATAAAATTAGTTTTATTCATTTGTATATTAAGAAAAACATGTGTAACTGAAAAAAAATATACTAGAAGAAAAGTAAAAGACGCTTATTATTTTCCATTCATCATTTATTTTCCCGCAAGTGGAATATTTCCGTATAGAAACGCAATCGAAGCGAAGCCTATCGATGCCCACTCATGAATTCCGGGTCACTGAGATTTAATATTCACGAGCTGTTGGTCAGTTCGTTCACAATGTTGGAGGAATACTTTTTATATTTCCAGTAAGTATATGGATTTTACTTAATTTCTTATTTAATTTTTGCTTGTTTTTATATCTACTAATTCATTAATTACACAGATTTTAATTTCTCTTCTTCTCGTCTCCTCCTCTTTTATAGAATTTAATTACGTTCAAAAGGGATTTGAGTGTGTGCTTGTTTTAGATCCATTACGAGAATATTTTGTTAATATACACACTTTATTGGCTTAACTAATACAAATCGTTTATCTTTTTTATCACAAAAGTACTTCGAATAAAGACTAGACTTCTATCACTCAAAAAATTTTATACATAAACTATACTTTGTTTAGTTAATAAGTGAAATAAGACAGTATTCTTTTATCCATAACTATAACTGTCCAAGGATCTCAGTTCGAAAAGAATAAATAATACACCGCTTGAAATATATGAGCAGGCAGATGTAGGCTACAGCTGCAAAGAATTCTTATTTTATATCTACCTACGTTTTCTGTTATACCTATATTACCTGTAGTTGTTCTTATACCTATATTACCTGCCACGACTGTGTATTCGCTCCACAAAAATGCATTAGCAACGTACTTAGCTTATGTTTTTTAAATATGTTACCTCGTTGCCCGTCTTCTAGAACTCTGAATTTATTCATTCTTTTTAAATTAATAGCTATCGAAAGGACAGCCTTTGGCACAGTTTATTTAATAATTCTGTAATACGAGGTTGTTTAGTATTTAAAAAAGGAAATTTTCGTCAAAAATCACAACCTCGTGAGATTAAATTGCAAACGCCTGCTGATGGGTTACGTTATGTTTTAAAATAAGCCACTATAATTATTTTGATGCATAAAATTTAAAATAATTGCCATCAGGCATATTCAATGCTCATTTAAGGTAATATAGTTTGCGTTTATACAAAAGCTAATGCATTTCAAAGTTTTCATTCCATGTCCACAAAACGTGGCATACATGTCAATTGGCTCAATGAATATCCTTAAAGATATTAGAGATTTAAAATGCAGTGAGCGAAAATCGTGAGTAGTTTCTGGAAGAGAACAAATTGTCACGCTCAAAATGGTATTGTACTGTATAAAGTTAACATTTTACATACAATAGATTAGAAAATTAACTTTATTATACATCCAGTCTACAAATTAGCGAATAGTTTTCATAGATATATTGTTTTAATGTGAATAATATAATACCAACAATTTTTATATTGTTTTAGTTTTTGGCATCTATATACCTTGATAGAGTATAACAGTGATTTGTAAACTAGCTTGTGTGTGAAACAAAATAATAACTTTTTGTTTAACACACTTTTTCGTTTGTTTTTTTTGCCTCAATTATAGAAATAGAAAAGCGAAAACAGCCGAAATTGAAATATCTTAACCTTGCTACACAATATTAATGAAGTTATTTTTATTCAAACCACTTTATATTTTTATAGTAAAAGTGTGTCCTCATTTTAAATAGGATTCAAATTGATTTAGAATGCTTAGTTTGTAATGAATTATTACTTAACTGTATAAACCATTACATTGTATAAAACAAAGTCGCTTCACTTCTGTTCGTCCTTGCGTAAGCTTAAGAACATAGCTAACTAGGAAACAACAATGAAAATTTGTTGAATCCCTGCAGGATACGAACCAACAGCCTAGCACAGCCCTTTCCACTAGGCTACGGAGGCAGTAAAAGAGAAAACATATGGACAGACAGTGGTGGCAACTTTTGATACATAATCTGTGTAGTGATAATTCATTATATTCTGCTTGTTTATATGCATACCATTATATTCTTTTGAAGAACAAATATTTATATAACTTCTTCATAGCGTATCGATTCCAAGGTATTGTTCTTCTCATCGTAGTGAACTTCTAATTGAGTACTTTACTGCTGCCGGCAAAAGTCTCTATGACTAATTTGATTATAAATCAATTTGTATACGGATAAATACAATTAAAGTGTCTGTTACTGACATCAAAAAGTAAAAGTGATATATAACCGATACCTTTGAAAAACTGCACTTTTGATTTTTTGTTTGTCTTTCTGTTTATTCTGGCTTATCTCTGGAACGGCTGGTCTGATTTTGACGGTACTTTAACTGAGAAAAAGATGATGTAACTGGAACTAACTAAGGTCAGATAGCAACTTTGTGTCAGTTATGTAATTTATCGCTGTTGATCTCACCTTAATCTCGTCTAATCCGTCATTTCGCTCCCGGCTAATCCACTTTTGAAGGTAACTGATCGGAGTTCATCCTATGAAGATAGAAATATCCGTCCTTGTTTTATGTCTCTTAAAGTCCTTGTGCTAAATATTGTTTTATTTGATATTTCAAATTGATATTAAAACTAAGTAGTTCCTGGTTATTAAATGTGATGATGCGAATACACAGAACGAGAATTGACATATTATTTTCTGAATATAATAAATTTTGTAAATTTATTTGGGGTTTATTGTTATAATAACAAAATATATATTTAAAAATCGTAACTTTAACTACTTATATTTTGCAACTATTGATAAAATCAAAATTGTCATGTTACCGGAAATAAAAATTAGAAAAACCGAATGAATCTCAATTTCTATCCACTCCATGGGGAAAATAAAAGGAACAAAGTGTGTACTTGACGTCCTAAAACGATGTTTTAGTTCTATTATAAGCTTTTTAAAACCTACTTTAACAAGTATTTATCTTGTATCATCATCATAAAACAGCCTATAACAGTCCTCCGCTGGACATAGGCCTTTTAATGAACTCCAAGACGGCGTCCTTTAAAATAGTTGCTTATAATTGCCACGCTCAGCAGGCGGATTGGCAATTGACTAACTGCACTTGCTCTGCGGATGTGTCTTACTGAGTAGGAGTAAGAGCGATCCGCGGCAGCTGGCTGGGCGGTGGGTCGTCGCATCCCTACGCAAGATATCTATCCTTATCTGTTTTTTAAACTATATGTTTGAAAACAACTGTAATAATATTGATGTTGTTTCACATATATTTGACAAAGTTGGCCTCCATAAATCTCTTACTTTTACCGGACGAAATACCACTTCCAATATTTGGAAAAAGGAAATAACTTTAACTGTTATTTTAATTGTTGTCCGTAAGATAACTTTATGCTGAATTTAGAATGATATTTGCAAGAAAGATAAATAATTTCTCTCATAGCAAAAATTTTGTTATAAAAGGCACAGCTCGAATAACAAGATTGGAAATGAAAGTTTATAACTTATTTTCTTGTATACAGTCATCTTTATCCAACTGTGTACAATACTTTAACTGAATACTAGTTTCTATCTGTTTATTGATGAATATAACAAATTGTAGACGATAATATCGATGTGTAGTGTATGTGTGCTTATGGAATTTTGACATCTGTATCTCTCAAACGTTTAATGTTGCGGGCAGGAATAAAGTTTTACATTTACTACGTGTACAATGAAGGATACTAACAGCTCGTGTAATACAACAGACAGGCTGTTGTTAGATATCGTACCTCTCTATCGCTTTGTAGTTTTTAATATTAAAATACATTAAATTAAACAGAAAAACGTCTAGAGATTATTAAAATATACCCACAGACGTAGCATTTCTGTCGTGTTTAATGAAGCAAAATTCAAATCAGGTGTTATGTTCACAATGTTGGAGGAATACTTTTTATATTTCCAGTATGTATATGAATTTTACTTAATTTCTTATAACATATTTGCTTGTTTTTATATCTACTAATTCATTAATTACACAGATTTTAATTTCTCTTCTTCTCGTCTCCTCCTTTTATAGAATTTAATTACGTTCAAAAGGCATTTGAGTGTGGAAAGTGTCTCAGTTTTAATGTGTGCTAGTTTTTGATCCATTACGAGCCATTTTTGTTAATGTACACATTTTATTGGCTAAATTAATACTAATAGTTTATATTTTATATCATAAACAAAGTACTCCCGAATAAAGACTAGACTTCTATGCCTAGTAAAATGTTATACTATTTCGCCATCACTTGTGCTATATACATTGTTTAATTAATAAGTCAAATAAGATTCGATTCTTTCAATTCTTCTATCCATAACTATAACTTTCCAAGGAACTCCGTCTGAAAGGTATAAATAATACATCGCCTATAAAAGCAGGCAGGTGTAAACTACAGCTGCAAATAATTTCTACTTCATATCTATTTATATGTGTAAATAAAAAATATACAGTTATACTTTTTAGATAAAAATATTTATGTTGCCTTACACAACTCTGTCTTTGCTGCACTAAGATGCATTAGCAACTTGTTTAGCTTATGCAAGGTCTCTTAAATGTTTTTTTTTTTAATTATTTTTTCTTATTATTTTGATCCTTTTATTTGACAGACTTACCACGAGAAGGCGATACTCGGTTGTCGGAGCGTATGTTTTTTTAAATTTAAATATGTTACCTCGTTGCTCCGCTCCTAGAACTCCGATTTGTTTCATTCTTTTTTAAAATGATAGATATTAGCCGTCCTTTGGTCCCATATTTGTAATATCTTATTAATAAGTAGTTTAATAGATATTTAAGAAATTAAGTAAACTACGGCATAAAAAATCGTAACCTCGAGCGATTAAATTGCTCGCTGGCTCAACCTTAAGAGACTTAAACTATGTTCTACATAATTATACTGCTTCAATTACCATATATGTGTTTAAAAAATAACCTACTGTTTCAATTAAAAAAAAATTGCAATCAGGCATATTCAACACTTATTTAAGGCAATATTGTTAAAGTTTATTTAAAAGCTAATGAATTTTTAAAAATTCTTTATTCTATGTGCCCAAACGTTTCATACATGACAATTAGCTAAATGATAGCCTTAAAAGATGATTGAACATTTAAAATGCGTCTTATATAGCTGAAAATAGTATGATTACGTACTGTTTGAGAAACAAAAAATATTTGTAAAAAAGATACACTTCAAATTGAGTACTTTACTTTTGCTCTCTCTATGCCTAATTTGAGTATAAATCATATTCTTTAATCTATAACTATATTAATCTATACGAATAAATAAAATTTAAGCGTCTGTTACACTTGTTACTGTGTCAAAAAGTGAGTGATATATAACCGATACCTTAAACAAAACTGCATTCTTTATTTTTTTTATCTTTCTGCTCGTTCTGGCTTATCTCTGGAATGGGTGGTGTGATTTTGACGGTGACTTTTACCGAAGAAAAAATGATGTAACTGGAGCTAACTAAGGTTACTTTTTTCTTAAATAAACTAACAGAATTTTTAAGCCACCATGTGGACGAAGTTGCATGCAACAGCTAGTACGGAATAAACACGTTTAAGATAACACGTAAAGTATAGAAAAGAAATGAAAATAAGCTTTGGATAAGTGAGGGAAGTAATAAGTTACTGGCATTTCGATATTATTCGTAGCCTTCTCTTGACTTCATTAATCATTATCAACAAACTGACTTAATAGTAAATATTCTGATCCATTCTTGTTGACATTGAAGAGGGTCTTAATGTCTAAAAGTTCAGTTTGAAGTTAATTTATGTAAATAGACTTCAATTAATGACTTTTCTAGGTCAAAAACATTTGTATAAATATAAACTATAATTATTTATTTGTTTGTTACTTTTTGTACAAATTGCGTACGACGGCAGTAACTTTATGCCAAAGGCATTTCCTTCTAGTTGAC
Organism: Lamproptera curius; assembly: GCA_029286875.1. Lineage (NCBI taxonomy): Eukaryota > Metazoa > Arthropoda > Insecta > Lepidoptera > Papilionidae > Lamproptera > Lamproptera curius. The sequence goes on from JAGSMT010000189.1 coordinate 427,451, forward strand.
ATTGTGTAAAATATAGAATTTTCTAGAAGGCGCTAAATATTGTCGAAGCTGATACAGAAGAAAGACTTCAATGAATATTATTACAATACATTGAAGGACCTTATATTATAAGGATAAATCTGGTACTACAAAAATACAGGTATTTAGATTGTAGCATATGTATATAAGCAAGAGTTTGAAGTTCAAGCAAATTGAAAATCATTAAAAAGAAAAGTCAGAAATTGTTAAATTTTCATGCATTGCAAAACCTTTATATTTAAAAATATATATATTATTTGATATTAATTTGTTTTAGTATACATATGTATATATTTACAAATATAAAGAATTCAGGATTTAGTTTTCTTTTGTATTCTTTTAAAATAAATTATTTCCTAATCTTTTCTTAATTAACGGCGCAAAAAAATTTTATATTTAATTTATTGTAAGGACTTACTTAACATTTAATTACTTAATTTACTTAATATTTAATTTCTTGTTAGGACTTACAACTGCCTCCGTAGCCAAGTGGTATGGGCGTGTGCTTTAAAAACCGGAGATCGTGGGTTTAAATCCTGCGGGGGCTCAACAAATTTTGAATGTTGTTTTCTCGTTGGTTAGGGCAATTTGGGCCGATCACCCAATTGTCTGAAAAGTAAGATGATCCATGCGTCGGATGGGCATGTAAAAAGTCGGTCCAGCCCCCAACCCGCATTGGGCTAGCGTGGTGGGATACGGTCCAAAAACCCCCTAATGGATAGGGGTGTATTAAGGGAGGCCTGTGTCCACCACCACTATCAAAGGCTGATGATGATTTACTTAAATTGTACAATTTATTAAGATAAGTTAAATCATAAATATATGCCTACAATTAAAAAAAAAAACGTAAAACTAGCAACCTATATTGAACTAAAAACAATATTCCAACATTTGAATTACCATTTGTCATTTTTAAAAGAATACATCTGTCACTTTAAACTTTAATTTTAGGTACAGCATATTTCAGAAACTACAATCGTCTATTATCTACACGAATACTTTTATCCAAAACAGAGGGATATATTATCGAACCCTTTTTGGTTCAAAAATATATCTTTCTCGTCTTCTATTAAAATAAAATATTTTAATACACAACTGTCACTTATAACGCTATTTAGGTTTAATAATTAAATTGGCTTGTATGTCTTAATTAAAATTATCCTTAACGATTTAAAAATATTTACACTACACCTTTACTGCTATAATATATTATTATAATGCATATGATTTAACTGATATTGAGTAAAAAAAGGTTTTACAAAGAGGCACCTTTTAATACAACTGGTAGAAATGGATTTATGAAGCGACATCCCAGTGCACTAGAAATCTTTATTGACAGAGCGGGCCCATTAGGAAACATAACCTTATAAGCTGTTTTTAATTAAAAACGCTTCTAATATCAAATATTTCTTGAAACTTGCTATATAATTAAAACAATTTCATACTGTACGTTTAAGAAGTACTTCCTTCCGTAGAATCCATATTTAAATAATTGTTTCCAATTTTTTCATTGTTTATTTTTTTATACGGTCGGTAATCGTTTTGTTGTTACGTCATATTAATATTTTTAAAATTACGCGCAATAATATTAGTCAACCTGAGTATCTGCCGTTCAATGTTAGCTTTGATACTAGTTTTCGTTATCCATACTTAGCTGCAATCAAGATCAGATGTTTCGGATGGCTCACTGCCAATGTAAGCTCTTCGCAACATTTGCTAAGAAACTATGAGCATTGAACAAGATAATACATATTTAAAATTTACAAAGATATGTTCACGTGACACTTTTTATTAGCAAGTACTATTTTTGACCAACACCTATTCTTTATTTATGTTTTATTTCAGTAATTAAAATTATTTGAATATATCCTGGTTCTAGTCGGAAAACGACTTAACATCCACATTAATCTCACAAAGTATATTTTTATGTAAAAGAACATACATACACACACCCTTTCAGAGCTCTGTTCAAAGCGTGATGCTTTTTTTTGAGACCTCTTAAAAGATGGTGATACTTTATTACGAGCGTATTTTATATTCATACAAGCTATTCCCCGCAACTTCATCCGCGGAGTAATTTGTAAAAAAAACAAACAGTCTATTTTACTCTCTATTATATCAGCTATCTTTAAAAGATAGCCGCGTAAACATCGGCCAGCCATTCCAGAGGTTAGACGGAATAAACAAACAGACAGACTAAAAAAAACAAAAACAGACAGCTTAGGTATTTAGTTTTGTACTATGTTTGATGATGACGATGTAATGTATATATGTATTTTAATTGCTATACAGACTGCAATGAAAAATTATGTCCTTAACAACCTACTTGGGATCCAATTATTTCGAAAATTCAAACCAAGCACACAAATACTGCAAGACCTATTGATACTGTTAGCTCAGTATGCATAAATCGGAATACATAATTTTGTGTTTAAAATTGACGGTAATCGTATGAACAATGACATCTAGTCCCGTCGGGCATCATTTTAATTAATTGTAAAGTAATTAAATGCGACAAAATCCGTAAAAAATGTTTCATTTATCATGCATAGTTTTCGCGTGAGCAACAGAAAGTATTATAAGAGTTAATACTGTAAATAAACAAATTAGAGATCCGTCGCATCAAACACAACAATTTTCTTAAAAATATAATCGGCATAGCAAGTTAACCTTCAGAGAAAAACATATGCTATCGTGTTCTATTTTTTAGATCTAGACAAGAATATTATTTCCCCGATACATTGTTTTGTGATATCTTATAGGGTTTAGGCAGCGTTTTCGTTAAAAGCTCTCAGACGGCCTATTTTATTTTGGACATCACTGATAAATATTAATATACTTTGCACAAACATACATAAAAATGATGTAAATTATATGCCTAAACCTTACGGAAGAATCATTCTATCGTATTCGAGTTTTTCGCGAACAGACAGATATATACGTGGCCGGACACTTTGTTTTAAAATATTTTTAAACATGTAACGTTTATTATTTATCGTTGCTCAGATTTATGTATACCTAATGCAAAAAATTGAACAAAGATATGGACTAACACTATGTCTCAAACCTTAGTGACTTCTTTATCATAGACATAAATTTCTACTGACTTTGTCCCCAAAAGCCTTATGTGGGTCGAACGCTGGACTTATTACCTATTCTAGGGGCTCGGTTTTACCACGTGAATGTAGACCGGATCATGTTATTATTACATTGACATAGCATCATTCTTTCCCTGTAACAATCTGCTGTCTTGATTGAACATGAAATGAAGTATCGTTGTCTTTTGTAATGTTGAATAAAATATATTAAGCGAAGCACCATAATTACACGGAATGATATGTATTACCTTATCTTTCTTATGTATAACTTTATTTTACTATTTTTAGCGGCGCTATAAAATCTTCGAGTAGTTTATTTATTTATTCTTTTGTGCAAAATAATGTACATAGGTGAGCTTCTAGCTCTTAGGCATTGTCTAAAAGCCGATACATATAGTTAGTAGTAGAATTAGACATACAATATACATTTTGACTTACAAAGATATGGTTACCATTGCAAATTTCACTTCATCTCTTACTTTGTAACTTCCAGTGGTTGATTTTAGTGTCGACACAAAGTTTGGCAGAGCTAAACTTAGAATTCAGATGTGATATTAGGGCTTTAGTTTTTGGTCTATACATCATTAATCTTTTTCACAATTTACGATATAATATGACGTGACACGTCATTTTCAATTTAGATAAAGGGAAGAAATTAAATATGATTTTAATTAATAAATTCCTAATTTGATTTAGCCTCTGTAGAGTTCTGAGAAAATAGCAAGAAATTCTGCAGTCTTTATTTCAATAATAAAGAAATATATAGCTTGATTTGTGCTCTACATTTTAGCCTCTACACTTAACCTTCCATCAGTCAACTTTATCATATTATCTTACTTGTTCGTAACACAGCACTTCCGACGAGCCGAACCAAGACAAGGTTATTTTATCAAAGGAATGACGCATAAATAAAATGTCCTTTTAAGTTTCTATGATATTAAAAGTTATGATAGACAAAGGTTCTCTCTATGATCGGTTGAATTATACAACTACTTTATAATTTATTACACATTTTATTGAACAGATTATTTTTTTAAACTATTCTATGTGATGTGTGTCTTTTTAAGTGACGTTTAAGTAAACCTAATAAAAGTGTTTAAGATATTTTTTGTTATTTACAAATAATTCATGTTGTTGCTATGATGATTATTTTTTCGTGACTATAAAAACTCACAGACATTTAAAAATAAAGTAAAAAAGTTTGGTAAGCCCTTGTTGTTGTTGGGTGTGTGTGTACATGTTGGTGAATATGAAATCTTGTGTATACAGACTGCGACGTAACGTGTGTTTTTATCATGGGTTAGGAACTAGGATTTGCTGATTTTGTTTAAATAACCTAGAACTGTCTACAATATTTATAAAATATTAAAAAGCACTCTATTAAAACTTTAAAAGAGTATTATATATTAAATAGCAACTGCTCATTGCAACCCCTGAAAAGTATTTAACAAGACTTTAATTGTATTTTTTTATGTTATAGATATGGTTCCACTATTTGCGACTATTTGTGCAAATATAACCTGTTTATATTCTACCAACAACAATTTTATCTGTTCTTGGAAAGAGGTCAAGACAAAGTTGTAAAGTTACAATTTTATAAGTGCCTAAAAAACTTGATATTCTGTTCAAGATCAACAGTTTTAATGACTACAGTAAATATTGATAAGGTGCTCAAAATTACTTCGTCATATATATATATATATATCATCGCTATATATATATATAAAAGTTCGCAATGTAAGGTCTTAGATTTTTGGTAATATTTTATTAAAAATATAAATTCACTTGGGTTTTAAGGTATATTTAACCAAAAACAAAATTCTGATAAATATATATTAAAATAAGTTTTAAACACATAACTACACATCTAAGCTCAAACTTTTAGATGTTGTCTCATTAAAAGTTTCAAATTATATTCACAGCAACTCTTTCGCAGTCTTCTACGATCCCACCAGCGCTGGCCGCCGAATCAGCCCCATCTCGGCCATACGGCCAACTGCCTTCCTGTGGGAGCGTCGGAACTAACGCGCCCTTCGTCTAGGCGGTTATGTAACAGACTCGAGGGAGTCTTGGGAGACTCATGGGCCATGGGGCCAAGAGTTCCCAGACCATACAGGGACGATACTCCCTGCCCTCAGCGGCGACCCGTTGTTAAGCCCCACCACTAGCTCTATATCGGCCGCAAAGAAGGAGAGATTGATAACACCATGGCGAATGTGTCCTACACGGCCCTCCGCGGATACGTGGGGGATCCGCGGAGGAGCCGTGGTGTGGTCGGCTATAGGGAGAGCGGCCTACGGAATACCGACACTCCTTTTTCCTCGCGACTCCACCTTGATTGCGAAGGACAGTGAGGGCGGCACACCTACCTCCTGAAACCCGTCTCTTGCACCCTCCTAGGTGCATCCAAAGCGGGCTTGTTCAGGCCTCCTCCATGGCCGGCAAGGTTCCTCTTAACTTCCCCTGCGGCTGGCCAGGCCGCACGTACTGATCCCCACCGCTACGACAAAGCGAGAACCTGTTCGGGGGGAGAGTTCACAAACCTGTTTCAACTTCTAACGTATTAAAATGGAAATTTTTTTATTAAAATTAAACCGCAATAACAAAAAATTATAATAGTTTGGCCGTTTCATACTATTATTTTTCTAATTTTTTCGATGGATACAATCAATCTTGTCCCTCCGTTTTGGCATGATTTTTAGTTTTGGATCACTCTGTATATTTTTAAATTATCTAAGCATAAAGTATCATTAGATCATCATTATTTATCTATAAAACATAAGTTAAAAAATATATAGCATTTATGTAACAAGAATATGAAAAATATGTCTCTGCTATTTTAGAATTACTATTTTTTCTTACAGAACTGACCATCCGCTAATCAATATTGAATCCCTGTGACCTGGAATAATATGAGCGAGCATCGATAGTGTTGATATGGGCTAGATATCCCGACTTGCGGTGAAATAGTTTTGACATACCACATTTTAAGAAGTTTATTTTGACCATAAACATCTAAACAGTTCATTCTAGAGGCGCATAATGTGAATACAATGGTTTGTATTTCCGCTTAACTTCCCCCGCTGTGAACTTTAAGTTACACCTGCTTACTTACGAAACAGGTTTATATTATTCAATTAGTTAATGTGCCATGATTTTTTAGGTTATATTTTTGTTTGAAAAATGTTGCCAATAAAAGCTATGAATACTTCGTTGCAAGAGTAAATGCTGGCGCTTTGCCAGCAGTGACAGCTGTAACTTAATACTTGAAACACAAAGCTAGAAAACAACTTGAAATGTTCTATCAAAGTCCGTATTAAAGTCACGGGCAATGGAAAGCAAAGTATTTTCTTACGCATTTAATCTTTAATATGTATTTATACACATTTTTTACAAAAAAAATCTTCATTTAAAAATCAGTTTTCAAAAAAAAATCCCCTATGTTCCAATATGACGTCCTATATGTTTTATTGTTAATATTTTCATGATTCACTTTTTCATTTTATTCTTAGTCTTCTCCGAAAAGGTCAAAAATTAAAACTTATGTACCTCATTACAAAAGTGAATTTAGTATTAGACTTAAAGTAATTTAATTGAATTTAACTCTTACTTCTAGACAAATATTTATTTATTTACATAATATTTCAAACGAAAATGTCTAAAGGTATTATCAAATAATGAATCGACCCAAGAAACTGCCGTAAAGCTACGCAAGCTCCAACAAATTTAGGGCAAGATGCCAAATGCTTTCACCTTAATTATGCAAAGTCTCTTGCTTCTATTCGGATAAACCCGAGCTTTAAGGCTATCCTGTAACTTTTTACAGGAACTGATTTAACGTTACGTAATATTTTAGATAAATGCTTAAAGACATTGCGTCTGAAAAAGTAGGCCTTGTTTTACAGTATTCACAACAAGTACATATCATTTAATAAACTTTAACTCGTAAATACTTTTTAGCATTACCGGCTAATGAATTAATTAATAACTAGGCTTACAGGGTTCGATACAGCGGATTAGTCAGTCTTTAGGGGCTGTATCGATATGTGTGTTATTCATAGTTTAGTGCTACAGTTATACAATAACTGAATTAAAGATATTAAAGTTACAATACGACTGCAAAAATGAATTAGAAAAATCTCTGGAATTCGTTGCCATCAGCGGTTCTTCCCCAACAACTGCGACATTTGGTTATTGAAGAAAAGAGCATATTCTTACCTGAAGGGTTGACAACGCACTGCCGTCGCTTGTGACTGTAAAAAAAAAATATATGGCAACAATGTGTTTTACTGCAAAGCGTATTCTCAACCTTATATATTTTTCTGTGTTAAATCCATCAACCAATGGCTTGTAAATATTGTTAATATTGCTACGGATTCGATGGGCTAAAGCTGTGTTATCTGTAAAAATATTTAAAGTTCTGCATATCGCTCGCTGTAGATATTTTTATCTATTTTTTGCATATTACATATTGACGATTGCAATAAATTTATTTATTCTCTCTTTATAAAAAGGGTGGTATTTATACTATGATTATATATTACACCTTAAAAAAACTAGGAAAATTTTATTTTATTATCAGGTCCACGGTATACCATATGATTTAAAAATTGCATATTCTTTAGGGGTAAAAATATTTGATTAGTCCATACTACTAATAATTTTATCATTTATTTCCGCCGTAAGTCTTTAGGTTAAAACTTTAAGCGATACAATAGTAGTTTTTCGGAAAACGGGTATAATTTTTCGGATAGTGATTTAAACATAGTAAAACGATTCAAAAAATATCCGTTTAATATTTTTTGTATAAGGAAATATGCACATTCAAGATTTATTTGACATGCGTTCACCTTAATTTAAAGTACGTACAGCTCAGCCGACGCTTCTTTTAAAAATATTGGCCCACTTTACTTTTTTAGAAGAAGATAACTTTATTTTAAAATAACTGTTGCACACGACTTCGTTCATGTAGTAATAAGTAAAAAAAATCTCAGTTTTTTCCAAAAAAAGTAGCCTGAGTTACTCCCAGATTTATATTGAAAATTCTGTCAAAATCAGATTAGCGATTCCAGAGATTAAACAGAATAGATAGACAGACAGACGAAAATTAAAAAAGGGTTTTATTTTATGTATCGGTTTTATATCACAATGTTATCATTTAGAATCGGTTATTTTGAAATTACAAACAAACGCTCCAATTTTAAAAATTTGTATAAAAGTTACCAAACATAAATAAAAAATAGCAGCCAGTGGCCAATGGCCGGCTATTGTGGTAAAATCTAGTACAATACGGACTTATTTGTTATACAATAACCGCAACGTTGTAAATTCATAAAGTCAAAGTCAAAGTCTTTTCATTTTCATCGACATTATAAGCCTGTGTTTAGTCCACTACTGGACATAAACCTCCTCTAATGCATATCTCCTACATTAGGGTTATTGAAGTATCCCACCACGACCAATGCGGGTTGGTGCGTGGACCGACTTTTTACATGCCCATCCGAGGCATGGATCATCTTAATTTTCAGACAATGGGGTGATCGGTCCAAATTACCCTAAACAACTGGGAAACAAATATGAAAATTTGTTGAGCCCCTGCAGGATTGGAACCCACGACATTTTTTTTAAAGCACACGCCCTTACCACTAGGCAACGGAGGCAGTCATTTTAATAAATCTTGAACATAATAATTTACAATTTTATTTTATCGAAATTTATAGCAACGTATTTTTATTAAGCTAATGACTTTAAAATAAGCTATTGTAAATATAACATCGGTTTTCCACGTAACGTTTGATTGGGAATAAACTTTTTATAAAATTTAAAAGAAGCTTCTGCACAAACACACATAAGTTATTTTTACTCTTCTTCAACTGATCTTGCTCATTTAAGAAACCCTTAAATAATTCTGAATTTAATTATTGCACTCCGCCTGTTTCCAAATATAACCTTAATAGCATTTTTGCAGAAATAAATCTAAAAGAGCGCTTCATAATTTTATTCTTTTATAGACATGTGCTAACGAAAAGTTCGCATATCGCCGAAAGCTTTTAAAACAATTTATTATATATATAATTATAATGGTCTGAAGTATTTTTTTGTTTGAATTTTTGCTTATGCTTAGTTCGTAAGAAAATTGATTATTTTGTAGTTAGTGGTCAGTTATAAAGTCAAAAAAGTCAAAAATCATTTATTCAATTTAGGCTCTACTGAGCACTTATGAACGTCAAAAATTATCCATTTACCACCGGTTCAAAAACTCAGACTCGTCCAGAGAAGCACCGGCAAGAAACTCTGCGACCTTTTTTCTTAAATATTAGTATTTACAAAATTTGACCAAATACATTTTTTTTAAGTTACAGGGATTTGAAGCTGAGAATATAAACTATTTCCACACATCTTGGTCCTCAATATAATTTATTACAGAATAGTAAGCTTTTTCTATAAGCGTTGTTTTGACAACTTTACGAAAGCTCGAATCATTCAGTTGCGTTTGGCAGGCATTTAATTTATTATACATTCTTATACTATTATACATGAAAGATTTTTTGGTTCGGGTCAGTCTAAATCTGGGTAGCTCTAGGGGCTCAATTCGACCCCTGCGCGGCCTAATATCTTTTTTAGCAAACATATGAATATTTTGACGCGCGTACATAATATTTTCAAATATGTATAGGAGTAAAATTTCAGTTTTATTAAAAACATTACGTAAAGATTCCCGTGAACCCAGATTGTAGATTGCCCTAACAGCCTGTTTTTGTAGTATAAATATTGTGTTCAAACCGGCTGCAGATCCGCATAATAATAATCCATAAGATAAGGCTGTGAAAGTACGCGTAATAAACTAGTTTTGCAGTTGCCTCGTCAGTCACCTGCCAAATCTTGCGTATGGCAAAGATTGCTGAACTTAGCTTCTTAGAGAGTTTGTCAATATGAGTCTCCAACTGCATCTTGGAACAATAGAATATCCAAGACATGTAGTAGAGCTTACGTAAGGAATGACCTCATTGTCAACTTTAATATTTTGAAAATCTGGCAACTTACAAAGAGTAAAACGTAAGCATTTAGTTTTGTACGCGTTAAGTACTAAGTTATTGGACGCAAACCAGTTTGACACAATATCAATTGTGTATCATAGGAGCTATATACTGAGCTTGTTAATGTTCAGTGTTTAAATATTATGCAATTGTAACATATGTTTTGTTCCAACATTTTCTCAAGTTAATATATTTGGATCTTTGATGTTTTCAATACAGTTTCAGATGGATTGATTAATATTTAATCTTTTATATCTTACGAGCAACATATTTATTTCACGTTAAAATAACGTTATAAGTACTAAAGTTACACTTCGTTACCCAAAATCCTACGCACTTTACCATTAGTCAACTTTTTTCTACGTATTTCATAAGAGATCTTTTTATTGAAAATTAGGAAAAAGTTTTGCAAAGATGACTTGAAAAATACAACAAAAATGAATTTCGTGTGACGACACATTGACATAGTTCTTAAAGGAATTTTCTTTGTGAGCCTCAGCTTTAGAAAGCGTTGAGGCTTTGTGATATTTTTAATACTTTTGTAACAGTTTATTTTTCTCTATTATTAGTTTGATAATAGTATTTTTAATAAGAATATCTACTATGTTCGTACATTAAAAAAGTTTTGTAGTTTTTTTTAATTAAAAAGATCCTTCTTTTTAATTTTCCTATGTTTCCATCTTTAATAGCAAAATAATTGAAAACCGTGTTTAATTGACAATGTACTTGTTCAAGATACGATATATATATTCATTTTTAAGTAAGTCGTTGTAAAGAGTATTGTATAGTTTTTAACACGTCAGAGTGTTGCTAAAGAACAATTTGAAGCACAAACATTTAATAGTCAACAGCGAAAATATCAAACCTAGCAATGAGATGAACACAACTACAATCTAATATATGGTAAATCTTACAAATTCACACTCGTATAAATAAAACTCAGGCTCACTTTAAGTGTTAGCTTGACATCGCTATGTTATTTCTTTTATAATTTAAACATATGTATTTTGAGCAGTAATTTGAAGTTTCCTTTGCACTACGCTAATAAAACATTCAAAATTGCAGAACTTCCTTTGGGCTTTTTTTAACTTTATGATACTCCAAAATTCGTTTATTTTTTTTTTTGAACCATGATTTACGACCTTACCCGCCTAAAATGTTAAGTAACTAAATCTTTCTTGTCATTTATTGCTGAATAACAGTAAGTTAGACTTGATATTAAGCCCATTGACGTTTTAGTAATAGACACGAATAATAAAAGCGCTTACTGATTTTTTAATTGAAATGTCTTGAATATATTAGATAAACTTGTGTATTTAAAGATGCCTAAGACATTTTTGTTTTAATACTCTGACGCAATTGCGGCTTCTAAATAAGGTAGACTTTTTATGAAGATTTAAGAATTAAATTAATGGTAACATTTAATAAATATAATAAAAATACTTTATTAAAGTATTTATTGGTTGTAGATTGTCCCAAAAAATGTAAATTATATTGGTTTGATATAATTCTTTATTTACTCCGAAACCTAAAATTCTCTAAAGGAAAATGAAGTTTCTTGTTAGAATATCTGCCAAGTCAAAATCGTTAGGGATAAATTTAAGTGCTGTTTGATCGGGTCGAGCTAGCTTTAGAACTGCTTATTCAGACATGCAACTATTTTGCTAGGTGAGCATAAAATTATAGAATAGAAAGAATAGCCGAAGATCAGAAGCGGTGGCGTGCATTAGGGGAGGCCTATGTCCAGCAGTGGACTAACACAGGCTGCTGATGATGATGATGATGAGCATAAAATTAATTATATGTGATAGTTATCTTTTTTCTGTATAGTAAGAAAGAAAAACTAAAGACCTGTGCTAAAGTTGTAACGTTAGTATATTTCAGTTATCGTATATTTTTACATAGATTGTTGGTTAATAATTTAAATACTATTTCATTAAGATAAAAACATTAATTAAAATAGAAACAGCATATACTTCAAAAGTTTGATTAATAAAGTTTTTTCGGTACTTATCTAGTAATATATTTTATAAGGCCAATTTTTTTGACATTTCCAAAAATTTTTCTGGAAAAAATTTTAACTTTATTGAAGAGGTACGCTTAATAAAAAATTATGTTAAATAAGTTGTTGTTTGAAATGAAAATATTAACAATCACAGTAGAAATCAAGTAGAATAAATGCTATACCTAACATAACGACATATTTTTTTTCTTAGGTGTCTTGTTACATCGTTATTTTAAATTTAAAGGTTATAGTGAGTTTTGTTGTTATCAAATCTCACAACCTTGGCATTATTAGACACTTCATACTACTTGATTACTTAATCACAAGTTTTAATCGGGTAACAGATAAGTAATTTAACTTAAATAACTTCATGTTAGCTTCTTTTTAATTTTAAAACCAGTGGTATTGAAATAGTATTGATTATCAAATAAACATTTCACAACAGGATGTATAAAATACAAACAAATGACAATGGGCACATTTAACCGTATTTACGTTTAAATGTTTATTTAAATATATGTATACTTTACACTCTGAAGACAACTTATATACAATTTGAATAAGTTATCAGTTGAAAATAGTCAACATTTAAAAAAACAACCCTTTCAAAACGATATATGACAGATAGCTTAAAACTAAATTCGTATATTTTGTTTTCTCGTGATAAATATTGATTGGTAATCACCGGCATTGAAATGAAACACAAAGCCTGTGTTATCGTTATCACAATAATAGTATATATATTTCTTTAATAATATGGGCTACATTTTAAATACATTTCCATTAGTATTCCAAAGAATGAAGATTTTATCTAGGCGTATTCATTCTCTCGTTCTTGGGAAATTATGAAATTTAATCTTATGATTTCGCGGATTTAAAAAACTTGTTGTGTTCCAAACATGCACAGAAATATGATGAAAAGTGTGTTTCAGAACGTATCAATATAATTTCTTATTATTTTTGATATGTATATATTTACATATGATGTTATGGTTATATATACCTCAAGATTACTAAAATAATTAGTGCAATAGATATTAAAGAAATTCACAAAATTTCGGCTTTAAAAACCACAACCTCGTGCGATATAATTGCACACGCTGTCGAAACCATAAAACATAGACATAAACTGTGTTCTTCATAATTGTATGTATTTAAATGGTCTATAAAAAAAAAGTCTGTAGTCTAAAGTCTGCAAGCGCATATATTTTATTAAGAATAACCCACAATAGTCATTTTAATGTAAAACATTGTCAAAATTGCAATATTTATTTTAGGTACTATAGTGTGGGTTTACATAAAAGATAATGCATTTAAAAATTCTTCATTTCATGTGCATTTAACGTGTCTTACATAACATTTTAATTAAATTAATACCTTAAAAGATATTAGAGATTTAGGATGCAGTGGCATAAACAGCGGGACTGTTTTTTCACCGGTTTTACCGGCTTATAATGTCAAAAATAGTTATATGCTGTTTGAAATCAGTCATATTTTTTGTTAAAATTTCACTTCTTTACGTCGTGAAATCAACCTTTAAATAATAACAACGTATCATCTAAGGTTATAAACTTAACAGAAGCTATGTGCTTTGACAATTCGTCTATATTTTATTACTGAACAAACTTCATCATAGCAATTTATTCATACAAAAATTATATGTAATTATGCAACTATCAAGTAAGCTTGAGGTTAAGTGATGAAACTTTAAACAGCTTGTTTGATTGAGAATGTAAAAATTGTTTGTGAACTAATTTAAAATTTCCTGTCTTAAAATTAAGTCTGGACTTCCCAGGTGATCACAGTATAATTTTTCGTTTCTTAGCAGATAGCATATTTGATCGCAGTGAATAATCACAACAGACTAATTAATTATTTTATTTATTTTACACTTTTTGTACAAATTTCCTGCACTGACGGACTCAAAGCCAAAAACATTCTCCCAGTCAACCATTGGGTGATATAAAGTATTTTTAGAAGGTGCACAATGTTATTCAAAGTGAAAAAAAAATTATAATGAACTTAACTTTTTAGACATTACATTAAAAGTAACTTTCTCAACCGATTAAAGCTCATAGTCATCGGAATATAATTGTCTGAATGCGTTACACCAGGTACACCAAAAAGCGAACTCCATTTAGCTATACCCTGTTGGTTCCATCCACTTGCATTATTAAATTTAAAGTTAAACAACAGCATCATTACGTTCAGCTACAAACCTGGTATCGAGACGTTCTAGTCTCTGAATTTACTTGATGAGCAAAGCTATTTCCACAAATTAGTAATATTTAAATTTTTATTTCTAAAGTAAAAGATGTGTATTTAAACCGAGTGTAGAAGGATCTATTTTTCGTAGGCCATCTCTAAAACAAAGGGTTTTGTATAATAGGTCGAGATAAATCGGTTGAAGATTATACACTTCAAAATATTAGCTTTTTTACCATCAGCAGGATGTCCAAGACTTCAAAAAATGGTACATCCAGTAACACTTTGGCCATGGTGGTCAATGATTTAGTTGAGAAGACCTTTTTGCTTCGTAGCAGGAAAATGTTTTCTGCTTCCAAATCTTCTGACACAGATGATTGATGTAGAGTTCAGTATAAAAGAGTGTAGCCTATAATGTAAACTAAAATTCATATTTTTTAAAGATAATAACGCATGGACTAATAAAAAGTTGCGTAGATAAGAAAAATTAAAGTTTATTGTTAATCACCCACCAACCCGCATTGGACCAGCGTGGTGGGATACGGTCCAAGCCCCCGAATGGATAGGGGTGTATTAGGGGAGGCCTATGTCCAGCAGTGGACTAACAAAGGCTGATGATGAAAGTTTATTGTCCTAAAATAATCAAGTCTTCGAAATTTATATTACTTTAAAAGTTCGGAGGATCATTTAAACGATAAGTATGTTTTCTTTGATAATTTGCTACAATTATTATATTACTTATCATATCAAAGGAGGAGGATAATATTTATAACTTTAGTTATATAACTTGGGCCTCATCAACAATAGTAACTTCTAATTAATGCTATTGTGAGTTAATTTTGATTTAAATACTCACGGATTGCAATTTTGAAGCTTTTTTTTAAAAAAAATATTAAGCTTCCTCTTATTCTGCTCTAGCTTTGAGCCAAGCTTTATCTTATTTAATATGATAAATACGTGCTATTCAGGCTTAGCCTCTAAAATCAAACAAAAAAAGAATAACTGAATTTTAATTTTGAGATTTTCATAGCATAAAACAATGACCGTCTTGTCTACCAACTTTATTTAATTTTTAATATTATCTTTGGCGTTAGATTAAAATTATAAATATGTACGACTATAGACATGAACTATAAATGTATATTTAATTTAATGTTTATTAAAATTGAATATGTATAACGCTTTACACGATATTTAATTAGGGATTTATAATACTTTTAAAGTTTAAATAAAACAATGTTAAATTGCAACAAAGACAGTAACCATAATGATAATTTATGGAAATGTGCCTACGACCCTTCCCCCATACTAATTGATAAAATAGAAGGATGTCACGTTCATTAAAAGGAAGGAGAAAGCATGGAAAGGAAATTAAACAGAAGTTATACAATGAACAATAACGAATGGATGTTTCACTTTAACATTTTCTTTGTTATTAAGAGTTATTTTCAAAACTTTCATCTTTCATTGTCTTATTCTTTTTTTTAATCCAGCTTACGAAATTATCTTTCTGCTGCCTATAATTAATTTTACTTTTCATTGCTACTTACAAGTTAACAACGGAATGTAACATTGGACATGATTTTCCGGACATTGGACAAATGTTTATGTGTGTAATGAAATGTATATTTTCACAATAAAAATTTGTAATACGCTTAAAAAGTTAAGAAACTTCTTATTTAAAATGTTAGTAAATAAAAGCTTACATTAAACTACTACTTCGTAAGATTGGTGTGAATGCATAACTTTGTTAAATTATTCACTCATATTTGAAATTATTGCTTTAAAAGTGTACGCAATCATATTGCCAGTTATTTATTGCCATACAATTGATTGCAATAAGTACACATATTTCAGTCAGTTTTAATAATACCAGTTTTATGAAACCTGTGTAAGCATAAAAATGCACTTGTTCACTTGATATGTTGCAAGGGCGACAAAACATCTAACCTTCAAGCTATTATGATTTTGTTTTGCTTATTTAAACCGAAATTTTACAAAACCCTCTTATATGAAGTACCTTTGTTAGCATGCGGGCTTTCGTGTTACATAATATTTGTGCACTCATTCGGCATTCTTACGGGAGAATATTAATGTAATTTTGCGTAATTTTGAACTCGTTAATTTTCTTCTTATTGCTAAGCCTTATTTTCTAACAGGACAATTAGAAAATATATAATTTGTTCTTCAATATTATTTGTACCTGATTTATGTTGTAACAGCATTTTATTAGCTATACGTAGATTAGTAAAGATTATAGACATAAAGAAAGAAGGTAGTTTAATAATTTTTGAACGAATTCCCAATAGAAAGAGATATCCATTATGGAGCGTACGTTTTTTATTTATCGTCGCTGTCAAACCAAATCCTGCTATGTGTCATTTTGAGATTTTGACCATAGCGGACAGTCCATTGCCTTATTCATCAAATGAAAGAACAACTATGACCCTATCACAAATATTGGTCAAACTACGACCTCTTAAAAATAATTCTATGTGCAGCAGCAAGAGGTTTGTCAAATAAAACCTGTTATGTGCCATATTGCCACATAGCCACATTTTATTTGACCACGAGCAATAGCTACAACCTTTGTGCCGATACTCTAAAACCTGATAAGTATTTAATATAAACATTACTTATTTTATCACACGCTCTTATCCGATCTAACGTACCGTTTTTTCATGATATTGACGTTAATTATTAAAGTTATTTCAATATATCTTCTTATTAAAACCTTATTAAAACATTTAAACATTTAGACATAAAATCTAGTATTTGATAATTTTTTAATTTTAAACGGAATAATAAAAAAATCTGTTTATTTGTCACGTAGAATACAAATAAGTTAGCGTATTATAACTGTATCGAAAGATACTGTATTAATTCTAGAAGGTTTACTTTGAAAATCATTGTTGAAAATCAAAATATTGTAAAAATCAAATTATTGTACATGAAAATGTACAAAAATTTTCAAAGTAAACCTTCTAGTAAAATTTTTGGGAAAAATCTTTTTTTAATATCTCGAAACTAAACTTTAGCTACATAGCAGACTTTGGTTTGACAACGACGTTATGTTACTTTGTTGCTGCGCTTCTAGAGCTCCAATTTATATCACTTTTTTTTTTAAATAGCTGGTTATAATTGCCATGTGGTACCATTTTTAAATATTACTTTGTGATTGATAATTTATCAGATGTTTAAGACATAAAAAAAATACTGCGTCAATAATTACAACCTTGTGCGAATAAATTGCAAACGTTGTCTGAAACTTACGATACGGACTTACACTATCGTTAATATAATTGCACTTCTGGATTTGGTCTGCAATAAAGTCCGCGAGAGCATATATCTATGTCTGAAGTAAAACCCATCATTATCATCATCACCTTCCATCTACCATCACCATCATCATAATACACCCCTATCCATTAGTGGGGTTTTGGCCTCCCCTAATACACCCCGTATTAGGGGAGGCCTATGTCTAGCAATGGACTATCACAGGCAGTGTCACAATGTTAAAAAAAATAATTTTATTATTATTTTCAGATATATATTGAGATAAAACAGTCAGTACATTAATTTCAGTAAATATAGTTCTCAGCGATATTTTGGGACGCAGGTTATAGACTGCTCACTCTCTTTTGAATTACAAAAATAGTATTTATATCAGCCACGTTTTCATATCAGAATAACTTGTACGTTTTTTAATTAACTACATTTTATTGTTATATATTAGGATAAAGTGTAGTTAATTCGAAATAAATTATAAAATGTCATGTATGTAGAAAAAAAAGTGCCATTGCCAAGCTATTTACCTGCAAAAATCTTAAAAAAATGCTCTATCACAAATCAAAATCACCGCGCAGCTTCGTTCTCGTGTATTCGTGTTTATATAATCAAAGTCAAATATCTTTATTCAATATGGAAGCATTACACTTTCTTTTTGGTTGTCAAATAATCTACCTCCGGTTCGGAAATGGAAGCCTCTGATCCAAGAAGAACCGGCGTAAGAAACACATCGGGACTTTTTCTTTTTCCTTTTCTTCAATAAATTTTCAAAACTTTTACATAAAACCATACATTTTACTACTTTGAAATAGCCTGGAGCGAACAGTTCATTACCAGGTGTGTTATCTATCAAGTAGTCATTGCAACAATAATATCCTTTAACACAAACGTTCCTTTACAACTTTTTAAATTTATTTACAGATAAAAGCTGAACGTTTTCTGGTATTTTATTGTAGAAGAGTATACATTGTCCCATGAAAGATTTCATCGTTCTTCGGAGCCTAGTTTTGGAAGAACATATTATCTTATTCCTAGTATTTATATTATGTGTGTCACAATGTTTTACAAAATCATTTTTATTTTTATGAACATACATAATATTTTCAAATAGTATTGAGAAAAACAGTCATTACATTAATTTCTGTAAACATTTTTCTCAGCGATTCTTTGGGACCAGGTTATAGACTGCTCGAATCGCTCTTTTTGAATTATAAAATAGTATTAATATCAGCGCGTTTCCCACAGTAGAATGCCATAAGACATTATACTGTGAAAATAACTAAAATATACTAAACGGGCTGTCTCAACATCGTTAATTGTCTAATTTTTTGACTGCATAAGCCGCTGAGCTAAGTTTACTCGTTAGCCTATAAATATAAGGGCCCCATTGCAGTTTAGAATATATTGTGATGCCAACAGTGGATTCTACATGGTCCAGCGCTTCTCCATCAACGACCACATCACACCCAGCTTGAGGAACATTAGGAGTCGCAAACCTTATACATTTCGTTTTATTTTTGTTTAACAATAAATTATTTGCACTAAACCAGTATTTTACTTTTGAGAGGGTATTATTTACATCGTCATTTTGCAAATTACGTCGTTTTATTCTAAATATTAAAGAAGTATCATCAGCAAATAATACAATCTCGTTATTGTTCTCAACCTGGTGTGGTAGGTCATTGATATAGACCAGGAAGAAAAGGCCCTAAAATAGATCCTGTGGGACTCCCATACCTACCTGCGTCCGGAGATCTCTTGCCGTTCACGTCAACTCTCTGAGTTCGATGGCTCAAGTACGAAGTCAGAAGGTCGAGTGCGGCATTTTGACACCATAGTGGCTTAATTTACTGACCAAAGTATCATGCTGTACACAGTCAAATGCTTTGGTTAAGTCCTAGAAGACACCTAATGCATCGTGTACCCTTCCCATGCCTCAAATATAGTCTTAATAAGATGGACACCTGCATCGGTTGTAGAACGACCGCGTAGTAAACCATACTGTTTGTTATTAAGCATATTATGAGAGTTAAAATGTACAAGTAATTGGTTAAGAATTATTTTCTCGAAAATTTTACTAAGCGCAGGCAGTATACTAATAGGTCTAAAGTTATTGGGGTCTGTAGTACTGCCTGATTTAAATACCGGAAGAACTTTACTGTGCTTCATAAGGTCAGGAAATTTACCACATGTAATACAATCATTAAAAATAGCTGCAAGGCAAGGTGATATAACATCAATAATAGAATTTATCACCTTAACCGAGATCCCCCACAGATCTACAGTTTTTTTAATGTCCAGAGATTTAAAAGCGGACACAATATCTTTATCGCTTACATTACTAAAATAGAAATTATCTTTACATTCTTTAATATTTTCTTTTAATAAAGACTCTGCAACAGTTGGAGAAGAAACAAGTGACTTGGTGGTAAAAACAGGAATGTCTGAAAAACATCTTTCAAAATAGGATGCAACATCTTGATCAGAATTTATTTTACTATTATTAACATTTAGCCGAATTTCAAAGTTCTTGTTTAAGCCCTTCCTGTTTCACCAGTAATTATTTTCCAAGTCATTTTTATTTTGTCGGATGCACCTTTAATTTTGTTTTTATGTAGAGTGACTTCGCTGTCAGCACACTTTTCTGAATGTTTTGGAGTATACATTAACATATGTCACAAAGGATTGATTGTGATTGTAAGTCTTTTCACTATATAGTTCATATAATCTTTGTCTGCTCTTATGTATTCCAACTGTTATTGAATTAACAAATACCCAAAGGTCTTTTATTATTTCTATGTTTTTGAATATACCAAGCCTATCGATGCTCGTTCATGAATTGTAGGGCACTGAGATTTAATATTCATAAGCGGATGGTCAGTCCTCTGAAAATAGCAGAGGTAAACTTTTTATATCCTATTTCATAAATGCTTTCACGTTATTTTTATTTTTGTTAAAAAGTAACGATGTATTTATTATACCCAAATGTTAATTATTTAAACAACATTTAGACCTACAATAATTGTTACTAATTCTAGCAAGAATGAATATTTATTCTTTTATTTAGTAAAAGAACATATATTTAAGTATTAACCTTAAAAATAAGTTTAAATAAAGACGCTCAATTGTTCAGCAAGTTTTGTGCAAACTGCCAAAGCATTAACCTGTATTGTTTAGAACAGGTTGTTGAACTCCAGGTATTTAAAACCTTTTATTTTAGGGTTTATTCGTAATGTGTGCTTTCAAGTCAGGTCAAAACCAAGGCAATATTTCACTTTTAGTGATTTTATAGTATTTTATGATATTCACTGTTTCGTGTGAATATTAGCAGTCTGTTTATCGTATGCCGGTGGTAGGTCCGCTTTTTACAAGGGACCGTCTGGGTGGGTACCACCGCGGTGCCAATTTCTACCGCAAAGCAATAGTGTGAAAACACTACTGTGTTCCGGCTTGAAGGGCACCGAAGCCAGCGTATTTACTGGGTAAACGAGACTTAACATCCTATTTCTCACGGTAGGCAGCGCGTTGGTGATACCTTTATTGCCAATGTCCATGGGCGTCGGTGACCAGTTTCCATCTGGTGGCCCCGACTGCTCGTCTGCCTGCGTATGCAATAAAAAAAAATGTAAAAATGACAGTTATGTTATCTGTATTTATATAGACATGAAGATATGGTCGTCGAAGTTTAAGTTATTTAGGGCCGGTACTCGATCTTCAAAAAACTATCTCTTTTATTCGTGATAAATATTTTTACTGAGTTAAAAAAATTATAAAATGTCTACATTTAAATCATATAACTAGAGCTATTTATGAAAAAAGTTGGACCTCAACAACTAAATTGCAAGCATTCGTAAGATATTCTCCTATTGGAGGGCTCATTATTGACGATTACCACTGGAAACGCCAACAGCGATAACATTCCTGAGCCAATATAATGTCGCTTTAGGAATAGACAGAATTTATGATTGATAATATTATTTCTCTTTGAATTTGAGGTAGGCTTAACCGATTACTAATTTCTAGTATTTAAATTAATAAATTAAAAAGCTGTAAGGATTTTTTTTGATGTATCGTGTAAGTAAAAACATTACAGTGCCCTATTGTTGCAAAAAGCGTTCAGTAAAAAGAAGGGGAAGTTAAAGAATGCGTCTGTAATGCGGGTTTCTGGACTAAGACATATCTTAAACATTTATTTAGTTAGCAAAGTATCGTTACCCCGACTTGTCGTCTTTGAGGTATATATTGTGAAAGAGCAGTGTTAAAACTTTCGATAAATTATTTTTTTACCAGGTATGCCTAACGATTTTGTATTTAATAGTTAAGAATTCATATTTATTCTATTTAATAATTATACATTCTTGAAGAGCACTGTTTTATATGTCTGTGGAAATACGTGTATAATCGAGAATATATAATCATACTAAGCATTGGAGAACCGGTCTCTCACAAAACTGAATTCTTCTCAACAAAAAGTAATATATTAAACAATTTTATTTGAGTTTACTACAAATTCAATAAAAAAACGCTGGATAGTCATTTAACAAATTCTCTGTGAAGACTGGTGCGACCCACCCAGACGGTCCCCTGTAAAAAGAGGACCTACCGACGGTAAGTTTGTTTGTAACATTGAAGAAATATTAAAAAAAAATACTTTGTTTAACTTTCTTTTCTTTATCCAAGTAGTAACCGATAACGCATTGGGCGCGTTGGGCAATGATAGCTTTTTTATTTAATATTTTTGAATCCATTATATTTGCTTCCTTGCTTTATTATTTTAAATCATAAATGATATTGCATAGTTACATGTCACATTACAATGTGCTTACAGACCTGTCAGTAGATCGCTCATTTTCAAAACGAGCTTACAATCTGAAAATATGAAGAATTTAATGTCTTTCAAATCATATTCTTCAAGGAACAGTTTCAATTTCATAACAACCTTGACCATTTCGATTTAGCATCTTAACGTATTACGATGCCGATTGTTATTTTATGGATCGTTTTTCTTACGGTCTAAATCCGGAATTGAATTTGTTAAAATAACTTTATAAGCTTCTTACCTTTAGCCTAGTTAATTATATTGGATTTGGATTACTAATTGGGAAATCATAATGGATATTTTTATGATATAAGATTTAAAAAATTGCTATTGAATTTAAGCACAAAATCAAAAAAATAATTATACACTACAATATATACGTAAATATTTTACAATTAACATAAAATACTCCATAAATCATGCCGAAGTAAAATAACCTTTCAATTTTAAGACTGTTATTATCACGTTTCATTTTTTTTTTAAATATTAAGAACTAATATGTCTTAATAAAATCTAAAGCATGCAAGCTAAAGAACCGTAAAGTCATAAATGTTTTAAAACGGAATTTGTGCGCAAGCACCAATAGGCCTAGCCTTAAATACGCTACTATGACAATACTTTCCAATTAGTAGTGTGAACATATATATATATATATATATATATATACATTGTTGATGAATAACTACGAGAGAATGATTAGAAGCGGTGCAAAAGCTATTAAAACCGCATCTTTTTGTCACTTTCCAACTTGCATCATCTTACCTTATCATGTCTAATGCTAATAATTTCTCAGGAAATAGGTGTCATAAAAGTTTTATCCAGATCTTTATTACCGAGACCTTTAGAATAAAAATCATATTTACAATTATAAAATAAAAAAGAAAAATTAGTTTTAGATTTGTTAAGATTTTTACCATTTTGTTTTTCATTTGTTATTTCATCTGGCTACCACCGATCACCGGCACCAATGACAATATTATAATTTTTTCAGCATTAGAAATTGCCTATTTCAGTTATCCGAAAAGAAACATCCAATTTACTTAATCGACCAATATAAAAAGTAACGCGAACAGAATTCAAAAGAGTGATACAATCAATTTCGCTGAAGCTTTTATCTGCCAGGAGACATAAAATGCTATCGACATTTAATAAATATTGTTTTAATAGCTTAGTGTTAAAATTGAATAGATGAATGTTTTCTATTGTTTACGCGAATACTACTATTTCGCGATAAATAAAACAGTTTACGAATTTAATGGCGTTTAATTACTTTACAATAATTTATAATAGCATCTGACTTTTAGACCCTTTGCATGTCACGGTCGCAAAATTGTAAATAGCTTAACGTGTTAAATCAGTATAACTGTAATATTTATCATGCAGTATTAGTACGATCTGAGTAATTAATGGTAAACATAACAACATACATCCATTGCTTTTTAAACTTTACCGGATTTTTTTGGCGCTTGTTTATTTTTCCCAATGCTATACTCAAAAATTATGTAAATTTTATGATGCTATATTAGTTGTGAAAGTATTTTGAATATTTAGTCTGACTAAATGTTTTATGGTGCGAATGTATGAGCACATTAGTCGGGCTTTATTTAATCGTTAATACATCCAAATCAAGATGTATCTTTAAATGTACCGTCTTACTTAGACTCATATACAAAAATTTGTCCACAAATGATTTAAAGTAACAATTTTCCTAAGATATTAGAACTAGATCCAGCGTTATTGAAAACGTATAATTGATTTGTTCAATACTTCATAAGGGCTTTGACTTTGGGATCTTTAAAAATCCTTTTTCACAACAAACGAGTTCCTTCGGGCAAATATCGTATTTATAGGGCAACCTATCGAGAGTGAGGAGCTTTTTATTTTGAGAATAGGAGCAAGAGCTTTTGCAATTCATTAGAATTTTTTTTTTAAAAAGTGCTTATTATTTATATTATAATAAGTTAAATCAATAACTAAGAAGTCCGTGATCTTTCATTGACTTTTACTCAAAACTTAGCATTTGTTTTGGCGTTATGCATTTTTACAGATTTAGAGCAGATTGCATTTATATTTAAACAGTATGAAGCTCTTGACGTCGTGCCTATTTATTTCGGTTTATTTTACAGTTATTATAATATTGCAAATAGTAATAACGTTATATGTTTGATAGATAAGTAAATATCATATATATTTTAGGGAAATCGCATAAAATAAATTAAACGGTTTAAAAAATAATTATGAAAAATTTTGTTTATTGATTCTTTGCTACGAAAATTTAACTATTTATTTAAATCAAAACTACTCGACGTACGTTTTTGTTCTTAGCGAATAAGTGATTTAATATTTTGAATTAACTCATACATTGAGGACAAAGAGACAGCTGGTTGAATTTTTACCTCTTTCCTTTTTTGTGCTTGATTCATATGTTATAACTATATTAATATCATTTTCAGCATTTTTTTTTAAATATAGATCTTGTGAGCTTAGCAATACCATCGTAAAAAAAGTTCTGTATATTTTTAACTATAGAGTTGTTATCATAGCACAAAAGTAAGAGTCCTTTAATAAAAGACCTTGCTGATTTACAACAAGTCAACATCGCTTGGCTACCGATGCTGCAACGTCATTAGTCGACAGCATTTTTTAATTATTGTGAGAGACATCTGCTTATCTAGATCCATACCTTAAAAAAATCCAATTTTTAAACAAGTTTTGCCGGCTTCAAAAAAGAAAATTTATTTAACGTACCAATTTGGGAAGTTCTTTTCTTATCATAAAATATGAATTATTTATAAAGTTGTTTTTAAGAAAGAGCAATGCTTCTATGGTGAACACATTCATTTATCAAATTTAAGTTCCTTTTAATAATTATAGCAATTTCGATAAATTTATGAATAGATGCTATTTTAAGTAAGTAATGTACTGTATGTTTTCATAAAATAACAGCGGTCTTGGTTGTGCTTCAAATTGATTGAAGTCTGACCCAATAAAAGTGTAAAAACTACTAGTTGGGATAAAATATGGGGTTTGCAATGCAATGAGGGTTACTTATATGAGCATTTATACAGAAAGAAGAAAAATTATACGCCCATAGTTTTTTACACGTACAAAAATTTGTCAATAATAATAAATTATTGTGTCATGTCTAGAATTTAGTATTACATGATTTAGAAAATTATAATTTAAATATTTTATTCACGAAAAACGATTAGAAAACATATAATATTCTGACAAATCGATGTACATTCAGAAGGATGTTTAAGTTAAGTACTCCTATACACGCTAAGTAAAGTGGTTCTTTGCGTGTTGAGTTTTATTTCAAGGTTATTGATGTTGCTTTATACATTGCTTAAACCTTTTTAGTAAAATAACAGTGAACAATAAATTTAAGACGGTTTAGATTTGGAATAGATGTACACGAATTAATCCACTGAAATGGCACTGAAGTGGCGCTATTCAGCGTTTTGGTCGAAAAAGAGGGAGAGACCGATTAAGAGAGACTGAAAAAAGGAAGACCGTACTGAGAACAAAATAGTCATGGAGTGAGATTGGGAGCAAGCATGCGAGAAAGATCGAGAGAAGGAGTGAATATTGCGAACGACGCGCAGAGCTCCGTCGTTCGGACAAAATCGTTACCATTTGACCCCGTTTCCCAGGTGAGCCAGGGGTCATTCCATACTCCTCGGGAGTGTAAGTGGCCCGAAATCCACTAACCTCTCCGGCGTCATCGGCAATATCCGGTTTGACCTTGGCGTGTATAGGTTGGGCGTTAATAGTCATTATGTCAATGGCGCCCAACGCCTCCCTATTGTGACTCGCGTTGAAGTGCCGTTGAAAACTGCTAGTGACAACCCTAATATTACTCGAAACCTGTTTTCCGAATCATTAGTTAATTTTACATTTAGGTATCTAAATCAAGTGAATTACCAAGTTCAATAGACTACAAAATTTTCAAACATATACGAGTAGCTGTTAACCAGATAATATGGTACGGAAAAAATTTTAATATCAGATGTTATCTAATTACATTTATCAACTCTGCTAATTTTAAAACTGCTTTTACTGCACATATTTTAATTCCTTTGCCCTTATTAATAAATTATTAAGCATAAAACTTATAAGGAACTTTAGAAACTAAAAGATTAACTCCTGATTGAACACGTTGTTAGGAAACAAACAAATTTAATGAAAAAAGAAACTCACTCGGTGATTCCCCAGACCGATTAAAAAACATTAGAACGTCCAAATGGAAATGCTTAGTTTCATCTTGACGTGTACCTTGCATGTAACTTGTTTTATATTTACATGAGTTTATGGTTTCACATAAAAATAATATTGCTTATGGCACGATATAATATTGTATATTGCAGGTATAAAACTCTATCATACATAAACATTGAATTTCGTTACGTCGGTTAAGTTAAGAAAAGTACATGAGAACACAAACATAAATAATTTTTAAGAAATATTGCAAATATCTTACGTATAATTATTTCTTTTGTTTACGCAAATATTACCCATTATTGAATCTAAGGACTTTTAGGATTTTATCGCGTTTATTTTACATATTTAAATTCCTGACGTTTCAAACACTTTCGAGCGGCCGTGGTCACGGGTGGACTGAGATGTCAAGCGTCTTGTTGCCAGGGATGAAGCAGCCACATCTTAATTTTAATTATTTATTTTTAGTCTGTACTCCGACCTATGCAAAATGAACTTATTTTAACATTACAGCCGGCAGTGGTATTATGCTTGGGTTTTAAAACTTTTGGTGGTAAAACGAACCATCTTCTTTATTGAAATTCGAATATTTTCTTATCTCAATAGCCTCACGGATCATCCTTGGTAGGAATCGGTGGTCGATAAAATCTGATGTAATGGTTTGTGTGATTTAAAGTATGGTCAAACATAGCCGACTTGTTGGGTCTTTTATGTTTAATGTCAGCTATATGTTCCTTCACGCGAGTTCTTATTGCTCGCTTTGTTTGTCAATCCATGTCCACTCTGGATCTTGTTAAGGAATATTGCACTTGATAGGCGGTAGGAATTGACCAATCTTCTTCAGTGGCTTGAAATAAGTTTTGATTGAAGCCTGCCTCAAAATGTAGCCAATCTTGTTTGTTACATCTCTTACAAAGGTAGAACAGCAGGTGCTTGCTCCACTGTGGCTGCCTTCACTCAGTCACTGTGATGCTGCCGCAGCGCAGCAGGCTTGTTATCTCGCAGTCTTACTTAATATGTTGTAGCTAGCCGCCAGGTGTTCATCATCACAGATCTCACTCGTGCTCTCTGAAACAAAGATTTGTCCACAGTAGCTAACTGGGATGGGTGATGGTGTGAATTACCGTTTAAATATTTATTTGTATGGGTTGGTTTCTATACACAGTATGGCTCAAGGCTCATATTTATCAGGATTGCGAATTATTAATACATCAAGAAAAGCTAAAGAATTATTATTTTCTAACTCCATAGTAAACTGTATTTTTGGATTTATGGAGTTAAGGTGGTTTAAAATGCATTTATTTTGTTATATGGTAAGATAGTAAATGTATCTTTTACATAGCGCTTATAAAACCTTGGATGAATGGGAGCAGTGAGTAGGCCTTCTCCCAAAGTCCTCCAAAAATGTCAGCATCAATAGGAAACACTGGGCAACCCATCGCTACACCATCCATCTGCATGTAGAACTCATCTTTCCACAATAAATAGCCTGTACTTCTGGCTATTTATACTAATTTAAAATGATAAAATAAGTTAATTTTACTAGGTTGGAAAACAGACTAAAAATAATTAATAAAATTAAGATCTAAATCCGCTTTAGCACTAGCAGCAATGACATATCATTTTACACCGTGATTACGGCCGCTGGAAAGTTTTCAAAACCTCGGAAATTAAATATGTAAAATATACGCTTTAAAATCGTCTAAATGCAATAACTTACGTAAACAATTATCAAATGGACGTTGAAAATACATCTGTGAATTTTATTCTTT
Organism: Lamproptera curius; assembly: GCA_029286875.1. Taxonomy (NCBI): domain Eukaryota; kingdom Metazoa; phylum Arthropoda; class Insecta; order Lepidoptera; family Papilionidae; genus Lamproptera; species Lamproptera curius. The sequence continues at coordinate 455,914 of JAGSMT010000189.1, forward strand.
TTTAATCAATTACAGAAATGTTAAAGTTATTATTGCTAAAACTAACAAAACACGACTTATTACTGTAGCATTTAAATAAGCATAATTAACTCTTTAAGAAGTTTACTCGTAGGTTCTACGTTGTTTAAAAGTTATTAATCATTTTAATTAAAATTTTATGCTTCTTATCTTCATAGAATATGTATATATTTCATTTCAGCATAGGTTGAAATATAATTCATGTTCCATTTATATATTATGTTAAAAGTTTCCGATGAAAATAAAAGTATTTTTGTATTAATTATTTCAATACAATTCTCGACATATATTAAGCTAACAAATTAAAAGCATCCATCCGTTAAAACACATTTAATGTAGTGTACAATAAAATAAATTGTATTTAGTTTTCTTTTATATTCTTTTAAACTAATTTCCTGCATATCATCAATATTATGCAAATAATTATCTCAATTCCATGTAACAGAGGCCTTAATACGAACTGTAGAAATTACCTTTGACATCTGAATGGCCTTAACGATACGAAATCCCCATCTCTGTGATCGCCTTTGACAAATGCAATTTCATACCTCAAGCAATTAGGGACCAAGCCTTAATAGTGTCTCACATCATATCAGGTTTCCAAAGAGATGTTTTGGTTTGTTATATCTTTGAAACTTACTTTAAACTAAAAATCTTTACTATTATTATAAAGAGAAAATGTTTTGAGTTTAAAATTGTTAAACTCAAAACTTACTGGATCGATATAAAAAAATTCTTTCACCATTCAGCTACAGCTACATTCACAGAAACATGTTATTTTTTTATAGGCTATTTTTTAACCCAGAAAAATCCATTTTAAGAATCTAATAATAACACGGGCTGAGCCGTGGACAGACTGCTAATCTACTATATAATTACGAAACTTTAGAAGTTATATGCCTAAAGTTATGTTAACTTGTTTTAGGTGGTTAATCAATTTAATCTTGTTTTACATAAGGTTACATTATGTCTTATAAGTAGATATAGTTTTCTATGAAGAAGTGATTGTAAAATCCTAAGATCAATCATCATCATCAGCCTGTGATGGTCCACTGCTGGACATAGGCCTCCCCTAATACACTCCATCCATTAGGGATTTTGGACCGTATCCCACCACGCTGGTCCAATGCGGGTTGGTGAGTGAAACGACTTTTTATATGTCCATCCGACGCATTAACCATCTTGTTTTCAGGCAATTGGGTGATTGGCCAAAATTGCCCTAAACTAACTAGGAAACAACAATGAAAATTTGTTGAGTCCCGCAGGATTCGAACCACGACCTCCAGTTTCTAAGGCACACGCCTCTACCACTAGGCTACGGAGGCAGTTATCTAATCCTAAGATACTGGTTCATATTTAATCACGCTGTAATGTGGCGTTTAAATATTTTAAAACAAAAACTTCATTTATATTACAACCTTAAACAAAGGAAAGTCAACGACTATTGTGGTTTTTTTTTATATTAACAGTTTTTTTGTTGTAAAATTATAGAAACAGAATTTTACGCTTTGTTGAAAACGATTTTATTTTCAAACGAATGTGTCTTTGTAAAGTTTGAAGCCACTTAAGGCGGATACAAATTTACAGCGAGCGTTGTATGTGCTGATCGATATTTGGTGGAGTACGACTCGACATTCAAAATTTCGTCAATCTGGATTTTTATGTTTTAGTGTCCGACCGAACTTTCGGTTTCGGTTTCAGTCGCCGAGTTTCGGCCAAAAATCAAGTTTCGGCTGCAGTTTCGGTTTCGGCCAAATTTGGCGAAACTTTTGCCGAAACCGAAACTGGTTTCAGAAGTGTTTTAAATTTTAAAATAGTAGCGAAAGTTAAATGCATCATTGCTACAATCCTAGCTCAGATCAGTCGATTTTAGTTCAGACAAACATTCCAACTTTGACAAAAGAAATTGATGATTCTTCTATAAACACGAGGGGAACAAATAGTAGTGAGAACAAAATATATACTCCTTGGTAACAAATAAATACAAATAATACTGGAAAGTGTAGCTCAGATATTTGTTGTGTTAAAAAAATTCTAGTCTCTATACTTTTTTCTGAATGTAGTCATTTGTTTGCTATGTGGCGAAATGTTCTCGAAAAAGAAAACCCAAGTGCGACCTTGTCATTAAAACCACTGTTATCAAAAGTAAACAACGCAAAAGATTTACTGCGGCTCAAAGGCAACATGTGAAGAGACTGCTCTGTTATAATAAAGTTGTATTTTGGCCTCCTACTACTTTCTGCAGTTGTTAAAATGAAGTATCCTTAGAAAAGGTATTACAAACATTTTGTTACTAAAATATTGCAATAACAACAGTGTTAATTAATTTGTTTCTATAAAACGTTGATTTAAAGGTTGGCAACGTGTTTTTTTTAATACTATAACTGAATAAGTTTAGTTCAGATAAAATGACATATATTTAAGTTAGATTTCCCATTTGATGTAGCTTTATAAGCAGCTGTGGGAGTCTACAATAATTTAATCTCGTCATCAAAAATAAATGTCTAAAGTACTTAATAATATAATATTAATACTAAAAACTTTAATACTACTTTGAAGGAAATCTACAAGGTTTTGCTTAATATTCCCAAAAAAATAAATTGCCCAGGTCTATTTTTGTCGAAAAAAACTCGGTGATATTGCATGACTTTGTACTTTAAATATAATTCTCTCAGAAAGGCTTATCAAGAGGCGTTTACTATATTATCTTACCAATAGAGTTTTAGAAATTGGGGCATGGTGCGTAATCACAAATCACTTGATCAAAATTCTTCGAGCCTGCGTAAAGAATGAACCGAATAACTAAAGGAGCTTTAAAAATATTCAAAATTTTATGGTAATTTTGATATAAAAGTAAATAGCCTCACTAAGCATAAAGTTAACAAACATGTTATTAAAAGATAAGGCAATATCTCTGATCGGAAACTTCTTAAGATGGTTTACTTGTTTAATGTAACTTTCTCATGATCTTGTTTGTATGTAAATCTGCATACTAAAACTGATTGTTTATTGCAATACAATTACAGTGATAAAAAATGAAACTATTAAAAGTATACATTTTTTATTTCATTCCAATGTACAGATTAAATAAAGTCAATATTTACAGTTTCACCAAATTTTTGCTAAAATATCCGGTAGGCTTAGGAAATTTTGAGAAAAAAAGGAACAAGCATGCAAATTGAGCTGACATTTAGCTTCATCTGTAAATTAAGGGAATTAGCTCGATCTATAAATTAAACTGGCTATAATAAACAAATTAAAAAAAACATATATACCTCTGCCATTACTTTTCTAAAATGTTTCACACAACGTGATAGAGCTATGTAGGTATTTTCGGAAAATTAAAATTATATAATATTTTTTGTACGTATTTTCTTTTGTTCTAAGAATGATACAGTAATTAAGTAAAATAAGCAACATCCGTAATAAGAGGAGACAGTTCCGTGGAAGATGGATAAAACATTATAGAACACATTTAACAGAAATATAATATATTTTGGCTTGTGAAGAAACCATCCATTTGGTATTTGTGTTTCATTTCCTTTAAAGGCCTTCCCGTTCCGTTTATTTTACGTGACGTCGTACTATTTCATTAAATTGTAAAGCACGAAGATTGTAGGCACTGTGAATTTAAATGATTGTGAATTTTCATCATTGTAATCTTTTATTTAAAAAAAGAAACGTTATATGTTTAAAAGTGGCGATGTTTTATATTAAATTATAGAGTATTATTTAAATCTTATTACTGATAGTGTTACACATATTAAATTAACAGTTTTGATGTCCATGCAATTAACAATATATTAGTTGTGCAAGCCTGTAATTATACATTTATATAATGAAAGTTGATATCCAAGACGATTAAGAAAATTTCAATTAAAGAGGTGGACGAGAACTGGCTTGAAAGCAGCGGTCGTTACTTTTGATTTTGATATATCCTTATATTTGTATTCTTTCCTTTTTGCTACAATTAATAGTCACATATATAAAAATGTCAATTAAAAAATTAATTGTGACTGAGGCACTCATTTAGAAGAAAAGGGAATAGGTAACGAAATCAAGAGCATACTAAAATAGTCATATTCATCACCATCATTATCAACCTGTAATAATCCACTGCTGGACATAGGCCTCCCTAATAGACCCCTATCCATTAGGAGGTTATGGACCGTATGCCATCACGCTGGTCAAATGCAGGTTGGTGTGTGTAACGACTTTTTATATGCCCATCCGACGCATGGATTATCTTACTTTTTAGACAGTTAGGTGATCAGCCGAAATTGCCCCAATCAACTAGGAAAAAACAATGAAACTTAGTTGAGTCCCCGCAGGATTTTAACCCACGATCTCCGGTTTCTAAAGCACACGCTCATACAATGTCCGTAAGACAGTAGACCCGCAGCATATTTTATATAAATAATTAAAGACTCAGGCCTCTAGTAGCGTTATTTGTAGCTCTTACACTGAAGCTGCATAATAAATGTTCAAAATATATTTTATGTCACAAATCCGCATTGTATAGTGCCTTATGCCTTATTTCATTAACATAAAAATTACTACATGTTCTTAACAAATTTCCATTAAAGTTTTGTTATGGATGCTAAATATGGATCAGTTAATGTAATTTACATTAACATATCCTTAAACACTTATTACCTCATTTCTACACCAATAAGATAACGTGTTTTATAGATCCCCAAATTATAATGGTAACACAGCAGGCCTTTTTTTGTAAGTTTTTAAGAAACTGCCTCCGTAGCCTAGTGGTATGGGCGTATGCTTTAGAAACCGGAGGTCGTGGGTCCGAATCCTGCGGGGACGCAACAAATTTTCATTGTTGTTTCCTAGTTGGTTAGGGCAATTTGGGCTGGTCGATCAATCACCCAATTGTCTGAAAAGTAAGATGATCCATGAATAGGATGGGCATGTAAAAAGTCGGTCCACCAGCAACCCGCATTGGACCAGCGTGGTGGGATACGGTCCAAAACCCCCTAATGGATCGGGGTGTATTAGGGGAGGCCTATGTGGAATATCACAGGCTTAAATCTGCAGAAAACAAACGAAAATAATATTTAGCCTTTCATGAGGAATTTTTTTAGGTAAAAGGTAGTGTAAAATTTAAATAAATATTATAAATTAAACATAATATACATCTGGCAAATTTAATTTGACCCCAAAAGATAAGCGGCATCGTTTCATTTTAATGACGATTATTACCAAATAATATTTATCATGAGAAAAAAGAATGTGCAAATTGAATTTAAGGATATTTGTCAAATATGTTTAGAAGGCGTTGTCATAAAAAGTTGCTGGATGTTCTAGACTGATAACTTATTCAGTTGGTATTTAAGTTGTCGTCAGAGTGTTAAGTGATAAGTTTAATATGATTGCTATATTTTATAATCTGATATATAATATTATATTTTATAAATTTTTTAGGATTTATTTAAGCCTTAGGAATACTTTTAAGCACTTCTATTTTTTATTTATTTATTCGCTGAATTTTCTCTCAAAACGGTATATTAAATAATATTTAAAAATTTATATGAATATATATATTTTTAACCATTATGAAAAATGTTGATTTTGCTTGTAAATTATAAAGGTTTTGATTTTTTTTGTTTGGTCTGTTATTGTACTGTCGAATAAGTAATTAGTTTGTACACGTCAAGCTAGGAACAATAATGCGATAATCTTTAATTTCTAGGGCCTAAGCCTCACATCAGTCTGTTACAGAGGCCAAAAAATTCTGTGGAATTACCATTTAAAACCCAATTTTTTTTATCCGTACTTTAATTTTACGTAAGGCTTCTATAAAATATACCGTAATACAACATGTAAAAACAGAATGTAAATAAAAAAAAAACATAATTTATTTCAATACATTTGAAAGGGCAAGGATAATTCAGATGAAATTAGCGTTTTTTTCTTTCCTTAACCTTATGTCAAACAAGGATAATAATTATAATTACAAAATCAATATAATTTTTGTATTTACCAAATGCCTTAAATTTGGTTAAATCATATATTCAATATTTTTTAACAAAACTTGATTATTTCAAGTTAGTATTACTCAATATTTTTTGTCTCGTAATTTATTTGTTGCCATAACTATCATAGGTACTACCTGTAAGTCCGTAACTATAATAATTTCATCTAGTCGGGACTGATATTGAAAAATAGAAGAAGCTCTTGCATCACTTGACACAGCTCGTAGTCTCTTGACCTATAAATACGGCCCATCTATCATTTAAACTACAAAAAAAAGCTTTCCTCAAATACTTATTTCAACATTCTCTATAGTTGTCCGGAAATTTAATCAAGATGCTTAGTAAAGTAACCGTAAAAGAATATAAGTTACAATTGCTTATTGAAAATAGGGTTAGATAATCGTATTTTAACTGGGTTTTAAAACGCCAAATTATCCACTTCTTTCTAATTTACGTGCTTTTTAATTTAATTTAAAATTTATTTTTGTCTATGAATTGACGCCTTTCGAATCTCTATGGATTAATCCAAGCCCGAATGATGCACAAAATGACTTATAGTAATATTTTTACTCAACTTATGAAATATGATAAAACAAGTCTATCAAAACAGTCTACGTGACTGTGTACCTAAATTAAAAAACAAATGATTCATGTAATTTAAAGATAGTTGATTTCTTATATGCACTAAAATATTACTAATACTAAAGCCTAAGCGAAGCCTGTATTAACACCAAGGTTGTGGTAATTAATAACAACAAAATTCGCGACAAGTTTTAAATTTTAAAGAATCGATATAGAGTCATCAGCACATTTTTTATCTAAATAAAAATGACGTTGTCAATTTGTTATACCTTATTGTAATTGTTATTAATATTATTTTAAAACAAAACCTACCTTCACATAAATATTAATATCAATCGTGCCTCTTTAAAAAAAAGTTAAAGTAATTTCCAGACATTATTTCTATTAAATTGTATATTGTTTCTATTTCAAATGTTATTATCTTAGTAAAACAGTATTAATATTATTTAATCTCAATCTTCGTATAAAAATATTCGATAACAAAAATATATTAACTTCGTTAGAGTACCGTATGAAAGAAAAGCGTTCTCAGCTAATTAACTTAGCGCTTACCTAGCAAACTAGTTGCACGTCTGAATGAGCTGTTTCAAAGCTTACTCGATGCGATAAGACGGCACTTGAGTTTGCCTCAGGTTAACGATATTGACTTGCCAAATATTCTTACAGGGAACTTCATTATCCTTTTTAGATGAGATTTCGAAGTGAGTTAGGGATTATATTAAAGCAACCCAATCTATATTGGTCCACATCAAATAGAACGTAAAGTCAACAATTTATTATCAATAAATAATATGTAATTATTTAGTTAGGGACATTTCGGCTAATCTACTAACAATCTTATATATGTCAAATAGAAGCTGAGAGAGAATATGACTGACCTTCGTGTTGTAAAAGTCAAATAATAGTTTGTGGGCATTAAAACATTACAAAAGATGTATGCTCAGGAAGTAATATATAAATGGACGTAAAATGAAAACGGCTTAGGTATAGTAATAATTGAAAACACAGTAAATTGTCACACGTGGGTATTAATCTGGTGTACAATAAAAACCTTAATGCGTTTAATATTAAGACTAACTTACCGTTTTGGGAACAAGAAATGACTTGAAAGTTTTTGTAACTTCAAATTTTAAGCGTTTAACGTCGCAAAGTAGGTTTCGATATAAAAAATTAACAAACTTTGGAGTATCATAAAGTTACTCTTTGTCAATTCCAAGAAAGTTGTGCAATTTTGAATATTTTATTAGCGCAGTTCAAACGAGACTTATAATTGTATTTCATAATGGAGACGTTTGAATTATAAATGAAACAAATAACCTTGCGATGCCAAGTTGACACGGACAGTAGGTCTGGATGTTATTAATAAGAGTGAGAATTTATAAGGTTCGTCAATTTTTTTAACTGCAATTAGATCCATGCCCACTTTTTTTTTTTTAAATTTAAGATAGCAAATATTCAATGAGGTTTGATATTTTTCTGGTGACTATTTTATGTTGTTAACAGGTAAGAGAATTTAGTAAAATTAAGAACTCATCAACAGATTTTTGATTTACAACAGAATTAATAAGAATTCGTTTGTAAATAGAAAAATGATTGATTCGTGTATCATGATTCTTGAAATTAAAGTGCGCTTTTGTTTTTTTTATGATTTACTGTCACTGTTTTATATTTATTAATAATTGTATGTACGCATTTATGCTATATTTATTTTTCATATGATTTTTTTTATAGGTTCAAGGTTTGATAACATAGATAAGAAATATTTTATAAATTTAAAAATCTAACAGTCTTGAATATCGCGAAATTTTTACAACATGCCCAATGGAAGTTAGTACTTACTATGCGCAAAAAGAATAAATAAAGAGTTATTTAGAACTTGTGACAAGTAACTTTTTACTATTAACTAAGAAATTTGATGTATCGTATTCTGTCTGCAAAATAAGCTTACCCGTGTCACTTTGTTTAAACTACAAAACGGTAATTTATACCCTTTTTATGAACATTCAATATTATCTCTTTTAAGGCTTTCTAATAAAGATTTACCTCTCCTGCGATAAATATTATATAGCGGTTTCTATAGCACACGCCCTTAAAACTAGTCTCCGTAACCAAGTGGTAAGGGCAGTGCCTGTTTAGGTTATTTTAATGTTACAAACATACACTCCAAGTTTATTTATTTATATAGATTTATTTGTTTCTTTTTTTGTTTTTGCTTTACATACAATATTTCAGTCAATATCAAAAAGGCGAAGAGGCGAAGACAATTCATTGCATATACAAACGCGACAGTAGCTTATTTTAGGGAAAGGAAGATGCCAGATGTTAAAGTAATAATGACATGATCCGGTCTGTATTCACATCATAAAACCGAACCCCAGTCATAAATGTCCAGCTTTCGACCTCACATAAGGCTTACAACGACTGAGCCAATGTGACTTTATGTCTATGATAAAGAAGTCACGAAGGTCTGATGAGGCTACAACGTAAATCGTAACGTAACTACTTCGGTAACGCATTGATCCTCTGTACCTGTCACTTCATTTTATCTTTTTGCGTTATGTTAATAGCAAAGCCGTATCAAAAGCTTGATAAATTATGCACTAAGCATAATCACATTTTTGAATAAGCATATTGGAATGTACAATCAATGGATATATCAAAACATTTTTTAAAATTTGTCTGTCAGTATGTATATTTTGGTAGACTCTAAAATGGATTGTCTAGTTTTTTTATCACTTTACAATTAAACTTATTTCATTTATTTTAAATCATTTTATTTTTAAATATATTTTTATACCCTATATACCGCAATATATTTACTTGATTTCTTAATGTTAAATTAAAATGCATAGTTTAGTTGTTCACATTATCACAATGTTCTTACAGACCTTTAAGTTGATCGCTTATTTTCTAAATATGGTAACAATTTGAAAACATAAAGAATAAAATGTAATGTGAATCACATTCGTCAAGGAACATTTTCAATTTCATAACAGCATTTCGATTTAGCTTAAAATATTAAAATGATGATTGTTATTGCACGGTAAATTGGTAAAATAACTTAATAAGCTTCTTACCACACTTGAAATAATTTTATGGCTTCTATTAATATAAGATAGGTGAGATGGAAAGTATAGAAAGGTAATTAAACTTTTAATTTAACACTGATGTTGAAAAAACATAACACAACGTATAAGGTTAAGCATATACGCAATATTAAAATTAGTAATCTGTTTTATAACTGTTATTTTACAATATAATGTAATTACTTTATTCATTGCGTTAATTTCATTTCTATTATATACTAGCTGCTGCCCGTGACTTCGTCCGCGTGGTAATATATATTCATTTTTACTATAAAAGAGCCTTAGTTACACCCAGTTACATCATCTATCAGAATCGGACCGGTAATTCCAGAGATTAGCTAGAACAAACAGACATACAGACAAAACATGAAAAAAATGTTTTATTATGTGTCCACAATGTTATCATTTAAAAATGGTTATTTTGATGTTGCAAACAGACACGCCGATTTTATTTATTTGTATAAATGACATCTATATCAAAAGAAAACTCTTCTCCTTTACTATCTCTTGTACTCTGAGACTTTCCTTGTTTGCTAATCTTCCTGCATATCCACAGTGTTTATTTTATTGTAAAATCCAAAAAACAAAAATCTTTACAGGACTACTTCAACTCGCTGCTACACAAAATAATTTATTGCCCCTTTCTGAAATGAAATAGGCCAGAAGATAGCGTGCGATGGCGACACGTCTCATGGAAAACAATGCACATAAAGAAAATATACACACGAAGGAAAAGTGAGAGCTTTTCTAGCTCTATATCGTTATAATGTACTTGGAAGCTTATAAGCTTCACAATGTACTTTACAATGTACTTGTAAGCTAAAAGTTTGAAAAAAATGGTCAGAATCAAAGTTTTTTAATAGTTAACCACAATATCTAGCGGGATATTACATTAAAGAGGAGAATACATTTTTGGTTAATAAACAAATATGTAACTTTTAAAAAGGATCACCATAACTACTCACTATAATAAAAAATAAATTTGTAAGAACTAATGTGTCTTAATAATACATATAGCATGCAATGTGACCAACCGCTCATAAATGCTTCATCCTGAAATGCGATGCTATGTCAATATTTTCCAACTAGCAGTTTAATATATGATATATCGTTGATTAATATCTTTAAGAGAATGAGTAGTAATGGGACGACGCAAACGTTATTAAACTTACACAATTTTGACAATTTTCAATTTGAATCATTATATATTCTTATGTCTAATTTCGTTTTACAGGAAGGTATTACGCCTGAAGCGTGGAGCAGAAGTTAAGTAGTGCTATGCTTCAAGAAAGGTGATAAAAGCTGCTTGAAGAACTACAGACCGATTTCCCTTCTGAGCCACGTTTATGTACTGTTCTCGAGAGTCATCTTGAATCGTCTCGCATCCAGACCAGCTACTCTACCGAACAAGCTGGATTTCGAAAAGGCTTTAGTACCACAGACCACATATTTACGCTGCGGCAGATTATACAGAAGACCGAGGACCTTGGCATTTGTGGACTACGAGAAAGCCTTTGATTCTGTCAAAATTTGGGCTGTGCTGCAGGCCCTTCTTATATAATAATAGAAATATAATAATTGCCTCATCTTAAATAATAATAGAAAAAAATGTATGCGATCTAAGCGTAGATGAATAACGAGCGCAATTTTAAAAATACTTCTGTTGATATTTCTAAAATCAAAGTTTTATTAAAAGAGTGTTTTACCGGTGGTAGGTCCCTGTTTACAGGAGACCGCCTGGGCGAGTACCACCGCGGTGCCTATTTCTGTCGCGAAACAGTAGTGTGAAAACACTACTGTGTTTTGATTTGAAGGGCACCGTAGCCAGAGCGTATGTACTGGGTAAACGAGTCTTAACATCCTATGTCTCACGGTAGACAGCGCGTTGGCCATACCACTGGTATTGCTAATGTCTATGGGCGTCGGTGATCACTTCCCATCAGGTGGCCCGACTGCTCGTCTGCCTGCGTAAGCCATAAAAAAAACGATAGGACGTTTATTTCTCAACAAATACACATTTTAACTTAATTTTTTTTACTATGAAAATTGTTAGTTTTTATGTATTGTTTTTGTCTTGATCTGTTCATTATTGCGTTTATCAATCTTTTACGACAAATACGAAGTACAACTGACGTTAAAATATATCAGTAAATTGAAAAAAAAAACTTGTACTGCTGTAATTTTATTAAATCTATAGTTGATAAGCTTTGCTTATTATGAAGAACAGCAAAACGCTTATGCAAACAGCAGAATATAAAATATAATAATAAGATTGTTTACAAGACAGTTTAGAATAAAACCGAAAGAATACCAAATAAATAGAATTGTTACAGGGCCCAATGTATATTAAATGTGCAGAAGAAGAATATCCGTTCAGTTTTTTTTTGCATCTTAGAGAAAATTTACATAGGTTTTGGGTAAATCCTTAAGTTTTTATCACACACAAATTACTGTTTTGTTAATATATCCCTAAACCCAAGTTCACAGGTCAAATAACAGCTTGTGGGTCTGTTACATAATATATCATTGTTAATCTCACCTTAATCTCGCCTAATCCCTCTTTTCGCCCCCGACTAATGCCCCTTTGACAGTAACGTATCGGAGTTCAACCTTTAAGGATAAAAATATTCGTCCTTGTTTTATTTTTTTTTATTTTAGCTTCATGGTTTTTGGTTGCGTTATTAATATCTGATGTTTAAAACTTGTTTTTATTAAAGCTATATTTTATGAATATTACGTATTTTAATAACTTGTTTGATTGAGCCATTACCGACTGGTATTGTATCATAAATATTTGCATTTAAAAAGTATAATGCGTGTGAATTACCGCATATTTAAGTAATAAATATTTCTGTAGCCTTATATTGAAATTTATATTACGATATAAATACGCAAAACTGTAATGTTGCCCGAAATATAGACTGTAATAATCGAAACAATATCTATTTACTATCTAGTCTATGGAGTAAATTTAAAGGAAAAATTTAAAATAAAGATTAAGATTTAAGATTAAGACTTATACCGGATTTTGTTTTTGTGTTATTTTTTCATCTGTTATAACATTTATTTTCCTAAACACACTTCAACTTCGCGTAACTGAAAAGTTTTTAATCTTCATATATTATATAACCATATAATGATCCATAACAGTATTATATATTTTTAGTAAAATAAATTGCCTATTCCAGTTGTTCGAAGAGAAACATAAAATTTACGTAATCGAAGAATATAAAAAGAAACGCAAACAGAAACTAAAATAGCGATACAATCAATTGTGTTAAAGCTTTTGTCTGTACAAAGAGACATATAATGCTTAGAAACCGGAGCTCGTGGGTTCGAATCCTGCGGGGACTCAACAAATTTTCATTGTTGTTTCCTAGTTGGTTAGGGCAATTTGGGTCGATCACCCAATTGTCTGAAAAGTAAGATGATCCATGCGTCGGATGGGCATGTAAAAAGTCGGTCCACCCACCAACCCGCATTGGACCAGCGTGGTGGGATATGGTCCAAAAACCCTCTAATGGATAGGGGTGTATTAGGGGAGGCCTATGTCCAGCAGTGGACTATCACAGGCTGATGATGAATGAATGATGAATACTTAATAAGTATTGTATTAATACCTTGGTGTTTAATTTAAATACATGAATGATTTCTGTTGTTCACGCGAATATTTCTACTTCGTATTAAATAAAAATTTTTTAAATTTTTTATTTAAAGGGTTTAATTTTCCCCAATGTTAAATAAAAAAATTCATGCCCATATTTAAAAAAACTTAAAAAACCCCTTACAAGTTGTTTTGGGAAAAAATTTTATTTTTGTAAAAGGCCTTAAGGCCAAAACTTCCAAATTGTTTTGATAAAAAATAAAAACTTTTTTAAAATAAGTCGTTAAATGGTTCTTAAAAAAAAATTTTAAAATTTATAAAAATTTATTTTTCAAATATTTTAAAATAAACCTAACAAAAACCATAAAGGAATTTTTTGTTAAATTTTTTTACCTTAAACCAAATTTTTTTTTGGTTTTTTAAAAAATTTGGTTACAGGAAGGGGAAAAATTTTCCAATGGCCAAAAAAAAAAGGTTCTTAAAAAAGAAATTTATTAATATTAAAAAAATTAATTTATTAAGCCATTATATTTAATTTAGAATCAAATTCTTACTTTTTTCTTTTTTTAAAAAAATTTTAATGGGGTAGCCTTTAAGTAAACTCGGCCCCCAAAACCTTTCAATTTTAAAATTTTTTGCGTTGAAATGCAATAAAATTTTATAATAAAATTTTACGGATTTTTTATGAACTTTAAATTTTTTCCTTTGGGGTTTAAAATTTTTTTTGAAAGAATTTGAATTGGGGAAAATTTCAAAATGGGTTTTACAATTAAATCGAAAAAAACAAAAAATTTTACAAATTTTAAATTTTTTTCAAAATTTTCACTTTTTAAGTAATTTTAAAAAGTTAAAAATTTTTTAAAAATTTTTTTGCGTATACAAATTTATTTAAATTTTAAAAAAAATAAAATTTTAAAAAATTTACAAATAAAAGATTAACTGTTTGTTATAAATTAAAACAAAATTTTTAAAAATTTGCTTTTTGAAAGTAAAGGATTATTTAATAAAATTCGTTAATTTAAATTAAAAAGAAGTATTTTTGGAAATTTAAAATTTTGTACTTAAAATTCAAGAACTTTTGCTTATTAATAAAATCGCCTTTAATTTTTAAAAAAAAATTCCCAACTTTTTGTGAATTCAAAATAAATTCTTAAAACTGTTAATTTAAAAGTTCCCAGGTTTAATTTAACCTCGATTTTTTTAATGAAAATAAATTTTTTAAAATTTTTTTTTAATTTAAAATTAAAAAACAAAATTCCAAAAAAAAAACACAAATTTACAAAAAAGCCAAAATAAGTAAAATTTTAATAGGTTAACAAGCAACCTTCAATAGAATTCAAAAAAAAATGAAAAATTTAATTTCGATGTAAAGGTAGATGTTAAATAAGCTTAAAATTAACCTAAAAATTTAACCTGCAGCCATGAATATAGACCATGATTTACACTATTGAATTCTTCACTTAATCTACCTGCTAGTATTACACTGAAAGAAAGGAAAAACCATTGGTTCAATGTGATTAAAATTTGACCTTTGAATGTTCAATTTTCGAAAAGTTTTAAAACTGAAAAATTTTTACAATTAAAAATTCATCATTAGTAAAAAGGAGGACTATTAAGAGAAACCTGTCTGTTGCGTGTTGGAGTCTTGACATTTATCATGAGGGGTAAAAAAAAATTCCAAATATTTCTTCTCATTGATTGCAAAGATGAATGATTTTTTTATATATTGGTGGATATAGATTACATTAAAATTTGCAGCATAAAACTTAACCATTTTAATTAGTTTTTTTAATGATAACCACAACAGGGCCCTAACAAAATATCATTCCACATAATATGCCGGATTTATCCAAATATTGTGCTTCGGGAAATGTAGGCTGAAAACAACTGATCACTGACTTTAAATTGAAACGCCACATCAGCTTTAATTTAAAGATTGAGGAAATTGAAAGTGAATTGAAATCACTGCTATTTTGGTTGTTTAGGGACATTTGCGGTTGGTTGAAACAAATTAGTTTTATAAAGTCTTTAAGCCCGTTTAAACAAAATGACGTCAAAAATTTAGCTTTGGGTGTAGTTATAAATGTACGGTTTATTTCTGGAATACGATTGAATAGTAATTTACGTAGAATAGCTTTTATTTCGTTGCTTTATAGCTTACTAACGGTCCGTCCTGACATCACACGGATGGGAATTATATTCTAATATATTTGTTTATTTATTTATTTAATCTATTTGCACACAAAGGATAAATGGTACAAAAGGGATTTAATGCCGATGGCGTTCTCTACCAATCAACCTTTAGGTGGGTATGATGGTTAATATATGTATATACAATTCCATTTTTTTAAAAAATATAAAAAAAATTAAGATTAAAAAAGTTGGTTGTTGTGAAAGAAAGGTTTTGAACTTGTTAATAGATGTTTTTTTTCTGAACTGATTACCTATTTTTGACTTTATCCGTTCCATACAAAATATAAAACGCCAATTTTTTTCGTTATATTATTACGTGTATTATATGTATAGAATAAAAAAAAATTAGACAATAAAAGTTTTTTTCAATTTATTTATTTTTTGAAAATTAATATTTGAGAATATAGTTTCACTACATTGTACAAAGATTATATTATTTCAGTAACGTTAAAGTACAAAAAGTTTGATATCGTATACTACTGGAATATGACAACTGTCACGTGATAAATGTTAACTGATATTTTCTGTTTGGATTAGCCTAATTCTGTTACTGCTACCGCTCTAATTCATATCACTTTCATTCATATAACGCTTTCCTTGCTCTGTTTGACTCTTTCTTATGATCTCTAACCTAACCTTTCGATAAGATGGCCAAAATACGGTAAATAAGGGCGTGACAAAAATACCTTACCCCGTGACCCCGCGAAAAGGTTAGAAAAAGACGGGGAATTTAAATAGTAAAATAAACGGATAAAATCCAAAATTCAATTTTTTAATAATATTTATCTTTATTTTAATCAATCTCTTCCAGGGTTCTTTGTCAGCAAGAAAACGTTTTTCCTTCGACGACGCAAAACAATAGCCCTTTCGTCTACATTATTGAGCACCACGATTAGAGTGTTACAGGAGGTTCTTTTGTATCTTTGATATGAATGACCTGGAAGTTGTTTTAAAAATTAGTGAAAATTTTTTAACCATTTATAATACGACCTTTTACGAAAGCCTTATAAAAAGCTTGGGCAAACCTGTTTATTACAAGAAATTCTTATTTCCAAACACACAAAGATCCTTTGGGTAATCCAGACTTGTTTATGAGACAAATTTTAAGTTGTCTTCTTTAATTCTTTACAAACTTAAAGTGGTCAAAAAGTTCTGAACCTCAAATTTTCTCGAAAGTTCTATAACTTCATCAAACTTATAAAATTTTAAACAGAACGGGAATTTTTAGTTCCAATATTGTGTTGTCTTTTTCCGTGGTAAAAAGCTGGAAATTAGCTTAGATTTGTCGGATTACAAGTCATCACGCGGATGCCAATAAAATGATTGACTGAATAACAAAATATTCAACAATTGAAAAATCTTACCCTTTTTTTTTGGAAAATAATTTTTTAATTTATTTGTACAATTTATAAAAAGCATTTAAAAAAACCCACAGACTAAGCCCGTAAGACAGCAGCTCCCAGCCAGTTTTAAAAAAAATTAAAACTTGTCCTGTACTGTTTAGTTTTCACTGACGCTCTAAAAAGTTTTCAAAATATAATTTTTAAAAACCCGCATTGAAGTCCACATCCATGCACTGTCAATTAGGGTGAGGGACCTGGTTAACTTATAAGCATAGCATATGTACACGTAATATCATTGTGCATATCTATTATCATTGAGTTATGAAACCTGTGCTAGCGAAACACTTGCAAGTAAGCATTTGGTGTACACTAGGTTTTTAACTTGTAAATAAACCCAGTAGTTTTACGACGTATAGACAGATTCATTACATTTGGATATTCCCTAAAAAACGAACAATAGGAAATCACAATTAACATATCTTTTAAATATTTTTTAAACCTTATTTTAAACCATAAGATAACCCGGCGAATTTATCTTAAAGTTTTCCTTATCAAGAAACTGAAGATGAAAACCTAATTAAAAGCTTAAATCCACAAACAAAAATAATATTACGCCTTCTATGAGGAAAATTTTTAGGTGATTAATTGTATTTATTTAAATATATGTATTACATTTAGAGAATTTAATTTGACCCCAATAAATAAGCGGCTTTGTTTAATTTTGATTACCTAATAACATTTATCATGAGAAAACAAATGCCAAATTAATTTAAGGGATTTTGTCAAAATATGTTAAAAAGGCGTCGTCATAAAAAGTTGCGGGCTGTTCTGGACTGATAACTTGTTCATTTTGTATTTACGTTGTCGTCAGAGTGTTAAGTCCATACTTTAATAAACATATAAACGTGAAGATAAGGAAATAGTTTAATATGAATGCTATATTTTATGATCTTATATAAAATGTTATATTTTATCAAATTTTTGAAGTTTACTTCTTAAGGCGCAATGAAAAAAGGGATGAGAGTGGAAATTTTGATTTGTCCCCAAAATTAACAGTTTATAATGACAACGGTGAAAAATGAATGGTCCATATTAACAAGTGATGGGTTGGATTTTGTGTAGTGATAATGGGTTGTGTTTTTTTTAATAGTTGTTGCAAAATGCTCTATGGAGAAAGGATTGTTTCGTTTTTGGTATATATATATATTTTTTAATATATTTTTTATTATTAAATTATAATTAAATATATATATTAAAATATTATTATATATATATATTAATATTTGTAATGATGTTTATTAACTTTATAATGGTAATATTTTTATTCATTTAATATTCAACATTGTGATTTATCTATGTAATACGTTTTAGATAAGCGCCATCTAGTCAACAAATCAAAGCTTTGATTAATGGCACCGCTGACAAGAAATAACTCCTTAAAGGGAATTCTACATTTTGAAAGCAACAAATGGCGTTGAACTACCAGTTATATGGATATATCAAAGTACGTCTTGTAATCCAAAATTCTTAAATGAATTATTTATGATTAGTTCTTGTAAAATCCTATCATCTTTAATTGTTTAATTATTTTTTGATTGAATTAATTATTTGTGAATATTAGTGAAAAAAATTTACTTTATATATTTTTCCAAGTGCTCCAATATAATTGAGGTTAACTATCCGTATTATTTTTAATTGATATAAATTAAAAATTTTTTATTTAATATAATTAACACTAAATATTATTAAATTAATGTTAAATAATTTATTAATTTTATTTAAATTACAAAAAATAAAAGAAATAAAATTTAATAAAACATTTAATAAAGTTTTGGAAAAATTAAAATTGAACATCAAATTATAATATTAATTTTTAATATTTGGTATAAATTGAATAAATAATAAATTTTATAAAAATAACTAAATAAATTTAATGAAAACTTTTTGATAAAATGAAAAGTGAATATTAATTTAAGAAATCAATAAAATATTTAAAAAATGACCAACCTTAAATTCGAACCTTACTCGAACTTACTCGAACTTAAACAACAAATATTAAATAATCAATAATAAACATTTAAAATTAAGAATCTTATAATATTTAGTACAAATTTTTGTCTTATATATTTATTTTCTCTAAATTTTGTTTTTAATAATTATATATCTATATATAATTATTATTATTAATATATATTATTATTTAATGATGCCAAGAAGTATAACTTCTCACGCGTACATAAGTACACGCACCCATTTTATAATTTATTTAAGCTTTGTAATACTTTAAAGGACTTTTGTATTTTATTCTGACTTCTCTCTCAAAACGATATATAAGTATTTTTATATATATTTTTAACCTAAATTTTAAAGGTTATGAATTTTTTTGTTTGATTTATATTATGTTACTGGCGATGAAGTAATTAGTCTGCTTAAGAAAAACTAGGGAACGATATTACGATAATCTTTAATTTCTAAGGCCCATGCCAAAATGCCTAAAATATTATTTCTAAATATATTTATTGTACATTTTTTTTACTAAAATTTTATTCATACAAATTATACAATATTTTTAGTCTCATCATTTATTTGTTTCTATAACTTTCACAGGTATTTCATATAAGTCTTTGTCGTTAAAGCGCTGGAAAAGTGTTTGTACCGTAGAGACTATTTGTGTTGAGAAATAAATGTGAGAAGTATAATTGATTTCTACTTTTAAAAGGATCCACGTAACAGCTTGTTAGAATTCAGATTTTATAAACATTTGTCAACGAGATTTTTAAATTATTTCAAGTAGTTTTCACTACATGATATTGTCAGTATTTTATAAGCCGGCAGTGACTGCTTTTTATTTATAATGTTAATCGTCGTTGTTCGATGTTATACTTTAAAATAGCTAATTTCCAAAATATTTATTTAATACGATTCGTACATCTTTATTTTCATTATTATTTTATCATCATCTAATGATTTATTAACTTTCATTATTTATTTTTATTTAATTAAGTTAAATACTTTCCATAAATATTACTTACGGATAAAACCATTACACAATTGAGTATTTGACAGTAACAAATGATACAGAGTTTGCTGCTAAAATTCGCCGTCAGTAAAGTTGTTTAAAATATATGAATTTACAATGTTGCGGTCATTGTAAAACAAATCAGTACATATTGTACAAGAATTTATTGCAATAGCCGGTCATTGTGCTGGATGTTAGTTTGAATGCTGTTGTCTGTGAATTACACACAGACAGACCAGTCTTAATATTTTCAATGAACTTAAATTCAATTCAAAAGTTGAAGTGCGTTAATATTTTTTTTGTTGATTTACAGTTATTGTTTTGTATTTATTAATAATTGTATGTGCACATCTATGATTAATTTGTTTTTATATGATATTTAATTATAGGTTCAAGGTTTGATAATATAGATAAGTAATCTTTTATAAATTTAAAAATGTATAAGTCTTTAATCTCGCCAAAATTTTACAACATGCCCAATGGAAGTTAGTACTAACTATGCTTTTATGCGCAAAAAGAATAAATAAGGAGTTTTTTTAGTAGGACTTGTGGCATGTAACTATTACTATTACCTAAGAAATTTGACGTATCGTATTCCGTCTGCGATAAAACCTTACGCGGATCACTTCGTTCATACTACAAAAAGTCAATTTACCCTAATCTGAATATTCACTATCATTTCTCTTAAGGTTTTCTAATAAAGATCTATCACTCCTGCGATAAATAATGTAATGACTATTTCAAATCATATAATTTTAGACAAAAAACAATATTTTGTATTAAAATAGTCATTTAAAATTTGTTCACAGGTTACAAATTAAGTATATTTTACATAATAGAAACAAATACCACAGATTTCGTAGTTCTATACTAAGCCCTGTTTATTGATAACGCCAACCAATTGCCAAATTTACATAAATAGAAGTTAATCCTTGACCTACATCTATTTCAACAAGGAAACACAATTCACACGATTTCCGCCATACGTTGCTGGTATCTATAATACTAAAATAAAATTGGAGTGTCTGTTTGTGACATTAAAATAACCAATTTTAAATGAGTAAATTATAATATATAACCGGTACATATAACAATACAAGTTTTTTTTTAATTTTTGTCTGTCTGTCTGGCTAATCTCTAGAACGACTGGTCCGATTTTGACAGGGCTTTTAATAAAAGATAGCTGATGTAACTGGGAGTAATTTAAGCTACTCTTTCAATTTTTTATTGAAAAAGAACTTTTACTATATTTTATTACATATGCGGATGAAATCGCGAGCTATAGCACGTTCACACTAACCATTGGTTTAATTTTTTCCATGTCGCTTTTGCTGAGACCGCGGGTACCGGTGTAGCAATCGTCGATGTTGAAGGCCTTCTCTTTCCGATGCGTTAAGCCACCCGGACCTTAGACCTGGTTATTGGCCATAGCCATGCAAAGTGTACAAATGCATGCATTTAACATCAAATTAAAATTGTTTTCAAGCAGTCGTTAATATGTAACAGAAAATAAAGAATATTTAAATAGAAGATCAACATGAATCTGGTTAAAAGGAGCACTTTAAGAGCTGTGAGGCATATACATACGTAGCATCTAACCTGGAGTACAGTCGTTCAACATTCACAAGCCATTGGTTTATTAATCTATGGACTTCAACCAGAAAGATTTATCACATTGCGAACTTGCTTTGCAATTTAATAAACTGTTAACAATTTTATATTTCATTGTTAAAGCTCCAAATAGTTTTCTCTTAATAGTCTTTTATACGTAGTGCTATTGTATTTGTAATATTATAATTTAAGGCAGTGGTTATTAAAGAGTCTTGTTACTGTTGGGGTAATCCAATATATTGGTCCCTTTTCGCAAAACTAATTCAGTGAAAATAATAAGCATGTTCCCTAAACGATAGTAGACTCGTTATAACTCGAAATAAATCCTCCATTTTTACGTTCCTTTACGGGGACGGACAAATGCATAACAATTAATGCCGCTATCGTAACAAACATTGAGTTAGGAGTTTTGCAAAATCAATTAAAATGTCAAAATTATATGACTAGGACTACTGAAAAATATTTTAAAATAAACCTGGGTCTGGTATAAAATTGATTTAATAAATTGACTTAGAAACGTATAATTTATATCAATATTTTTAGCTTCCCTTTTAAAAGAGGCATCAATTCCTACATAGTTTCATAAAACATTCACAAGCCATTAGTTAATTAATGGATCAATGGATCAAATCGTTGACCTCTGCCATGCGTTTCACTGTAATCTAGTTGAACTGTAGTTTAATTATATTTGTTTTCACTGGTATCAGAAAAAGTTGAGTGATTTACGTACATAATTCTTCATAATAATGTCATGTACATAAATGAATGCTACAAATTTATGTCGATTGGCGTAGAGGGATGGACTCTGTGAGAAGGAATATTAGGAAGAAAGAGTAAGTACCAAAATTATGAATAACAGAGAGGAATGGAAATGAAAAAACTGTTGCGCTGATCCTGCATAAGCGGGATATGGGCTGGTTAGAGAAAAATTGTAATAGTGTCTTTTGTGGACGAGAATAGATAAAGAACTATCGATCATTTTGTCAAATTGTTGCAAAATTCAAATGTATGTACTTTAAAATAACGTAAAGTAGTGTAAAAGAAAAGACGAATATAATATTTACAAAAATAATCAAGTATAGTCGTTATTACTACTTGCTAGAGTATGTCTTTAGCATATAACAAATAAATTTGTTATCATTGCTCTTTATGCATATTTGCTCTGATGGTAAAATGGTTTTTATCGTATTATAACATACATTTTATGCAAACAAAAACTAAAAAAAAATATAGAATCAGTCAAAACCTTTCGAATTAATCTAATTTTAGTGGCAGTTCGAATCGTAGGTTAGAATGTGAAAATGCAAATTTATCCGGCTTTTTCGTTAACGGCGTGGATAGGTTTTTTTTTATCAAAAGTCCCGTCTGCGTTATAAATATTCTTTTTGACTCTAAATATTGAATCTGTAGTCTGCCGTTTTTTACACCGTCACCAGTAGCAATGTTCAAACAAATATTATAAAGAGAATAAGTTTATATTTCTATAGCTGCCGTAACATATAAAAGTAAGAAGTTATTACCCAGTAACATAGGCTATAATTATAAATTAAAATCTTTAGAAAGGCCTTACAAAAAACAGCTAACCTCAAAATTTAAATATAAAAATAAACCCGTAGCCATTTTGCCAAGATATTATGTAGTATGCGTGATACCCATTCAGTCCAACGCAAGGATTTTAGTATTATACTCTATAAGTTTGGATAAATAAATAATTATATACATAGATATGTGTCCCGATATTTCAGATTGTGTTTTTCATGTTCAATATAAACTTAATTTTTCTGTTTGTTATTATAAACAAAACCTAAAATTACTATAATTAAGTTTCCTAACGCTGTTTAGCAATTATTTGCGGTATGTTTGCTGTTTAAATTTGCAAACTGGTGTATGTAATGAAATAATGACGTATTTATATTAAGAAAATTATTATCCATATTTATTGAAATACAAGAATCAAACTCATTACATATTTATTATTTGAATAGTGAAATTTTGCCATTTTTAATATTTTCTCGGATTGTGTTTATAAAATATTTATATCTAAAAACAAAAGTCTCTTGAGACCGATAAACTTAAAGTTTATGAGGCTCGTATGTTTGTGTCTCGTATGGCTGAATTGCTGGGAAGTGATTGTCACTTAATATTGCAATATTCAATGGGACCTGTTTAAATAAAATTAATAGGTGTTTTGGATTGTTTGTTTAAAACATAGGCAGAAAGTTAATTAAGGATTCTAGAAATACGACACATGGATAATGTAGAAAAGTTCTTTAGTAAAACTTGAAGCTAAAAATTAAATAAAACAATTAAAACTGTACCATTGCATTTTCTTTTCTGTCTAATATTACTAACAACTGACCGAAACATGAGACAGCTTTAATTAAAAAAAGGCCCAAGTTTGTTCTGACGCAAAGTCTTTGAAAATTATGCTAAAATTTAACATCAGTAACGTTGGATAGTTTTTGAACAGCTCGGATTTATCCGAATATGAAGCAAGAGAACTTTGCATAATTAAGGTTAAAGCATTTGGCATCTTGCCCGAAATTCTAGCAACTTGGGAAGCTTTACGGCTTTCTTGGGGCGATTCGTTACGTGACGTTACCTTTAGAGATTTTTGTTTATAATTTTTTGTGATTAAATGAAGACAAGTCCCATAAAGAGGTTAGAATAAATACATAAATATATAAATTTACTTAACTTCGCGCTTTATTATTTTCTTTGTGTAATTTGATAGAGGTTTTTGCGGAGAAAATAAAAATAATATGGCTTAACATCAACATTTAATACTTAAATGCTGATTAAGTAATTGAGTTGAAAAGTAGTACAGAAGAAGATTTAAGATTAATAATAAATAACTGAAAAGACAATACACATGATGGAGTTACACAGAAACATGGGATTTAACTAAATTTATTAGAAAAAATATTTAAATTAAGCTACACTTTTATGAAATAAAACGGAATAAAAATAAAATCCGTTACTATTAAACTACCGTACTTTGCTTTTCATTGTCCGTGACTTTAACACGGCCTTTGATATTATATTCCGAGTTGTTTCTAGCTTTGTGTTTCAAGTATTGAGTTTCAGCTGTCACTGTTGGCGAAATGTCAGCATTTACTCTTGCGACACTAACGAAGTGTTCATAGATTTTGTTTATACATATATTATTGAAGGTAAAAATCTGACCCAAATACTTAAAGATATAAGATCTATTAGAAATATCACTTAAAATATCATGACATAAGCTTAAACTAAATGAATAAAATTGTAAACATTTTTCATTAATGTAAAAAAGTATAACATAAATATTTGGTTTCTATTTATAACATATTTTTTTATATTTTATTTATATTTAGAACATATTTTCATATTTATACGCTATTTAAATAACCTTTACAAAACAATTTACTAAAAAGATTGCTTTGTAAAAATAAACTTCTTAAAAATCTATTATATGAGACAAAAAATAGTAATCTATATACGGATTAACGTATTGCTGGTTTTACTATAGTGGAATAAAATTGAATGACAATAATTTAATAAATGAAAAGCTATACGAGCATTTACTTTTTATTCTGGTCCTATAGATATATTTTTTTGAGCAGTTCGTACTGTGATTGTTTGAGCTTATTATTTCGTTCTACAAGGTATCTTTCATCTTGGAAACTTTAACATTTAAGGCGTCCAATAAGCCTACTAATATTATAAATGCTAAAGTTTGTGAGAACAAGCATCTAGCTTGTTACTCTTTCAATCAAAAACTACCTAATCAGTTTCCATAATACTTTACAATAGCATAGCTTTTATTTCAGTTTGACTTATAGATTATAATATAAGAATAACCTGTTGTTAATTCGAAATATATTAAAAAATGTCATGTTTGTAGAAAAAAATGACATTGGCGAGCTATTTCGGTATGAACTGCAAAAACCTTAAAAATATGTTTTATATTTATTATTGCAAATCACAATCGCTACGTCGTCAAAACGCGGGAAAAAGCTACTGTTACTAAATAAGGTTGTTCTAAATGATGGTCGATATTCGAGTTTAAATAAATGTTTATTTGTGTAAATGTTACAAATATCCAAAAATATTTTATTATTTCGCGATGCATCATTTATTTTGCCGCAAGTTGAATATTTGCATATCAAGTCTATCGATACTTGGTTATAAATTCCAGGTCACTGTGATTCAATATTCATACGCGGATGGACAGTACTTTTTATATCCTGTATCATAAATACATTCGCATTTTTTTCTTTTTAATAAATAAGTATTGATATACTTATAACACCTGAAAGTTATTTATTTTTATATTACTTGGACCAACGATAGTTGTTACTAATTCTAGCAACACTGAATATTTATTTTGTTCTTTAGTAAAATAGTATATAATTAAGTATTGACCTTAAAAAATATGTTTACATAAGGACTCTTAAACGTTCAGCAAGTTTTGGACTATCTGCCAAAACATTTACCTGAATTATATAATTCAGGTAAATGCCTCTGCAAATAAGTTCCCTTTTTATATTTGTATTAATATTGTAAATATTAGCTATGTGTTTATCTACTAATAACAGTAATATTATCTGTACTTGTATGGATATGGGGCGTGGTCATAGAAGTTCGAGTTATTAAGGGCTGGTGCTCGATCCTTAAAAACTTTCTGTTTTATTCGTGATCAATAATTTTGATTAGCACTATAAAAAAATTATAAAATATTTACAATTAACCCAAATAACTAGAGCTATTTATAGAATAATGTGACCTTTAGCAAAATTTCGAGAATCAAGGAAGTAACACATTTTTTTGCAACACTCCGTGAACATACAAATTTTGTTGGCTTTAACTCATCTTCGAACACCCAAACTCATGACTGGTTTTGTGCTTCGGGTTCGTACGCGTATATCCAGGATTCGTCACCTGATATGATGTTATAAACAGCATTTGAGGATCCTGCGTGGAATCTTTCGACAGTCCTGACGCACCAAATAACGCGAGCCGCTAGATCTTCCTCTATCAGCTTACGCACAGCATCAAGGTTTTCTTGTGTGACTGCACTTTTTGGACGACCTTGACGGGGATCATCAATGAGCTTGACACTTCCAAGTGGAAATTCAGCAAAACAGCGATAAATTGTGGTTTTGGATGGGGGTTCCGCACCAAATGTTTTTTTGTTAAACCACTTCGAATATCATAATAAATCATCGCTATTGAATTTTCTTAAGGTAATTCCATTTTTTTTAAGACTAAAAAAGTTTGACAAGACCTTGTGACAAGACCGAGAATATTTTTTTTAAATAAATGGTATTCGATTTTAAAACGAAGAAGTTTGCAATTAGAAAGATTTTAATATGACCGGAATAGTGGACATTTTCCATTCCCAATACATTTAGTGCAACCCTCGTAAAACATTTTAGTGCCCTATTTCTAAGATATAAATTGCGTTGAAAAAGCGTAAGGTAAACAAAAGAAGACGTTATATGACTGCAACGCTTGTGGATTAAGACATATCTTAAACATTTATTTGCTTAGCGAATTGTCGTTACCTCGACTTGTCATCTTTGAGGTATATATTGCATTAGAGCTTTATTTTTTACTGGGTATGCTTAACGATTTTATATTAAATAGTTTAGAATTTACATTTTGTATTTAATAATTAGATATGGTTGAAGAAACTTTATCTTATTTGTTCTATGGACTTATTTAAACGGGACTAACTCAGTATTGGCGATCAAGTCTCTGCCAACAAATATTATTTTCAACAAAAAGGTATATTTTAAAAAAATTATTTAATTTTTTGACAATAAAAAATAAAAAACGGTAGATTCATTTAACAAATTATCTGCATAATCTAATATGAAGCAATAAATTTAACATAAAAATGTAAACTGAAAGTATTTTCAAATGTAAAGTTAACTTTTGTGTATCATCACTTTGAATAGAAATAAAATCAAAAAAAAGCTTCCAGTAACACAATGTTCATTCTTGTTCATTGACTTTGTCAAAATGGCTTCTTACTAACTATATTAGTTCGATAAAGGTGATTGATGTAAGGATAAGTCTAGAGGTTTAAAATCAAGTGTATAGGTGCATAACATCAGCATAACTTTTATGGCTGGAAAATAGTTAAGATAGTGTTTTACATTTCTTTTAAATGATACAAGGTATAAACAATAGAATCGCTATCAAGCTGTATGATGTGTTCTGTATATTTGGTGATAAAGCAGTATTTTGTTCATATAGTATATACATACAATATATACTATATTAATCATCTATTTTAGGTAAGGAAATTTCCGTATTTTTTACTTCATTGAAAAAATTCACGCTTGGCAAAATTTATTAAAACTTATCATGTAACACTGGTACTTATTGTAAACCAATTACTTGAAGATACCTCGAATAGGCGACATCATTTCGGTAACCATACGAGTTGAGGCCGTGCCGAATAGGTGTCGAGTGCCTTAACGAGCGTTGACCTTTCTCCGATTCCGAGACGTGTCTATTTAGAACAATAATTTGAAGCAGTGCTTTAAACGAACTTTATCCATCAATTACTATGGTCATGTTACGTTTTTATTTTTAAATGCCTCCATAGCCTAGTGATAAGGGCGTGTGCTTTGGAAACCGGAAGTCGTGGATTCAAATCCTGCGGGGACTCAAGAATTTTTTTAAGTTGTTTCCTAGTTGGTTAGGGCAATGCGGGCTGATCACCCGATTGTCTGTAAATTAATACGATCCATCCGTCGGATGGGCCGAATAAGGTCCTGCGTCTTAACTCTTTCCGGTCGTGTCGGATATTCATCCCATCGGGCTTTGAGATAATAAAGGATTAGGGAGTGCACCTGTGTTCGTGCATACACTTGTGTAGTATAATATCTCCTGCGTTGGCTGATCTCTAACATGGATCAGCCGCCGTAGTCGGAATCGACTGGGAGGGCTTTATTTTTGTTTTTGCTTAACATACACTATGTTTATATTTCATTTTTATTTCAGTCATTATCAAAAAGCCAATGACCCTTTATTGCATGTTCAAACGTGACAAAAGCTTATTTCAGAGCAATAAGAATACCAGATATCTAAATAATAATAATGTGATCCGGTCTACATTCACATCGTAAAATTGAACCCCTAGTAATAAATGTACTGGGCTCGGCTCACATAAGACTTGCAATTACAGAGCTAGTGGGACATGGTGTCTATGACAAAGAAGTCACGAAGGCCTGCTTGGTCTACGACGTAATTTGTTTGTATGTATAATAATTTACTTCACTTTAACTTTTCGCTTAGAGTAAAATATCTAAGTAAACTCTAATAGAAATATAAACTATCGATCGATAAAATAAAAGCAAATTAACAACATCAAATACATAAAAAAACGGTTTATTTTGACATTATTTTCTTTATCCAGGTATTATCCGGGAAACCATTGGGCGCGTTGGGCAACGATAGCTTCTTTGTTTAATACTTTTGAATGCATCATTGCTTGCTTTATTATTTTCAATCTTAAATGATATTGCATAGTTACATGTCACATAACAATGTGCTGACAGACCTGTCAGTAGGTCGCTTATTTTCTAAACGCTGCTTACGATCTGAAAATATGAAGAATTTAATGAATTTCGAATCATATTCTTCACGGTACAGTTTCAATTTAATAACAGCCTTGAACATTTCGATTTAGCATCTTAAAGTATTACGATGCCGATTGTTATTTCACGGATCGTTATTCTTACGGTCTTATTCCGGAATTGAATTTGGTACAATTACTTTATAAGCTTCTTATCGTTAGCCTGGTTATGAATTTTGGATTTGGATTATTAATTGAAATACCTTAAAAGTTAATAATTTGGATTTGGATATTTTCATTATATAAGATCTAAAAAAATACAATTGAACTTAATCTCAAAACAAAAAAGAATAATTTTACACTACGATGATGTGTAAATACTTTACAATTAACATAAAATGCTCCATAAATCATGCCGAAGTAAAATGAACTCTCAATTTTAAGACTGTTATGTCACGATTCATTTAAAAAAATGATTAAGAACAAATATCAATATCATAATAAAATCTATAGCATGCAGGCTGGAGAACCGCTCATAAATGTTTTAAAACGCAATTTGTTTGCAAGCACCAATAGGCCCAGCCTTAAATGCGCTATTATGATAATGCTTTTCAATAAGCAGTGTGATGTATTGGTCATTCCATGTCAAATCGACAAATGTTTTCCTATTTCCCGTTTCGCTGAAAATTTTTTTTTGAATTTTTCAAAAAATTTTCCCGTCTCAAAAAAATTATGGTCGAAAAAAACCGCTCTTTTTTTTCAAATTGCCAGAACTTTTTTAAAAATACAGCGTTTTGGAACTTTTTTCTGTTCAAAATTTTTGTTTTTTAAGTGAATTTTTGAAAAAAATAAAAAATTTCCAGAATCCCAAATAATGGAAATTTTTTAGTTTTTTGAAAAATTTAAAATTTTCTCAAAGTCCGACCGTTTTTTTTGATCTAAGAATACTTTAACTAATTCTAAAATAATCTCCGTTAGTCAAAAGATGTGACGACAATCACTTCTAATTATTTTTCTTGATTATAAAAAAAAATAGTTAATTTTGAAAAAATCCTTAATAAAGTTATATAAAATTGAATAATTTTTTAAACTTTGATATTTTTTTATTTCCCTTGAAACCTCAAAAGTTCAAAATAAAATTTTTATTGAGAATTTTAAATGATTATCGTCCAAGAAATTGTAATTTTTTTCAAAAAAGGACTTTCATACTCTTTATATAAATTCACTGTCTTTAACAACTTTTAAAAAATTAAAAAACATTTTTTTTTGTATGTGTTCAAATTATTTATCTGTTGTTTAACATGATACTTGTTTCCAAAATTCCAACAATTTATTATTTTTTTATATCTTTTTCTAGATGATTTCCTCCTTTTCTTCATCGTAATTGATTTAAAATATTTTCGAAGAAAAAACATCTTAACTTAAACTGCTCAATGTTCCAAAGGGAAAATTTGAATTATTCTTAATCATTTCCTCAATGTCGATAAATTGTATCGAATTCAAAGTTCAAAATTTCCGGGCATATTTTTTTCCTCCAAAAAATGGTTGCAACATCCATCAAAAAACTTCGGCATTGTAATCACTCAATAACAAAATATATATTAACAGCACTTTATGATGAATAATAGGTACTTTATTTACAATAGTATGTCTACGTGACACGATGAACACAACAATAATGTAATTATTCTGAAAACATAACCTCCATATTATTTAAATGAAATGTAGATGAAATGTTTTTACCGATATTCGATAGCTCTTAAATTATCACATTGTATCAACTGGAGGTAACTTTTAAACCGATTGTATTTTTGAAGTTGTCATATTTCAGTAGGCTAAAAACACGTCCATAATAATAAAATTATAACGTTAATGAGAGAAAAAAAATATTTTTTTTCAATAAATAAAATTTTTTAGAGATGTTATATAAAATCAACAAAAATTCAACAATTTTTTATAATTAGGAAAAAAAAATTCTAAGTGATTGTCGTCACATCTTTTGATTAACGGGGATTTGCAGGAATTAATTAAAGATTTTTAGGAAAAAAACGGTCGGACTTTGAAAATTTACGGATATTTTAAATTTGTTTTTAATAAAAAAACTAAAATATTTCATATATCACGGATTCAGAAAATTTTTTCATATTTTTTTTCGAAAACACATCTAAAAACAAAAATTTTGAAAAAAATTGTTCTCATACGGTAAATTTTTGAAAAAGTACTCGCAATTAAAAAATAAAAGAGTGGTTCTTTTTCAAAAATTCACAAATTTTTTTGAGAATGAAAAAAAAATTTGGAAACATTCTGAAAAATAACTTTCGGCGGGTAGAAAAAGATAAGTCAGGTCAGTAAAAAAATTTGTCCATTTCACATGGAATGTTGTTGATGAATAACTTCCAGAGAATTATTAGAAGCGACACAGAAGCTATTAAACCCGCATCTTTTTGTCACTTTCCAACTTCCATCATCTTACCTTATCATGTCTAATGCTAATAGTTTCTCAGGAAACGGGTATCACAAACGTTTTATTCAGATCTATAGCAAATGTTGTGAAAAGCATTGGCACTGCACCACCCGAAACATTTAATCCCGATAACTGGAAACTATTTGTTTAAGAACAACTTGGATTTAAAAAATAATAAGCTTTGAATTCACCTGATTGCAACTTTTAAAAATGTCTACGTTGAAATGATTTTTGTGGCTTATTCTTAAAACATGCGGCACAGATATATGCTCTTGCAAACTTTATTGTAGACCGAATCAACTAGTACAATTAAAAATATTTTTAGATTTGTTTTTTTAAAAAGTTTGTTCGTTTTATTTATTCATCTCATTACAATTATTTTCTAATTTCACCACCCGAAAGTTTGTTTAATTTTTCTAATTTATTAATCATATAAACGACCAATGACAGTATTTAAATTTTAACCAATATAAATTGCCCTGTTTGTTGTCCGAAAGAACATTCATATTCTTTATCGACGAAATATAAAAGTAACGCAAAAGAAGAATTTAAAGAGTGTAAACCCAATTTCCTTAAAAGTTTACTATTGCCAAAGAGACATAAAATGCTATCGACATTTAATAAATTTATCATGCAGTAGTAGTATCATCTACGTAATTGATGGTAAACATAACAACATAAATCCATTGATTTTTTAATTTTACAGGATTTGGTAAAGCGCTTTTTATTTTTCCCCATGCTGCACTCAAAAATTTTGTAAATTGTATGCTGCCGATATTATATGTATTTAGAAGCATACAAAAAATTTTTTGTATGCTTCTAAACTTCTTTCAAGAACTAAACTTATAGTGCAAATGTATGTGGACATCAGTCAGGATTTATTTAATCATTAATACATCCAAATCAAGACGTACCATCTTAAATAAGCTCATGTACAAGAATTGGTCCACAAATGATTGAACCTAACAATTATTCCAAGATATAATGCGAACGAATCTTGAATTATGTAAACTCATTATTGATTTGTTAAAAAGGCTTTGAATTTTTAAAGGCTTTGATTTTGCGGTCTTTACATATCCTTTTTCACTACAAACGAATTCCTGCAGGCTTTTCAAAGTGATTTTAAAATATCGAACTTGTAGGTCAAACGATAGAGGAAGGAGAGATTTTCATACTGAGAAAAGGATCAATATAGCTATTGAAATTCATAATGAATAGTTTATTAAAGATGGATCTATTATATTTATAATAAAAGCAGAATCAATTATTATCTTGAATCAATTTTTAAGTCTTGCATTTGTTTTGGAATAAAGCATTTTCCAGATTTAGAGAACATTACATTAACAATTAAACAGCATGATGCGCTTGACGACTGCCCATTTGTTCCGGTTTATTTTTCACTTCTTATAATATTGTAAAATACATTACATGTTTGACTATCTGTCATATATATTTTTAGTAAATTGCATAATAAAAGTTAAATGGTTTGAGAAATATTGATAAAAGTTTCCGTTTTTGAATCGATACCCAGTATATTTGACTATATAATCAAATCAAAACTATTTGACGTACGTTCCATTGTCCAATAGCAGCTCTGACGTGGCCTTTGATATTCTATTCCAAGTTTATCTCTCGCTTTGTATTCCAAGCATCAAGTTAGTTCGATCAGCTGTTTTGTTGGCTAAATGCCAGTACTTAGTTTTGAAACATTTTGCAAATTGATTTAATATAAAATTATAAAACGGAAAGAGCTAATTAGCTACGTAAGAAAAGGAAATGCTTTTATCTTTATTATTATAAATGCTTTGTAAAGATAAAAACGATAACGAGTATATTAACCCATTATTTACCCTAAAAACAGAAACATATTTAAGGATGTTAATGAAATTATTTTACACAAATTCAAATAAACACGTAAGCGTATTAAAAATAAACAAATAAGGTAAATAAATGCTTTTTTATAAATTATGAATTAAAAAAAAAAATGTGCCACAGACAATAAATATAGCAGAACAAAATAAAAAGTCGGTTATTATTTTTGATGCATTATTTATTTTCCCGCAACTAATATTTTCGTATCACAACGCAGCTCAGCTGAGGTTTCCATCGATACCGATCATGAATTCCGGGTCACTGAGATTCTTTTACTTGAACGACCAAAAAGGTTAACTTTTAGTAAATTAGTACTCAAATAAAGAACATTAGCTGGCAAACTGCTGCATGCATGCTTCACACAGTAGATTAGCGTAACGATATGATACTATTCAGTTGCCAAAAACAGTTAAAGAAAAATCTAACGTGTGCCAACAGTCGCAAAAATAAGCTCAAATTTTTATGCAAGGAAATTAATACTTAGCTATTTTTATGTATATTAAATAATTGCATAACATGGAGGTAATAATTAGGGTTAAGGTTGGAATGTCCTTTACTAAAAACCAATTGTTTTGTATTTATATTAGTATATGTTCTGTTTGTGTTCATAATGAGAAAAATGTCGAGTGTCAAAAATCACTGCTGTTGGCGTGTAAAAAGAATGATTTTTATTATTGCGGTGAACATTTTAATTCGGTAAAATTCTGTATTAATAGGCACAGTGGTTAAATACATTGAGTTCTTAAAAGTCTTTGGGTAGACAGAGAGCGCAAGTTGAATTTTTACTACGTCAGCATAATGTACAAGAAACATTAAGCTTTTGCGGTTCCTTATACTTATTTTATAATATGTTTTTATAGCAATTGAAGCATTTAAATTGAGGAACAAAGCAATACTATCTAGAATAATGTTGTATACATTTTTACTACAGTAATTATATTAAAAAAAAAAATAAAGTATGTATCTTATGACCAAAATTGTCTTGACGACAATCTTACAGCATTACCGGTATGTCATGAAGTTACAGTTATATAAATCATATCTATATAATATTACTCTACGTCCATAACACATACGTGATAAAGTTCTGACCTAGAAAAGTCATTTTATGAGTTCACTTTCCACAAATTACCTTCAAACTGAACTTTTCGACATTCGAACCCTCCTCAATGTCAAAAAGGATGGATCAGAAGATTTACTATTAAGCCTCTGTGATGATAATAATTAGTAAGGTCTAGAAGAGGCTGCGAGAGAATATTATTATAAAAATGTTCATAACATTTTTTTTATTAAATTATCAAAACAAATTTTTAAATATCATTCTTCGCATAATTCTTCTCATCACTTGTCATTGCTGTTTCCGGATGTATACAACTAAAGATCTTTCAAGAAAAGATACTACTGTTTTCTTAAAGGCCCTTAACACCATAATAATTCTTTTTCAATTATCCATAGGTGGCAGCGATACTAGCCTACTTCTGCTAAAAAAAAAATATAATTAGATTAGTTTATTAACACATTTTTTGCTGACTTCAAAAAACAAGCTTCTTATTTTGAAGTCTGTTCTTTATTAATGTGTCATATATACATTATCTCATATCTCCTCTTCTTATAGACTGACTTGAAATTGTATGGTATAGTTGAACTTCTTTTAATTAATATAAAAATTTTGATTAAAGAAAATATTGATTGAAACAGAAACTTTTTAATCAGGTACGTATTCGTCAAATGAAAGGCGGTCTAGGTTGTCTTTTAAATAAACTGAGATCACTTCCATATTTCGAATGCGGTTTACCTCTATGATTTTTGAAGGTTTAAAGACACTCTGCAATTGGCGAAGACGGAGCGTTGGTCAACTCCAGATGGATGCAGGTGGAAGGGATCGGCTGTCTTGCCGTTAAATGAAAAAGGGTTTACATCATCATGATCACCAGCCTTTATCCGTCATAAAGGTTTCTGATGATGAAAACTGCGTAAGACGTGTTATACTCGATTAATATTTGAAACCCATAATAACCTTAAAGTAGATTAGAAGATGGAAAAGAAATCGGGTTAATAATGCAATGTGACTTACTTATACAATAATATTGGAAGAAAAAGAAAAATCACCTACGGTTCGTCATACATATTAAAACTCTTCTAGTTGTGTTATTTGTGTATCTGAGTTCTAATGTTGCAGGAAACTGATATTAAAATATTTTAATTACAATAAGCGCTTTGAAAAAGCACATTATTTTCTAACGAATCGTTGTACAGTCGAAAGGATGTTTGAATAAAGTGCTTCTACGCAAAATGGTACTTGGCGTGTTAAATTTTATTCTTAATAATTATATTCAATTTTAATTTAACTCGCCAAGTTAAATTTAATTTCAAGTCTCATAAAATTCTCTGATCTTTTAACCTAAAATCGTTGTGTTACATAATAACTAAGCCGAATGTGAGAAGACATTTGCGTAAACGAAGCCTTAATTGTAAAATTTAATTGAAACCTAATTTTCAGATACTCTTATTATAAAGTATTTTATTTAGGTAAATGCCCTTATGTTCACTCTTTTACGTAGTTTGGCTAAAGTTTTTTCCTTGTTCATTTTATAATATTTGCAATAATAAGACTACTGTGGGTTATTATTTTTTTCTCCTTTATTTCACTCATTTTATTATACTATGAAGCGTGCATTGGATTTGTTTTGTCACCACAATATGTTTCCTAGCTTTTTCTAAAACATAGTGTATGCTCTGCTGGAAGTAAGAAACAGTTTTATATCAACTGCAATAATGACAATATTTATAGCTAAGAGCGACGTAGGTACTCCAGAAAACTTTGATTGTTTCCACTTTTTTTTTTACTTAATTTAACTTTTTATTACCAGAATCGATTGAATGTATGCAATATTGAACTGAATTTATTATAAGCTGCTGGATTTTGTTCTAAACGTTTTTATTTAAATTAATATGCTAATTTTTTAGCTGTATAAATTATTCATGAAGCGTTTAGTGACCCATTTTGAGTAATGGTAATCTTAAGTAGCGAAACATGCCAGAAGCAATATGTTAAATTATAAAATAATTTTGAGGCGAGAAAGAATTTTCTTAACAGAGTTTATGACAAATAGATTATTCAATTGACTGATATAGAGAGTTAGACTGAAAAAGGCTAAATAATATGCTGTGTACTGTATGGCCGTGTTTTATAATATGCGCGGAACACCATCGTTGGACAAATTCGTTACCTTCCGTCCTCGTTTCACAGGAGAGCCAGGGGTCATTCCACCCTTTTCAGGGCTGTAACCGGTCCGAATCACGAAAATCGCGAGTTCACCTTTTCAGTGAACTCGGCATTTTCGGTTACCTCGGATATAAGCTAGGCCTTGTTAGTCACTATGTTAAGGACGCCCACCGCCTCTCTCTTGTGCATCGCATTAAAGTGCTGTTAAGAACTACTAGTGATAACGCTAGTGTCACTGGAGACCTATTTTGCGGATCATCAGCTAATTTGACATTTAGGTATCTAAATCAAGTCAATTGCCTAGTTCAATAGGTTACAAAACTTTTAAACATATAGGAGTAGCTGTTTGCCGAAAAATAGGGTACAAAAATTATACATTTTTATGGATGTTATCCAATTTGATTTACATACACATATACCGTTAGACATATTTTAAAAGTTTTATTAATGAATTACTTAGCATAAAACTCAAAATAACTTTAAAAACTAAACGAATAGCTCCTGATTGTACATATTTTTAGGAAACAAACAAAATATAATGAAAACATAGAAATATCGAATATCGCATTCGATTGTCCAAATGAAAACGCTTAGATTCATCCTAACGTGTGTCTTGCATGCAGCATGTTTTTTATTAAAATCAGCTTATGGTTTTACATTAAAAATAATATTGCTTATGGCACGATATTTAATATTTAGTAGGCAGTTAAATTACAATCATACATCGATAATATCGTTACTTCGGCTAAGTCAAGAAAAGTACATGAGAACACAAACCTTAATATTTATTAAGAAATATTGAAAAATAAGTTGCGTAAATAATTATGGATTTAACGTTGTAAATATATCGATGAAGTTTATTCTTTTTTAATCATAATAACACAGCAGAAACGATAAAGTTATTATTAATACTACTATTCACTGTAGCATACGGACATTTGAATGTAAGTATAATTAAATCTTAAGAAAGGTTTACTCGTAGGATCTACGTTGTTTAGAAGTTATTATTTATTTAAATTAAAGTTTTATGCTTCTTATCTTCATAATTTATATATATTCTTATATGAAGTACAGTTTGAACTGAGGAACATTTTGTTTGTCGATCGATCATTTATGTCAAAAAATCTGTAGCGATGAAAACAAATATTATTAAATATTGTATTAATTATGTCAGTAAAATTCTCAACATATCTTAAGTTAACAAATAAGGGATTCGTCCTTTAAAACATTTATGTATAATGTAGTTTACAATAACATAAATAGTATTTACCTTTCTTTTATATTCTTTAAAAATAAATTTTCCTAAACTTACACGGAAATTTCCTCGCGTACCTTCAATATTAACCAAATAATCATCTCAATTCCACGTAACTACAGCCTTCATACGAACTGAGAAAATTACCTTTGAAATCTGAATAGCCTTAACGATTGAAATCCTTGGACCCCTATCTCTGTAATTGTGCCTTTGACAAATGAAATTTCAGCCCTTAAGCAATTAGAGGCCGAGCCCTAATGGTTGGTGTCTAACATCATATCACGTTTCTAAGGAGCTGTTTCGGTCAGTTATATCTTTTATTTATGCTAAGAGAAAAATTAAAAGTATATTATAAACAGTAAAGACTTTTGTAATAAGTAAACTCAAAAGCTACTAGGCTAATTAAAAAAAAATCTTTCACTTTTAGTAACAGCTTCTGTTTACCCCAGGAAAATCCATTTAAAAATCTAAAAAGAACAATGGAAGAGCCGCGGACAAATTGCTAGTCTACTTTATGATTACGATGCTTAAATAGTTATATGGCTAAAATGATGTTAACTTGTTTTAGGTGAAAAGTAATTTTAGAACTCTAAGATATAACCTCATATTTAATCAGGCTGTAACCTGGTTTTAATATATATTAAAATACAGACTTCATTCATATTACAATCTTAAACAAAGTAAAGTGAAACACTACTACTTTTTATGTCGTAACTTTTTTGTCTTTTTTTGAATTAGTGAACAAACCCTTGTGGGCCACCCATATTTACCGGGGTCCCGCGAGATCTTTACTATTCACGTCAACCCTCTAAGTTTGGTGGCTCAAGTACGAAGACAGAAAATTAAGTGCGGAATTTCTTACACCATAGTGAGGTAATTTTTGGGATCTCAACAACCGGGCTTAACAGTTATTGAGCGTTTGTTATTTATAAGACAGTTACTGTTAAAATCTTTCATTAATTGGTTTAATAATAACTTTTCAAATATTTTACTAAAAGTAGTCATAAAAGAGATAGCTCTAAAATTATTAGGGTTCATTATTAAATAAAATGACTTTTTGGATTTTATCGCGTTTATTTTAAATTTTTATATTCCCGACGTTTCGAACACTTTCCAGCGGCCGTGGTCACGGGGTAGACTGAGATGTCATGCTGAAGCGGGGTTTCCAGATATTAATTTAAAATAATTATTTTTAGTCTGTACTCTGTGTAAATTAATTAATAAACTGTTGGAGAGAATAAATGTGACTTGGTAGTGGAAACCGGAATGTCCGCAAAAATTCTCTCGAAATAAGTAGCAACATCTCTGCCAGCTTGAATTCTATGGTCATCAATATCCTTGCGGCCAGGTTCGCAGTTAATAATATTTAATTTTAAATTTTTATTTTTCAGGTATAAACATTTAGCCAGATAACACACTTATTTAAATATGTTAGAATCCGTTGAAAGTGGATTTGATTAGTATAATAGTCGCGTCAATGAAAGAAATCATTATCTGAATGTTTGTAATAATATTTCAAAGGTCCCGTATTGAGAACACGACATTACATAAAAATTAAGGTAGGGTAAGGAGATATATTGGTGATATAAGTAATTTGGTGATAGTTTTAGAACACTTTGTATGACCGCGTTATGAATTGCTACAAGTGTAAACGGCATAAGTTAACAGTATGAAGCCGTCTGCTAATATATATATATATATATATATATATATATATATATATATATATATATATATATATATTATTATTATTAATTATATATTATTATATTATTTATATTAAATATATTATTATATAAATATATTAATTTTTAATTATGCGAAGAGTATAATTCTCACGCGTACATAAGACATCGCACCCATTTTTTGATTTAGTGCGTTTAATTGAAATACTTGAAACAGAAGCTTTGCCCCGCGGTTTTGATCGCGCGTTAATTGTGATTTGTGATAATAATCATAAAATGTTTAAGGTTTTACAATTAATACGGAAATTGCTTGCCAAATGTAGTTTGATACATGTATACATGACAATTTTTATTTATTTTGAATAAACTACACTATATCCTTATATATATAATATTCTACTAGTTATTCTGAAATAAAAGCTATGTGATTAAAATGATCATTAAATCGATCATAGTAGTATTGGTGTAAAAGTGTGACAAACATCTATCCTCAAACGTTTATAATAATCTATATATATAAAAGAAAGTCGTATTAGTTACACCATTTATAACTAAAGAACCGCTGAACAGGTTTGGCTGAAATTACGTGAGGAGGTAGCTTAGAACCAGGAATAGCACATAGGATACTTTTTTCCCGGTTTTGAGAAATTTAAATTCGTTTTCTATTCTAACCTTACCGCTTTGGGCAATTTTAACTTTTTAATGTAACATTATGACATTTGACGTTTAAAACTATATTGTTATTATTGGTAGCAAACACATGTAAAATAATTAATTTATTATTTCCCTGAAAAACGATGATAGATATTGAATTTCTTAGTTTTCATCACGGATATTTCGGAGCAATCATATCTAACATTGAAAGTTCAATTTAATACGGAGTTTTGGCAAGTTTGCATGGAGTAATATGAACGTTACTAACATATCAAATGGTTTATTTGGTTATCGGTACGTATGGTACGTATGTTTATTTCATTAACAGTTGAATTTGCGTTTTTGAAAATGCCATTAGACGTCGTAACATAAGTCGTAGAACTCACAATGCTGCGAGTATAAGATATCAAGAGCAGGTCAAAGTGATAAGCAACGCGAAGCGTGGAGTGAAGTTGAATGGAATCGATAAAATCAAAATCAATAACATATAAATGTTGCGTTTAACCGTATCAAGATGATGAAATCGAATACAAATCAAAAGAAATTGTTGCTATTGGACCAATGAACTTTGTATGCCCATATTGTAAGGCATTTAGTTTAAAAGTGAAAATCCTGGAAAGTGTTGTGAGCGGTTAAGACAAATTGATGTCATTGGTACCGTCACCAGAACCATTACCTCATTGTTTTTTTTGCAAATGGGCAGGGTTCTAAACATATTTTGACTTATGAATACTATATTGTTTTAAAATATCGTCATTATTGGTGCAACAAAAGTTATTCAAGAAAATTTAGTAACATTTAAGATTCAGGGTCATATATATATTATTTAAAAAGTTACTTTTGCCAACACGAATAGTGACTACAAATTCTTACAACTTTATTTTATGGCGATTTAGCGAGAAAAGTCTATCAGTGTTTTGTACAGTGTTTTGACAATATTTCGGTAAAAACCAATTGTGTAAAAACTCCAAACGTTTTTCATCAACATAGGAATTGGTTTCATTATTCAGACCACGGCTTTGCGGTCTGATAAAAAACATGTTTATCAAAGCTGATACGAAGCCTACAGTACAACAGCGAGACGTTTAAATGCGCCACAATTGACGAAGTCGCTATTGTTGTCGTGGTGAAAATTTAGAAAACCAAGATATTGTTTTACATCGGCGTAGAAATCAGCAGCGCGTTTTCGCAACTTCAAACAATCGATTATATGATTGGCTACTATAAAATCCCATATTATTTCGACAAGATGAAGATGGATATAATTTTTCAGTTAGGATGATAAATCCAGATACGGGTTCCAAAAGTAACCAAAAATTAGTTTAGAGAATCTTTAAAGTAACTTTTACCGCTAGACCACGGAGGCGTTATACAAACTGATTTTGGTTCAGGACTGGTTCGGTTCTGGATCATATCTTAAAATGCGGCATCTTTTCCACAATATACGTGGATATGTACATGAAAGTTGAAACTGAGCGATCGACATTTATCAGGTTGGACCAAGCAAAACTGCGTTCTGAAGAGTATATTCATACGGGATGCAACCTATAATGATGTAAATCACAGAATGCAAGTGAGCAACCTATTCTACCAGCAACATACGTCGAAAGTCCGCGACATATGCATAAATACGCTAAAGATGCTAAGTCGTATGTACGTCATTATGGCACACCAGATTTGTTTATAACGTTTACATGCACAGTGGGCAGAAATTCGACAAGAATTATTTCTTGGCCAATCACCTATTGATCGCCACAACATTACCACAAAGGAAAGTTAAAATCGCTTACGGACTTTATTGTTAAGCATCGCGTATTCAGCGACAGGCGCGGATTGTAACATGCACACATCCTCATTTGGTTAGTAGAGAGGATACAACCGAATGAAATTGGGAATGTGATTTCTACGGTAATTCCGATGGTGATAAAATCCATTGTCACATGAAATCATTACAAAATATG
Source organism: Lamproptera curius (assembly GCA_029286875.1). NCBI lineage: Eukaryota > Metazoa > Arthropoda > Insecta > Lepidoptera > Papilionidae > Lamproptera > Lamproptera curius. Next base: position 498,050 of record JAGSMT010000189.1, read on the forward strand.
ATTTAAGGTCCCTGTGGAATATTAAATCTAAATTTTCTGTGTATGCTTGATGGAAAGTGTTCAAAACACGTGGGTCGCTATGTTGTAGCAACACTGCGATGTGGCGTTTTTTCTCATTTTCAATACATGAAAACATCCCATTATAGTAATTGGCCTACATCTGGAATATGGTCAAAGGTGTACTCTACAATGAAAACATATTACAACGTGTTAAAAGCCTCCTTCACAACATTGACCAGCCTCTTTGAAATGAGCCAGCATGATGACTTTGATAAAACACTCCTTTATTCCTAAATGCCACGATTTTTCACCTGGGATCAATTGTTAAAAAATCTCAACGACGAAAGCAAGAAAAACCAGTTCCAGGTTACCTCAAGTATTTTTCACCGATTTTTTTTCTTAGACGCTTGGAAAACGGTTGTAATATCATTGAATGTGGCAACGTGGTGGATTTGATCGCAAAATTATCGATATTGGTAATGGCAAAATACCTGATGACTCATCATTTGGATACATCATATTTCCTAACAATTTTTGTCACTTTCCTTAAAGCTAAACCTGAACCCATCGAGAAGGTTTTCTCAACCATTTCCCAAAATCTCAAAGATCATGTATGGTTCAGCGAAAAAGTTGGCTGCAAAAATCGCTGATGTCAATGAAATGAGTTTTCAAAAAAAGGCGAATTAATGACAAACGAATTGTCAACTATCCAAGTGAGTTTTTAAATTCGGTAGATTAATAAAAATCGGATCAGTAGTCGTTATTGTCGAATATAAACCAGCCCCGTCTTTGTATTGGCACCTTGACCTTGACTGATTTGCGGTGAAAAAATTAATGAACAACGCCATCGAAGCCACAATTTTCAAAGGCGAATATGTTTTGATCCCACGATTTTCTATGATTCCGAATGACATGCCATTTGACTTTGAAGGTCACAATTTCCAATGAGGCTAGATTCGCAATTTCTGATATAAAATATCAGTCGTTGTGCTGTCGCTGTTTGTAGCAGCAATCTTAAAAATCCACGCTTTTCACATGGCCAGTTATATGTCACCTGTTTCCATCTCGAAACGCCAATAAAACTATTTATAGCAGGAAAGAAAAAACAAAAAATATTGTGTATAAAAAAGCATTAAAATAATAAACAGACTTTGCTTTTATTAATTAGACCTATTCGAAGTATCCATCGTTAAAACAGGACAACGTCTGTCGGGTCAGCTAGTAGTAGGGTAAATGAAGTCCTTAAATGTTAAATATGATTGATGACAGATTCCATGTAAAACATTGTATCCGTAACAATGATTTAACGATATAACAGTACTAACTGGTCCAATATATCTATCTCCAGGTCCAGAATTAAAAGTAAACACTCGTATGTCTTTTTCTTTATGGCCTATGCAGGCAGACGAGCAGTCGAGGCCACCTGATGGGAAGTGATCACCTGACACCCATAGACATTAGCAATACCAGTGGTATGGCAACGCGCTGCCTACCATGAGACATAGGATGTTAAGTCTCGTTTACCCAGTAAATACGCTGGCTAAGTGCCCTTCAAACCGGAACACAGTAGTGTTTTACACTACTGCTTCATGGGCAGAAATAGGCACCGTGGTGGTATCCACCAGACGGTCTCCTGTAAACAGGGACCTACCACCGGTGAATGTCTTTTCTTTATTAAATTATTGACATTTTATTCTATTCCACTACAGTAAAGAGAGCAATACGTTAATCCAGTTTATAGATCATTAATTTTTTTCACATAACACCGATTTTTAAGAAGATTAGCTGTTGATATAAACCAAATATTAAGTTATAATTTTTTTATTACAACAGGTTTACAACATTTAACATTTAGTTTAAGCTCGTGTAATGATATTTTAAGTTACATTTTTAGGAGGTTATATAGCTTTAAATATTTCGTTTCAAGACACGGATAATGGAAAGGAAAGTAGAGTAGTTCGTAAATAAATCGTAACGGGTGTTATTTTTACTCTGCTCTGTACCAAGAAATCTAGTTTAATTTAAATTTCTTTTTTTTAATTTAGTAAAATCCCATGCCACTGTGTGTTATCTTAATGTGGTTTCTTTTCGGTGATTTCTTATTATTCCTAAAATATTTTATTGTATGATTTCTTTTATTTTAAACTTTAAACCTTAATTTAATGACTTAATTGACAATAATCTAAATCTTCCCGGCAAAAGCCTGTGGCAAATTACAAAAAAAATGTATCAATCTTAAATTAAGTAAATTAATATTTTCATGTATTTATTTCAACCTCAAGGTTTGAATGTTATTTGAGAATAAATAATTTGCAAAATATTTCAAACGAAAATGTCTAAAGGTAACATCACGTAATGAATCGCCCCAAGAAAGCCGTAAAGCTCCGCAAGTTCCAAAACAATGCGGGTAAGATGCCGAATGCTTTCACCTTAATTATGCAAAGTTCTCTTGCCTCTATTCGAATGAACCCGAGCTATCCAAAAACTTTCCAACGTTACTGATGTTAAATTTTAGCTAAATATTCAATGACATTGTGTCAGAAAAAAGTTGGGCCTTTCTTTAATTAAAACCGGCAAAGGTTTGGGTTATTTATAATCATATAATATAGAAAAAAAAATACAATAGCACACTTTTATTTATTTTATTTCATTTTTAGCTTTAAATTTTACTAAAGTATTCCCCCATGTGTATATATACAATATATATTTGTTTCTTTAACTTCGCCTACCTACAAAATTCAAATTAACCAGTTGTATGTTTTCGTATTTTTACAGTGCTAAATTAACGTTTGTCCATGTTTTTTCTATTTAATTTAAAGAGGTCCCATTTAATATCGCAATATTAACTGATAGTAAGTTCGCAGCAATTCAGGACGGTAAAAAACACATACATTTGCAAAGGTGCAGTTAATATGAGCATTTATAGTTAATCGGTCTCAAGGAACTTTTGAGTTTTAATTATTTTAAAAACACAATTCTAAAAAGTTAATCAAAAGTCAAAATTGCACAATTCAAATGAGAAATTTGAAATGAGTGTCATATATATGGTTAATAATGTTCTCATTGAAATACGCCTTTATTTACCTAATTACATGCAGCTAAACAACTTAAGGAAACTTAATTATTAGTAGAATAATAATGAAATAGTGATAACAATTTAATAGAGCGAATATTATACGAAAGTCCAACTTCACGGGCATCGTGCATAAACACTTTTAAAATCGGTTCAATTATATACCGACCATACATCCTGGTAAAATGGCTACGGATTTTTATTATTATAATTTGGGTTTGGATGGCTTTGGTTGGGCATTTCTAAAAATTGATATTTATTTTTTTATTATAAACATGAACTATTATCCGGCGCCCTGGGCGACCGCCCAACCGCGCCCTACCCTAACACCGCTACTGTTTACACCCTTTGCAATATTATTTTAAACATTATCACAGGTAAGGGTCTGAAAAAGCGATAAGCCATAGATTCAATATCCAACGTCAAGCAGAATGCGTGAACCGTCGAAGGTATTTTTAATAATAAACCTAGCCATTCTGTTAACGATAGGCCTAGATAGATTGCACTCAATATACATTGTAACCAGCCATTACAACTACCGCTGAAATAAGATTATTTGTAACGTATCATTGAAACTATGTTATCTATTACTAAATGTAAAACCATCTTTAACGCATAAACTAACACAGATTATATACAGATAAAAATCCAGAAAAACATTAAAGTAATGTTTTGATTTGATGATTTTTATAATGTTAAATTTGTAAAGTAAGTGATGATGAGCTTTTAAACCGTTATCTTTATTGTTAAATAATTTAAGTAATAGGTTTAAAAGTGTTTAAAGATATGTGAATGTAATTTCATACTGTTTTTTTGAAGATATGCATAAGCTTTCGACTGATCCGTCTATGCATCGTAAAAGTTAGGGACCAATTTGTAGTTATATACGTTATAATTTTGGTTCACAAATTTATTAAGTAACTTTGCTTACTTGCAAATGTTACGCTAGCAGAGGTTTGATAATTCAATGATCATATATTTGTATTTACGTATACATATTTAATGATTATATTTAACACTTATGAGTTAACCTTGAGTTATCGCTTACCTTAAATCGCTCAGAGCTATAAATAAACCGAAATTTGCAATTTTAACGATGTGTTTGATTATTTATCGATCCAAAATCCAAATTTATGCATTTCTGTACTTTTGGAAAATCGGAATGCCCTTGAGGCAACTATGTTTTTTATCATCATCAGCCTTTGATAGTCCACTGCTGGACATAGGCCTCCTCTAATACACCCCTATCCATTAGGAGGTTTTGGACCGTATCCCACCACGCTGGTCCAATGCGGGTTGGTGGGTGGACCGACTTTTTACATGCCCATCCGACGCAAGGATCATCTTACTTTTTAAACAATTGGGTGATCGACCCAAACTGTCCTAACCGACTAGGAAACAACAACGAAAATTTGTTGAGTCCCCGCAGGATTCGAACCCACGACTTCCGGTTTCTAAAGCAAACGCCAATACCACTGGGCTACGGAGGCAGTTGTTTTTTGTAACGTTTTTTAATATGTTTTTTATAATGTAATAAAAAGAACGGAAAAATCTCATGACGAAACATTCATGAAAATTTGTTTACTACATGTAGTAATTTTTTAAATAAATGAAACAAGGCATGAGGTACTCTGCAATGCGGATATGTGAAAGGAAATGAATTTTGAACATGTATTATGCAGCGTCAGTGAAAGAGCTACAAATAACGCTACTAGACGCCCGAGTCTTTAATTATTTATATTAAATTGGCTGCGGGTCTGCTGTCTTACGGATATAACAATTTATATTCAGTCAGTTTTAGAAACAAAGTTTTTGTAAATTATGAACAATTTTAATGAAGTGATCTAAAATTCAATGTCCTATAAACAAGTCTGATTTACCCAAAGGATCTCTGTTCACTTTTTCGTTTCTTAGCTAAGAGAATATTCAGTTGCAGTTTAATCAGTTGATGAATACTCTGAAATATTAGTTCTTTCTTAATTAAACAAGTTTTCTTACTAACAAAGAACGTCTGACAAAGACGACTGATGTAAAATAAAGAGTACAGGTGTGTTAAAGCCGATATAAACGTAAATGCATTGTTATTTTATTAATAGTTTTAAGGTAAATTCGCGTTGACTTATAATAAGCCCGGAGATAATGAATACTAAAATTTGTTTTTGTGAAGGCAATCTGTACTAGTTAGGTATAGTATAAAGGTAAGTGTAGGTATAAATTTGAAAGAAAATTAAAACAACATAGAATATTTTCATTACATGATTTGGGACGAGTTTGTCATGGTAAATTTGTAATGATAGATTCAGAGTTTTGTCATAGTTGTCATATTTTTATTAGATTGATAGTAAAATAATGCTGTTCAGTTAATTTTAGATTAAAGTACTGAAGGATAATGAATTCTGAAGGTGTGTCTTTAAAAATTGCTTTAATTAGATAACTATTCTAGTTGTCTTCTAATTTCTAAACCTGTTTTCTTAGTTAGTGCTTTAGTCACACTTGATTTAATTAATCCGTGACTGTAAGATTTAGTTCTTTAAACGAAACCGAATAAGTATGGGCAAATTTAAATTTCGAGTAAAAGGACGGCCACTATCAAGCCTGGTCTCGTTTGCTTTCTTGACTTAAATTTCCTATAGCTTCTAGGACCTTAATTTGAATTATAAACATACACGATTAAAGTCATTTACAATAAATGTAATGGCAATTTAAGCAAGGAAATCGAAAATGGTAATTTATAATGTGTTACACTATTAGTAATAATTACACTGTCAATTTAAAAAAAAAATATATGAAAATTCAAATTTCCTTCAATGTTTAATGTTTATGGTTTACATTTTATGAAATAGTTGGATGTCACTTATATTAAACTGAAAGGGGAGGCAAGAAGGTAAATGAAATACAAACAAAACAATGAATGGATATTTTCCTAAATTTTTTAACTGTTATGTAAAAGTATTTGTTCCTAATTTTTTCAAAGAATCATATTACTTTTCTATCCAGCTTGTCCTAGCGACTGAACTCCTTTCATAAGTTACCAGTATTACCTTATTTGCTAAGGATCTGTATTTATATTGCAATAAACCAAATACACACAGAAATATTATACAATTTTCGTTTTTGGAAATAACTATCACACTATTTGAGACATTTGAAAAAAATGATGAATTTATGTTTTTTTTAATTTCAGTTCGATTTTAATATGCCGAACATTGGCCTATACTCATTTATTGTATCATCGGCATGAACAGCCTGTGTTAGTCCACTGTTGGGCAAAGGCCTCCCCTAACGCCTTCTTGATTACGGGGTTTTTGGACCGTATCCCGCCACGCTCGTCCGATGCGAGTTGGTGGGTGTTTCTTGTATACCGGCCAATATTATCATAAATATATATTATATTATTACATAACTTACTTATTCCTTTTTGTCCCATAATTCTCCGTAGCACAATAGTATCGGCCCTTATTATTAACCGAAGGTCTTACTTTTCAAAAAAACAAAAACCACTGGCAGCCAATTCATCCATCGAACGCAGTTAACCATTTAATTTGTAGAGGTCAGTTGATTTTTGCTCTGCGTAAACTGATATTCAGGTAAATCTTGGCGCTAGGAGAAAAAAAATATAAAAAAATACACTAGATTATACCCAATAACTTGGGGTGAACGAATCAATGTTTAAGTGCAAAAAAGTAAGCTACAATCACGGCATAAAAATATAAAACGAAAAAAATAATACGGAATAAAAATATTGTTATGCGAAGAACACAAGTTGAATAATATTTTTTTTATGTTACACTTATATAATATAAATATATGTGTGAATAATAAAAAAGTCACGGAGGTGTACTTTGTCTACTACAATAGTTGTGGTAAAATTAATTTTGTAACGAATTCTTAAAATATCATTGATGGACAAATTAATGTCCAATGGAATATAATAAAATAAAACTTTTATACTTTTAAATAATTTCATTCCTGTATCAACAATACGGCAAACAATTCGGTCTCAGAATGTTGATTTACACAGAAACATATTTACAAATACGTATTTTTCATTAAGTCGAACTAATTTACATAAAAGTAAATTATTTTCAAATTTTCCGATGAGAGACAGTGCATTATCTTTTAAAGTTATTTTAGTTAGGATTGTTTGTTTGTTGTTGTTGTTGTTGTTGTTTATGAAAGTTCTCTCAGTTACCTAGTGCATTTTTTACGTTGCCTTGTAAATTTCGATTAAGCGAATTGTGATTCGTATCGTATTAAATACACTTCAATCCACCAATTGGTAAATTTCTATTGTTAAGATAATATAAGCGGCTCTTCATTAGCCTTTCTGAGAATATAACGTTAGAGGGTCCAATATAATACATAAGTATAATATATAATTTGACTTTACTTGCAATAAGATAAATGGACCAGGGCAATTTATTTCTACAGACCAACAGTAAAACTTGGTAGGATTCATAAATGTAATTAAATTATTGTATAATGTTTATTATATAATTCACTTGCGGACACCTGATAAATCTGCATCAAATGGGAAATCGAACAACAATTTAAATAAATTCATCAAAATTCACATTGTAAAAGAATGCAATGAAGATTCTATATTGTGGTTTAATTTTTGAGCAATCATTACAAGTTATCTCTGATCTAAAACTAAAGCAATATGTCGTAAAGATTTTTTTCAAAAAACATATATTAACATTGTTCTTAACGCAAGATGTTATCGATAAATGTTACTAAAGTCTTTCCTAAGGAAACTACGTATTGGCTACAGCAGAAAATTGCGCTAGTCTGTTCCTTTTCTGATTTAAAGTAGGCCGAAAGACAGCTTTGTACTTCCAGTAGCGTTATGCCAACGCATCTCGAATAATTAATGGTAAAATTATAATATGCATCTGAAAAATACTTTATTTCTATACTATGAAAAATTTACATTTTTATTGATTCGAAACTGAGCAGGATGATAACGTGATTGAAAGTGACTCAACGTTCAACTTGCAGGTCATAGAACGACGTATTGAAGATGTAAAACCTTACTTGTGTTAAACAACAATAAATAGAAACACGGAAATTAAATTCAAATGGGTAAAGTTTCGCACATGTAAATGATCCGAAACAATCTACTTTTTTGAAAGGACGGTACTTATAATATTTCGAATTTTAATATAAACTAATAATAATTAGTAAAAATCGTATTAATAATTAAACGTTAAATTAGTAAACATACACTGCTGATGTAGATTTCGTCATATAAGGTGATAATATTGATTTATTTTTTGAGTGTCGGAATAAATATTATTTTCTAGCTTCTCACTAAGAAAACTTAAACGTCCTACATAATATGCTGTCATATGTAAAATACAAAGCTTTTTATGAACTGTCCTACATAAAGGACCTTTGTTAGCAATGCGGGTTTTATGTGTCACTTAATATTTGTACACTCATTAAGACGGCCGGGGTAAATGAAAATGTAATTTTACTTAACTCAAGTTTGTTAATTTTCCTTTACAAAAAATCTGGCCTTGAATACTTAGCTCGTAGCTGTTATTGTTTAAATATATTACCATAATGAGAATAGTAGCAACTGTCTCCGTAGCCTAGTGGTATAGACGTATGCATTAGAAACTGGAGGTCGCGGGGTCAAATTCGGTGGGGACTTAACAAATAGACATAATCACAGGCTGATGATGGCTGAGAATAGTGAAAACGGAAGCTTGTATAAAAGTAAATAAATTTAATATGCATATTTTTCAGATTTGTATTTTTCTTTATTATTAAGTTTTTTTTATAAATGACATTATAACGCTTCCTAGATGTTTGTTTCCCTTACAGTCACAAATTTATTGATGTATTTTATGAAACTATACAGGAACAGCTTATATATCTGAATAACTTATAGGCTATAAAGATATGGTGTAGTTTATTCCAAATTTTCTTAGAAGTGTCATGTGTGTAGAAGAATCTGCCATCGACAAGCTACCCCAGCACGAACTTCGATAGACGAATTTTGATAGACGTTATGTTTCCAAGATGTTCTGTTTTTAGATGATGACAAAAATAGAATCAAGGTATCTTGGGTAACTGCAAAACAAGATCCCGTCATTATACCAGCTTACGATAATTATCTTATATAGATCAGCTCGCTAACCACCAAATAAAAAACTTGCAACTTATCTTGTTAGCTTCAATATTCGCATCGTCTTGAAATTTCTGGAAAATTCGATATGTTTTACTTCTACGTAACTGGAAATCCTTTTTTATTTTTTAAGGGTTTCTATTGTTGACTGCATTGAATTCGCTTTGATTGCATATTTTTAGTTGACATATTATACTTTATTCGTGATATTCCTGTGTTTATATTCAACAATCCAAAAATTGTTTTACTGGGTATAAATTCTTGTAATCACCAGTTTATTTAACATGCGCGTGCTGTAATTTTTTAAATCGTTATTTAAATTTAGATTTTAAACTAATGCAACGAATTACCGACTTATAAATATTCGATGAGTTATAAAAATAATTATTACTGTTTTGAAAACAGTAAACTATTTTCTTTGACACGTATAACGATCAGAAAGATTTTTTTAAATTCGAAGAGAGGATTAATACATTTAAATATAAAAGATATTATACAAAATTCCAGGTTGACAATATTCTGAATGTCAAGTCGTACTCAACCTGACATCGATCAGTACTTACAACGCTCTATGTAGATTTGTACCCGCCTCAAGGGGCTTCAAACTTTACAAAGACTCAGCCGTTTGAAAATAAATTCGTTTTCCGCAAAGCGTAAAATTCTGTTCCTTTAATGTTACAACAAAAATGTTTCCTAACACTGATAATAAAAAAAACAACAATAGTCTTGGACTTTCCTTTGCTATGATATAAATTAGTAATTAATTTTATATAATGATGAATGCTATATCTTAGGTTTTTACAATGTTTTTGATAGAAAATTATATCTATTTATCGGATAATAAATAACCCTATATAACAAAGAATAAAATTGTTTAACCACCAAGTTAACATCATTTTAGGCATATGACTACTAAAGTATCGTAATTATATAGGGACTAGCAATCTGTCCAGGGGCATGCCCATGTTATTTTTAGATTTTTGTAATGGATTTTCCTGGAATAAAAAGTAGCCAATATTATATGTTACGTAGAATGTAGCTGTCGAATGGTGAAAGAATTATACACCAGAAGCGAGGATGCGGTTCGAAGGACCATGTAATTCGGCTCGGACAACATGGTTATGAAGCCGGATACAATTTATTAAGGGTAAACGGATTTTTGTAGTTTTCCAAAAAAATATGTGCAGTGGGTACTTTTAAAATTAGCAGGGTTGATAAATAAAATTGAGTTGCATCAATAATAAATGTACAATTTTTTTCGTACCATTTTATCCGGCTAACAGCTACTCGTATGTGTTTAAAAGTTTTGTAACCTATCGAACTACGTAATTTGTTTTATTAGGTACCTAAATATAAAATTCGCTAATGAACCGCAAAGGAGGTTTCCAGTGGTACTAGCGTTGTCACTAGCAGTTCTCAACAGCACTTCAACGTGAGGCACAATAGGGAGGCGTTGCGCGCCCTTGATTTAGTGATTATCAACGCCCAAGCTATTACCGGAAATTACTGATGTCGCCGGAAAGGTCAGTGGATTTCGGGCCGCTTACAGACCTGAAGAGGGTGGAATGACCCCTGGCTCTCCTAGGATACGAGGTCATAAGGTAACTTTTTTTCCGAACGAAGGAGCTGTTCGCATTATTCGCAATATCTCACTCCTTCTCTCGATATTTCTCACATGCTTGGTTCCCACTCTCCCTCCATGACTATTTTGTTCTTGGTACGGTCTCCCTTTTTCAGTCTCTACCAATAGGTCTCTCCCTCTTCTTCAACAAAAACGTTATGTATGGCGCCACTTCGGTGCCAAGGATTAATTTGTGTAAATTTATTCCAAATCTTAACTGTCTTAAGTATATTGATCACTGTTATTATTTAAGCAGTGTATTAAGCAACATCGATAACGGTAAAATAAAACTTAACTAGCGAAGTTAACGCGTACTTAACTTAAACATCCTTCTGAATGTACATCGATTTGTCAGAAAATTATGTTTCCTAATCTTGTGTTATTATTGTGTCAACATGTTAGATGTATGGAATAGACTTCAATCAATTTAAAGTACAACCAAGAACGCCTATTATTTAATAAATTCATACAGTACATTACTTACTTAAAATAGCATCTATTCAGTAATTTATCAAATTTCTATTATTCGTTAAAGGAACTTAAACTCGATAAATGAATGTTTTTACCATAGAGTATTGCTCTTTCTTAAAAACAACTGTGTGAATAATTAAAATATTATGATATGGCTAGAACTCCCAAATACGTACATAATATAAATTTACTCGCTCCAACCTCTTTTGTAGCCCAAAACATGTTTGAAAGTTATACGTTTTCAAATCAGTTTTTTAAAGGTAAGAAAGGTAGGTAAATCTATAGAGCAGATGTCTTTGATAATAAAGGAAAAATACTGTCGACTACGTCGCGCATCGAGTATCCCTGCGATGTTGACTTGTTCTACATCAGAAGCTATTTTCTTAGAGGAATTTTCTTTATACGTCTAGATATAGCAACGGCCACAAATTATAACAAAAATTATGCGAGAAAGGAATTGTAAATTAAATTCATATAATTCAGTTAGGAAAAATGCTATGGGCATTTCAGTATTATTTCCCATCCTATTTGTGCCTCCATTAATCATTATCAACAAACAGACTAAATAGTAAATCTTCGAATCCATCCTTTTCGACATTGAAAAGGGTCTTAATGTCGAAAAGTTCAGTTCGAACTTAATTTATGGAAAGTAAACTCATTGAATGACTTTTCGAGATCAAACGTGTTATTATCTATGTGAGTGTGAGACTAGGGATATAGACTGTAAAATAATATCGATATAACTGGTATACAACTCACTTTATGTTACGCTTTATTTTATTTGCTACGATAGCAATTACCTCGCTAAATGCTATGATAACAACTCTTTAGTTGAAAACAAAACAAAAAATATTTACGATGGTATTGCTTAACTAACAGGACCTTTATTTAGAAAAAAAAGTTGCTGTGAAAGCTATGAATACGTGTCATAAAATATGAGTAACGCACAAAAAAGGAGGGAGGTAAAAATTCAACCAGCTGTCTCTTTATCCTCAATGTATGTAGAGACTCAAAATATATAATCTCTTTTTCGCTTGGAACATAACTGTACCCAATTATGATTTTTATTTTCTCAATATACGCGAATAATAGCCATTGTTGAAAATTAACTGCCAGGCAGTTTGCTCTTGTTATTGTTTGTTAATGTTAATACAATGCATGTTCATTGCTGCGTCTACATTATTGACGTTTAACTAACAACAAGCTTTCTTGTAGTGTTAAAATGTAAATTTATTGATTCTGCTCACTATGAACAGAAACTAAAAAATCATAAACATAGGTTAGGGCAATTTGGACCGGTCACCCAATTATCTGAAAAGTAAGATGATCAATGCGTCGGATGGGCATGTGGAAAGTCGGTCTACCCACCAACGACCAGCGTGGTGGGATACGATCCAAAACCCTAATGTAAAAGGCGTGCAGTACAGAAAGCCTATATCCAGCAGTGAAAAACTGAAGCATAGTTTCGAGAATGTTGGCGCTAGTCAAGATATTGATAAACGGTTATTTTAAAAAAGAATTTTATTTTCCTTTTTTAATTTACAGTGTTAATCGTGTCGCGGCGGAAAACAGAATGAATAAAATAAAATTACAAAAACCGTGGTGGGAAATCATTGGTACAAAGTTGAAAATAACAATCTAATTATATAACAAACAATATGCCGCCGAATATCATATTAATTCTTACACATTTTGCAAAGCGCTTACTTATCAATATATCTATTGCTGACAAAGCTTATATCTATAGGGTTACCACCCTTAACTCGCTCGATGCATTTTTCTTTTGTCTGTTTTTGGCAACTGAATACTATCGTATCGTTAATATATAGTATCTTATCTAATCTGTCAAGTATTCTGCATTGCATGCAGCAGTTTGACGATATTGTTTTTATTTGACATCTACTAACAGTTTAAACGATACCTTTTTGGCCGGTCAATTAAAATTATTGCTTTTTATTTAATAATGGCACACTAAATTGATTTTTTGGCATTATTATGACGCACGCACATGCGCTTATTAAATTAAGATTATATCAAGAAACAGGATTCGAATTACTGATGACTTGTGGTTTCATTCTCCGATAATTGAAGCGGACAAACACTAATGAACAACGCTTCTGTGTGAAACAGATAGTAAGTTGTAGTTATATAATTATATACAGTAAAAGAGTTAAGTCTCAGTGTAGCAATTATATGTAAATGCAAAAGTAGCACAAGATCAAGAAATCGTCAAAGACTCGATAATTGTACATAAAATTAATAAATAAAAGTTTTACAATCACAAAATCTTATCTTATGAATATTTTTTAATAATTTTATGGCCACACACCTCGGAGGAATTGATTATGTGACCCTGAATTAATGAGCGAGCATCGATATCAAAAATAATAAATGACTTTTATTTTGTTCTATTATATTTTTTGGCTGTAGCAAAGCATTTTTTTTTTATTGTTTAATTTAATTTTCTTATGTGTTTATTTGAATACATGTAAAATAATTTCATTAAAGTCCTTAGTATGTTTCTGTGTTTCAGGTACATATATATTCGATATCGTTTTTATCTTTACGAAGCATTTATGATAATAATAGGATATAAGCATTTTCTTGGTGTTAGGTAGTATTATAATTAGCTCTTTGCGTTTTTATAATTTTACATTAAATCAATGTGCAAAATGTTTCAAAACAATGAACTGGCATTCAGTCAACAGAAACAGCTGATTGAACTAACTCGATGCTTGAAACGCAAAGTTACAGAGAACTACTTGGAATAGAATATCAAAGGCCACGTCAAAGCTACTATTGGACGATGGAACGTACGTCGAGCTGTTGATTTAAATCAATAGTTAAATATGCTGGGCATCAATTTAACAAACAAAAAACTTCATCATTATATTTTAAGACGTATAACTTATTTTATGCAGTTTACTTAAAATACATATGACAGATATTTAAAGATGTAATTTAAATTTCTATTATATTATCATAATAACTGAAAAACAACAAACCGGAACGAATGGGCAGGTCGTCAAGAGCACCATACTGTTTAAATAGAATCGCAATATGCTCTAAATCTGTAGAAATACATAAAGCTAAAACAAATGCCAAAATTTTATTAAAAATTGTTTGAAGATATCGGACGTCTTAATAATTGATCTTACTTTTTATTATAAAAATAATGAGGTTCATTTTTACATCATCAGCCTGTGATAGTCCACTGCTGGACATAGGCCTCCCCTAGTACACCCCTGTCCATTAGGGGGTTTTTCGACCGCAACCCACCACGTTGGTCCTATGTGGGTTGGTGGGTGCATCGACATTTTACATACCGATCCAACGCATGAATCATTTTACTCTCATCAGACAATTGGGTGATCGGTCCAAATTGCCCCAACCAACCAGGAATAACGAAAATTTGTTGAGTCCCCTCTGGATTTGAATCCTAAAAACCGGAGGTTTTGGTTTTAAAAGCACACGCCCATGCCACTAGGCTTCGGAGGCAGACTTTATTTTCAATATACCATTTATAATGAATTTTAATAGCTTTTGATCCTATTCTCAAAATGAAAAGCTCCTCAATCTCGATCGTTTGACCTACAAGTACGATATTTGAAAAGCACTCCGAAAAGTCTGAATGAACTCGTTTGTAGTGAAAAAGGATTTGTTAGCATCACGAAATCAAAGAGGTTTGAGAGGTATTGAACAAATCAATAATGTGTTTTGATGATTTAGGATTGCATTCGCATTATACCTTGGGAAAATTGTTAGGTTGAATAATTTGAGAACAAAATCGTGTTTATATTGGAGTTGATGTAATGTGGTACAATTGGTGATGAATCTTGATTTAGCCTGACTAACGTCGACATATATTTGCATCTTGATGACTACTGATGACTGATAAAATTTTTGAGACAGTATTTAAAAAATTAAAAGTAAATAACAATCAATTTAAAAACAACAATTAGAAATAGTACATATTTTTTTAATGTGGTATTGGGAAAACTTAAAAATGCGCTTAAAAATTTCTAGAGAAATGGTTTTATATAATATATATTTACCAATGAAACGTAGATGAATATATATAAAATATCAATAGCATTTTATGTCTCTTGATACAGATAAAAATTTCAACGAAACTGGTTGTATAACTGTTTTTAATTTCGTTTGCGTTACTTATATTCTTCAATTGCGTAAATTGAATGTCTCGTTGGACAAATGAAATAGACATTAACTATTGCCCGAAAATATATAATACTCTCATTGGCCATATTACGGTTAAATAACATTAGAACATTGAAAAACTTAGGAAAATTATGTAATGCCAGATAATAAAACGACTCAAAACAAACTCCGATAAAAACTCATGGAATCTTAAACTATATTTTTTTATTTTATATTTGTAAATATGATTCGATGAGAGCTTTAATAGTCTAAGTAGTTCTATTAAATAAAAGTTTTTTATTAAAAAGTTTGTGTACATAAAAATTAAATACTTGTTTCGAAGGCGGCAGTGCCAATGCTCTTCGCAACATTCGCAGAGGCTACGGTGAAAAAGTTTATGATACCCATTTCCTGAGTACACGTTAGCATTACGTCGTTGTCAAATCAAAATCTGCTATGTAGAAAAAGTATAGTTTCGAGATATTAACAAAAGAAGTTTTCCTGAAAAATTTTACTGGAATGTTCATTTTGAAAGTTTTTGTACATGAAAAATATAGTTATAATACGTTAACTTAATTGTATTCTGCGAGTCAAATAAACAGATTTTTTTATTTTTCCTTTTACAATGAAAAAATAATCACATAACAGATTTTATGTATCAAGTTTAGGGCACATAACAGGTTTTAATAAGATGATATATTGAAATTACTTTAGGAATAACGTCAATATCGTGAAAAAACGGTAGGTATTTAGCAGACTTAAATTAAAGGGATTCATAGTCAGTCTGTAAATGATGCCAATTCTTGCAGTTGATTGAATTTGGTTTTAATTATTTCCAGAAGACCATCATACATGCGCGTGTTCAGGTAACTCTCGTGTATGTGTTGCGGAAAAGTTGCATAATTTTCTGGAGAATAATATTATTATATTATTCTCCAGATACATTAAATTCCCTTCTCCAGAAAATATCGTAAGCAGCACTTAAGAATACGTCATCTGAATATGTCGTATTTTTAAGTGCTGCTATATAAATTACTGTGGAATGACCTGTCCTTTTATCCTTGTTAAAATCGTAGCAAACGTTCTAATACCATAACGCTGTTATGTAATGCTGAGGTGCATAAATAAGTTGTTTTATGCTACGCTCGGTCGTGAAGTGGACACTATTAACCTCTTAGATTAGATAGAAGTAGATTCTCTCACATCTACTTGAGAAAAATTCGCAATTTACCCAACGCAATTGCCTTATATCTGTTCTGGTAATTCACTAATTATGGTGAGGTATTTATAAGCTCTGTATATATTTTTAAGATATTCAATTAAACAGCTTGTAAATTCGTTCGATGTAACTCCTCCGTCTGCTCCCTCCTTCATTCAAAGGTTATTTTGCCGTTGCATTTGCCAATACCAAAGTTACACCTGCAGTACGAGAATTATAAATCTTGAAATAGCGGCACTGTAATTTTTGTTTATGATGCAATGCATCGGCAAATTTGCTATTTTGTTTGTAAAAGCGAATACTTTGTCCCATAAAATATTTAGATAATCTTCGCAGTCTAGTTGCTGGAAAGATAAATCTATGCTAGTTCCTTGTATTTATGTAATGTGCATCTATAGCTGTACTGTCTCCGTAGCCTAGTGATATAAACCTATGCTTTTGAAACCGGAGGTCGTGGGTTCGAATCCGCAGGGTCTCACTAATTTTCATTTTGTTTCCAAGTTGGTTAGGGCAATTTGAGCTGAACACCCAGTGTCTGAAAAGTAAGATGATCCATGCGTCGGATGGGCATGTAAAGTCGGTCCACCCACGAACCCGCATTACACCAGCGTGGTGGGGTACGGTCCAAACCCCCCTATGTCCAGCAGTGGACTATTAGAGGCTGGTGATGATGATGATTATGTAATGTGCATTACAATGCCTTAGAAAATCATTTTTGTTTTTCTGCACGTACAATAAATTTTCAAAAATATATTGAGATCTCACGGTCAATATTTTAATTTTGCAACAACTCTCTGAGTGATTCTTTAGGGCCCAGATTATAGACTGCACGAATAGCTCTTTTTTGCTGGAATAACCACACTGACAGACAAAACTTTAATAATATGTTTTGGTATAACCATCGGTTATACATTCCAATTCGTTTATTCAAAAATATGATTAAGCGTAGTACATAATTTATCAAGTTATTACTTTGATTCATGTAAGCTTTTAAAATAACGCAAAAAGATAAAATGAAGTGAATAATTACAAAGGATCATTGCGTTGCCGAAATAATTAAGATACGATTTACCTTGTAGACCCATCAGATCTTTGTGACTTCTTTATCGCAAACATAAAGTCCAACTGGCTATACCGTTGAAAGTCTTATGTGGGCCGAAAGCTGGACATTTATTACTAGGGCTCGGTTTTACGATGTGAATGTAGACCGGATCATGTTATTATTACTTTGACATCTGGCATCATTCTTTCCCTGAAATAAGATGCTGTCGCGTTTTTATAAGCAATGAAGAGTCTTTTCGTTTTGATACTGATTAAAATTAAGTGTGTTAAAAAAAAAAACAAGATATAATATTTCTTGAACAAAATGATGATAGTAAATTGATGATTATAGTTCGTTTAAAACACTGCTACCAATTGTTGTTGTAGATAGACACGTCTCAAAATTGGATAATGGTCAACGCTCATTAGAACCACTCGGTACCCTCTCCGCACGCTTAGTCTAGGTATTTTCTAATAGTTTGTTTATAGTTAGTCCCAGTGTTACGTGATACGTTTTTATCAATTTTGGCAAGCGTGAATTTGCTCAATGAAGTAAAATACCAAAATTTCCTTACCGAAAATAGAAAATTATTTAATACTTATATATTAGCTGCCTCCGTAGCCTAGTGGCCTTAGAAACTGGAGGTCGTGGTTCGAATCCTGCGGGTCTCAACAAATTTTCATTGTTGTTTCCTAGTTGGTTAGGGCAATTTGGGCCGATCACCCAATTGTCTGAAAAGTAAGATGATCCATGCGTCGGATGGGCATGTAAAAGTCGGTCCACCCACCAACCCGCATTGGACCAGCATGGTGGGTACGGTCCAAACCCCTTATGGATAGGGTGTATTAGGGAGGCCTATGTCCAGCAGTGGACTGTTAGAGGCTGATGATGATGATGATGATAATGTATATATTTTACGAACAAAATAATGCTTTATCACCAAAACTACAAACCACGTCGAACAGCTTCGTCGCAATTGTATTGTTTTTGTTATGTATCATTTTAAAATTATGTAAAACACGATCTTAAATATTTTCCAGCCTTAAAAGTTATGCTGAGGTTGAATCTATACACTTGACTTTAATCCTCTACACTTATCCTTAAATCAATCAACTTTATCGGACTTTTTTTGTTAGTAATAAAGCATTTTGCCACAAAGAAGCAGAAGACATAGCCTTTGTGACAAACTCAATAAATAAGAAGGAATATAGTGTTACTGGAAGATTCTTTTTGATTTTATTTCCACTCAAAGATATACCAAAGTTTCCATTACATTTTAAAATAACTCAACTTTACATTTTTATGTTAAAATTATTGTTTCATATTAGATTGGGCAGAGAATTTTTTAAATGACTCTCCCGATTTTTATTGAGTTTGTAGTAAACTCAAACAACATTTTACTTTTTTCTGAGGAGAAATCAGTTTTGTTGAAATTGATTATAAATATCTACAGACAGATAAAAAGAGTTCTTCAAGCATATCTTATTAAATACAAAAAATGTAAACCTTAAACTATTTATTACAAATTCGTTGCGCATAGTTAGTAAAAAAAAATATATAAAGTTTCAACACTGCTCTTTCGCAATATATACCCCAAAGAAGACAAGCCGAGGTAACGATACTTTGCTAACTAAAAATATGCTCAAGATAAGTCTCAATCCACAAACCCGCATTGCTGACGTATTTATCAACGTCTCCTTCTGCTAATCTAGCACTTTTTGCCACGCAATTTATATCTGATAAATAGGGCACTAATATGTTCTTCAGTAGATGTGTTAAAAAGCCATTTGATTTATAATATTAGAAAGCAGTAATCGGTTGCACCTACCTCAAGGTCAAAGCAAATTAATATTTTCAATCGAAAATTACCAAAAATTCTGTATAATCCTAAAGAGAAATAATATTGGATTATGATTGTGATCGCTGTTGGCGTTCCTTGTCGTAAATGATTATTAACGGGCCTTCCAATAGGAGAATATCCTACGAATACCTGCAATTTAGTTGCTATAGGAGATTTTTTTTAAGTAACAGTTATTTGGTAATACTCTAGTTATTTCGATTAAACGTAGACATTTTATATTTTTATAGTACTCATTAAAATAATTTATCAAGAATGAAAGATAAAGTTTTATGAGGATCGAGCAACGGCCCTTAATTATTCGAGCTTCAACGACTATGTCCTCATTTCTATCCAAATACAGATAATATTGCTGTTATGAGTAGAGAAACAGACAGCTAATATTCAGAGGAAACAGTGCAAATATTCGTATAAATATAAAAATAAAAATAACACTTAGTTGTAGAGTCTTATTTTGGTATTTTATAAATATTGTCGAGCTCCTCTTCGATGTGTACTTCCGATTTCAACGAAACGTTGCTTAGGTTTTGACCTGTCTTGAAAACACATTACGATTGGATCCTAAAATACAAGGTTCTGTATATCTGGAGTTCAACAATCTGTATTCAATAATTCCGGTAAATGCTTCGGCAGATTGCCCAAAACTTGCTGAACGATTGAGCGTCCTTATTTAAATCATTTTTTTAAGTTCAATACTTAATTATAAAGTATTTTAATAATGACCAAAATAAATATTCAGTATTGCTAGAAATAATTATAATTATCGTTGATCCAAATAATATTAAAATTAATAACTTTTGGGTATAATAAATGCATCAATACTTATTTATTAAAAAGAAAAAAAAAATGCGAAAGTATCTATGATGCAGGATATAAAAAATACCATATATGAATGTGAATGTGAATATGTCCATCCGCTTATGAATATTAAATCTCAGTGACCTGGAATTTATAAGCGAGTATCGTTAAGCTTGAGATGGGAATATTTAACAGAATAAATGATACATCGCATACAAATAATAAAAGATCTTTGGGTACTTAATTATTTAAACTCGAATATTGGGTGTGTTTAATGAAAATACTTGCAACATAATTTACAAACGAAAAGATTTGTGAATAAAAACATATTTTTAAGGTTTTTGCAGTTGCAATACCGAAATAGCTCGCCAATGGTAGTTTTTTTCTTTATACATGACATTTTTTTGATATTTTTTGAATTGACAACACTTTATTCTTATATCTATAAATTATTTAGAAATAAATGCTTTACTATTGTAAATTACCATTAAATTGATTAGGTAGTTTTTGATTGAAAGACCAACAAGCATGTACTCTCACAAACTTTACCATTTATAATATTAGTAGGATTATTGGACTTCCTTAGTGTTAAAGATTCGAAGATGAAAGATACCATGTAGAACGAAATAACAACCTCAAACAATTATAATACGAACTTCTCCAATAAGTATATCTCCAGGAGCAGAATAAACAGAAAGTGCTCAGTGTGCAGCGTGTGTATAGCCTTTTATTTATTAAATTATTGTCATTCAATTTTATTCCACTATAGTAAAACCAGCAATACGTTAATCCATTTATAGATCAGTGATTTTTTTCTCATATAAAAGATTTTTACGAAGTTTATTTTAACAAAGCACGATTAATTTAAATAGCGTATGTTCTAAATAGAACCAAATCTTATGTTATACTTTTTTACTTTAATGGAAAATGTTTACAATATTAATCATTTAGTTGAAGCTTGTGTCATAATATTTTAAGTTATATTTCTAGTAGATTTTATATCTTTAATATTTAGGAGTCAGATTTTGGAAGCAATGAATATGTATAAACGATCTATGAACACTTCGTTAGTGTTGCAAGAGCGATACGAAAATGGTAGCGTTTCGCCAACAGTGACAGCTGAAACTCAATACTTGAGACACAAAGCTAGAAAACAACTTAGAATATATTATCAAAGGCCGTGTCAAAGTCACGGACAATGGAAAGCAAAGCAAAATGACTTAATCAAAACGGGTGTTATTTTCAGTCTGTTTTTTACAAAGAAATGTAGCTTAACTTAAAATCCTCTTTTTATTTTTCAGTTCCCATGCATTATTTTGCCCTTCCTTTCAAAAATGCTTGAGCTTTGTGTTAATAAAGAACTTTCTTGCTTCATATTCAGTAATAATTTAATGCACATTCATCGTTTTATTTTGATGATGTGTTTCGTTCATCACGAATTTCCGTATAAACTTTCATGTCTAATTTAACCCTTCCAACCAATTTCATCGGTTCAAGGGTTAAGACAGTAAAAACGAATAGACAGACAGACTGGGTTACTTTCGTATTTATTATACTAGTGTGGATATTTGACTCTTTAGTGTCACAAGATGACTTATTATTGTTCAAAGATACAGATGTTACTAGGCTAGTAAAAGAAAAACTCTTTTACTTTTCAATAATTTCATGAAAATTTTGTGGAAATTTGTCATTAATGAACACATCATCAGTATAAAACGATGATATTTTCGGCTTAGGTACTCGAAACGAGCAACTTTAGTGTTTGTTCTATTATTATTTTTTAAACTATACTGGGATGAACTAGGACTTGAATTGGGATAAATGTCAATATAGAAATGCCTAATTGTTGAAGAAGAAGCCATGTAACTTTGTGTCTTATTATGGACATTGACAATTACAAGACCTCAAGTATATTACTCTATAGTATATTTGAATACACTTTGCTATTCTATGCGGAAAAAGTCACGGGTTACAGCTGGTTATCGTAATAAGTTCTCTTATAATAATACGTAAGTCAGCTCATAATTTATAACTATAATAGTCGACTGACTTGAATACATGTACTGTGTCTTAAGGAATTGTACAACTTACAACATTTTTATGTTTTTCTTTCGTTGCAATATACAATATAATACAAGAATAAAGAATTTTAGTAAAATAAGCGACTATTATATTAATTTATTGCTATAAATCAATTCAATTCAAATTCAGTCAAAAGACCATAAAGTAAGTAAACCTTATTCTGTAGGCAACAACTTTGCCAATAACTGTATTACTTTCAAAGGTCATGCTATTTTTCCCCCATAGGAATTTAACAATTTATTAAGTACATTAAACTTTTAAAACTGCGTAACTTTTTCGTATTTTTTCAAATTATTCGTGGCTGAAAAAAAGAGTTCTGGACATGAGCGTGTACGTAATGAAATTTCATACAATCAGCTTACGATTATGTGACAATTATTAAATCTGAATTAAACTGACTCAAAATCACGTTGTGATAATGGCATTTAATAATTTGTTAATTTAAAGCGTTGTTTTCTATTTTTAGCCTTATGTAAAATAAGGATTAATTATTACAATTTTTTTACCAAATTTCTAAAATATTATTTCTTAATATGTTCATTAAATTTTTTTTACCAAAATTTGAGTACTCCAAATTAATTTTATACAATACTTTTAGTTTCATAATTCCTTCATTTCTATAACTGTTATCTGGATTTCCTAAACGCTTTAAAACAACACTAATTTCATCTGATCGGGACTGATATTGAATAATAGAGGCTCGTGCATCACTAAACACAGTTTGCACTCTCTTGAATTATTAATATGGTGCGTCTACTATGTAAACATGCGTCGGATGGGCATGTAAAGTCAGTCCACCCACCAACCCGCATTGGACCAGCGTGGTGGGATACGGTCCAAAAACCCTCTAATGGATAGGGGTGTATTAGGGAGGCTTATGTCCAGCAGTGGACTATCACAGGCTGATGATGATGATGACTATGTAAACAACAAAAAAATATAAAAAAATCTGTAATTGTTTTGAAAATTCTCTATTGTTGTTTTTAAAATAAAAACCATTTCTTTAGTGAATTAACTGAAAACCAATAAAAAGTCAAATATATTTATTAAAAATTAGATATATAAAATCATACCTCTTTTACCGGCGGTAGGTCCCTTTTTCTCCTGTAACAGGGGACTGTCCGTCTGGTGGAGCTACCGCGGTTCCTATTCTAACCGCAAAGGAGTAGTGTGAAAACACTACTGTGTTCTAGTTTGAAGGGCACCGTACCAGCGCATTTACTGGGTAAACCTAAAAACGACTGAAACCTTAGACTTAACACCTATGTCTCACTTGGCAGCACGTTGGTGATACCTGTATTGGCAATGTTTATGGCGTCGTTGACCACTTTCCATCAGAATTAACATTTATTTTTAATTCATTTTACACAAAAACCACAAAGGCGGCTTAATGCCATAGGCATTCTCTACCAGTCAACCTTGAGGGTGGTGCAGAGATTAAAAATTTGGGAGATGCAGAGAAAAGCTTATTATAAAAAAAAAAATTATTTGATAACTAACAAACAATTTCAAAATCAATTTATTTCGTATTAAAATACATACATAACATAAACAAAGTATATACATACTAAAATACGCATACTTATGTATGTAAAGGTATCGTTATATATCAGGAATCATATTTATAAATCATATATAAATATATAATACGTATACACAAATAAAAATATACATATAAATATTAAAAAAAAAATCGTTAATAAAGTAATGACAATTTCATAGGTCTTTAGGTAATTTTTAAATTATCTGTTTAAAAATTTTAAACTTTTTTTTAAAGTGATGAAACTATTAGCCATCCTGATTTCGAGAGTGCGAATTCCATAAAAAGAACAGACTGGATAAAGAAAGAGTAATGGGTGAAGTCAGAACGGTGTATGGGGCATTAAAGGAGACGATTATGCGTCGAACGAAGATCTTTGTTGCTGACTTCACACAGGTACTGAAAATGGGAGATATATAAGACGGCGTTGTGTTAGACTTAAGACAGGAGTAAAGGGTGGTCAGGGGCTCGTAAAGAGCGTCATATGTGGATAGGCAGACCTGAAGTTGGAAACGATATGTAGAAACGTGGTCACATTTACGCAAATTAAAATCAAATCGAATGCAGTTATTCATAAGGCGGTCAAGTTTGTTGAGGAGATCTGCATTCAGGTCAAGTGCTTATACGTCACCAAAGTCGATAAGGAAGATCAAGGTCTTCACGAGCATGGCTTTCGTTCGACTAGGCAGAAAGTTTTTAAACCGACAAAGGCATCGCAGGACACCAGTTAATTTCTTTACAACACTTGCTAAGTCTTCCAACTCAGCGTGGAGTCGAAATGCAGGCCAAGATTTTAACATTTTGGACTGAAAGGTATAAACAGTTAAGTTAAGAATAGATGAAAGCAGATGCCTTTATCTTAATTTCATTTCGAGTAATTATTGTAATAATCAAATGTGCGTGCATTTGTACTAAATTATCAATTTTAATTGTGGTTATAGTTCACTATTTTGGTTGTAATAGTTTATAAATAAGATATAGGGTATATAACTGTGGGCCTTTTTGTAAGACTATTGAAGATATACCTACATTTCCATCATACATTACATACGTGTAACTTCAACGGTTTTGGCGCGCATCAGAATAGCTCACTGGACCGTGAACTTTTCTACTTCATACACTTACTATCATATTTTGGAACATCCACAATATATTTTTATAAACTCTAGCCTATATGTTATTCTGATGTATAGCTGTATTATGTGAAGTTTCAGTAAAATCGATTTGGTAGTTTTGCGTGAAAGAAGGCAAACATCCATCCATCCATCCATACATACAAACTTTCATTTATAATATTAGTAGTTAAATGATAAATTCAATCAATAGGTGGGCATGAAACTTATATAAGTTACTTTCATACTTATTAAAACTGCTTTGGATTATTTTAACATTAGTTTAAATAATCAACAGCTCGATATTAGAAGAGGTCTTAATATTCAAAACCATGTCTCTTCTCACCGCAGAGCATTTATTGAAATGTGAAGTTAATAATAATAAGAAGATCAAGATATCTTGTGTAATTCATCATCATCATCTCAGCCTTTGTCAGTCACAGCTGGACATAGGCCTCCCCTAACGCACGTTACCGCTTGCTTCCGATCTTCGGCTATTCTCATCCAGCCCACATCGGCTACTTTGCGAATGTAACCGATTGTTGCCTGCAGGGCGTCCTACACTACGTTTGCCGAGCCTCGGTCTCACTCCAGAACTTTCCGACGTCAGCGATCGTTAGTTCTGCGGTTTTATATCTAGCCTACTGCCACTTCAGCTCATCCGGTGCACGATCGCTAATTATCAGATAAATATCCTGCAGGTTATCTAGTAATTCAAAAGCAAAATTAATTTTCTTATTATATTTTCATAAAACGGGGATTTAATGTGAAAAGCTTCTCCGATCAAATAGCAGCATTAATGTCTGGTATTTTTATATATCGCTGCTATATACCTAATCTCATCTAAGTCCTTCGTTTGGTTCCATATGTTACACAATGACGATAATGTATTTAAATTGATCCTTCAAAGCACTGTTTCCATATATACTCCACTTGTTTTTAGAATTTATAAATATGCAAGACTTTCCATCTTTATTATAATTTCGTTACTCAAGTTCAAAAAACAAAATAGCACATCCGGATTACTGGTATCTGTTGCGTTAACAAAAACCCGTTGAAAACATTTTCTTACACATAATTATTTTTAGGAGAAAATACATCTGTCATAAAAATACGCGATTTCTTTGTGTTAAATGTAACATTTACTAAGAAATAAGCATATTTTAACTAAAACCGATGTCAGTCTGAATTTTATTTCCACATTTGAATTACGTAATCTGAATTTAAGTCATGTATGGATTTTTATACTATTGTTTGTAAATAATGGTACATTAATAACATCAATCAAACTTGACAATACTTTAAAAATACAAATTAAGAAATAAAAATAAAATTATAAAAATGTAAAATATTTTTGAATTTGTTATCAGTTCTGTGGGGAAACTTGAAGGGCACAAGATATGAACTTGACCTTTGGATGCGTTCTTGTAAAGTACTATTTTTAACGTTTAAAACTCACCTAGCGGACTCTCTTGAAGCTAACGAGCAGTAATGTTTCTCTTCATTAAGTAGATACCTAGTTTTAAATAAGTGAAATAATAATAGATAATATTTAACAACAAATAATCTCGACGATTCATAAAATATGAGTTTGCATAAAATGTGTATAAGAATAGTGCATAAGAACTTTTGAAACCTCAAAATGGCGAAAGAATAAACAGTTTTACAATGTCAATATACCAGTAATTTGTCTTCGAACACTATTTAATAAAAAAAAAAATCTAAGCTGTTTTAAGTCATAAGTAACGTAAGGATTTATTTATTTCTCATTTAACGCCCCGTGGTCTTTGCTTCTACAAACCGAATGTCGTGGGTTTGAATCCTAGAGAATTAACTTTGTGTTATCGTTGTTTTCTGGTTGGTTAGAAAAAAATGGATGATCATTAAAATGCCAAGGTACGATCGTCCATGCGTCCGATCAAAAAGTATGTCAGTGCCTTCAAATTTACTGATAACTATTCTCATCGTATAAAGCTTTGAAAGATCGCGTTACCAATCGCGTTCCATAAAAAGTTTTATTCAGATGAATCTGTATACCCAATATCTGGATACCAACCAACCAAAACTCAGAAAAATGGTTAGGGGAAAAAGAATTACTTTTTTTATATTATTGGAATAGAAAGAGGTGAGTGTAAAGGGTAAATTTATATATCTTTATAACTTTGGTTACCAACAGGCAATTAAAAGCAAAAACAATTTCAAGCGGTGGCAGTTACAAAAGCGAACAAAAAGCCATTCTGTAATAACGAGCAATTGATAGAACTTTGAGAGGCTTACATTTACATATTTGATCTTTGAAATTCGAATTTAAATTCGAAAAAATTAAAATTGGATAACGTCATGCTTCTTAATACATCTTAATGAATTGTCGTTCTTAATACATAAATATAGCCCCGTATTCAAAGTTATTTTGAGTACGAGATATATGTTAGTTATTTCCATAGAGTTTATTTCGGTCGTCCTAATTGATACCACTTAGACAGAAAAATATTCAAAAGTTCTTTAAAGCTAAAGTGTCTTTATCTGTTACAAAAAAGAATTAAAATTATACCAACAAACAAAAAGCCATTCCGAAATTTGGTAATGACGAACAATGGATAGAACTTTGTCAGGTTTACATTTACGTATTTGACCTTTGCATATGTGTATAACTTAAAATTAGATGAAGACATGTTTCTAAAGATGTAAAATTTAAAATAATTTTATTTTTAAGACTTTTAATAAAATTATAAGCATCAAGACGTTTTAGTCATACTTATCATTAGCAGCCTTTATATTTACATACACTGTAAACGCCAAGTTCATTGAAAAAAGCCTATGTCTACAATAGGAAAAGATTATTGTCACGTCTAATTTAATAAAGACGAACTTATGTTAAACAAATGTCAACAATACCAATTTCATTCGTAAAACAAAACTTATATTAGTAGTTTTCGTAGCAGTTTATTTTTGGCGATCCCTTGTAGTTATTAAGTGTTCATTTAGTCCTGTATTTAAAAGTTACAATAACATTAGAATAAAGCTGCCATTTTAGGGGTTTTGACTGTATCCCACGAAGCTGGTCGAATGCGGGTTGGTAGATGGACCGACCTTTGTTTCCCCGCAGGATTCAAACCCTCCGGTAAAAAAAAAACCCCATCCGTGCGATGCCTGGACCGTTAGTAAGCTATAAAATAACGAAACAAAAGCTATTTTACGTAAATTCCTATTCATCGTAATAAACGGTACACTTATAACTACATTTAAAGTTAAATTTGTAAAGTTATTCTGTGTTAAACAGGTTTAAAGTCTTTTTAAAACTATTTTTAACTGTTTCAACCAACCACAAATAAGCCTAATCAACCTAAATAGCAGTGCTTTCTAATTCCCCACGTTTCGATTCAACCTCACTTCATTCTAAATTAAAGCCGACATTAACTTTGCGTTTCTAATTTCAGAGTCGAATGATCAGTTGTTTTGTATTGCAGCCTGCGTTGAAATGCACGAAGACATTTTCGATGAATTTGGCATGCTCAAATTCAATGATGTTTAATGTCCACCCTGTTATAGTTCTGGAAAGAAATACATAAACTTGGGTTCATTTTCCAATAACAAAAAGTAATAAAATTATTAATTTTGGAAATTAAAAATTTTAATATATCTTCGTACAACCTTTTTACCGACACAGAAAAGCATTAAAACTTGCATATCAAAGAAATAAAAATGTTACTACTATTTTTAATTTCACTTACCTAGATAATAACATTTAAGTATTACCATTAGGTAATTTTGGACCGTATGCAGGTTGGTGGGTGGTGGAATGTATTAGGCCTATGTCCAGTAGTGGACTGACACAGGATGATAATAATGAGGAGATAACAACATTATTAGGACAACTTGGGCCGATCACCCAATTGTCGGCAAAGTAAGATGATCCATGCATGTAAAAAGTCGGTCTACCCAGCAACCCGCATTGTACCAGCGTGGTGGGATACGGTCAAACAACCCGCCAATGGAGAAAGAGTACATTAGGGTGAGGCCTATATCCAGCAGTGGACTAACACAGGCTAATGATGAGATAATAGCATTTCTCATTCTCTTTTCCGCAATAGGCAAATGAAAGAATTATCTGAAACTGCTAAAATAACTTTGATATTTAAAACAAATGAATTCAATTTTATTTCTTTTTATGTCCGTGAAATTGTCTGAGATATGTTCTTATTTGTTTTTGAGTTGTAACAAATAAGAGGGCTAGAATATCGAACAGTTTAACATAACAACACAATGAATTATCCGTTCAGTGTCGTGTTCATAGTAGTCAGGCCAGACATCTTCAGGATATAATACTAGTCTCTGATCGAAAGTATTGTAAGTTTATTAAAGGCCATCTTAATTTTATATTTTTAAAAGTAGAATGTTGAATTATTTTATACTTCTTACAGGCCTTGAATCTGGGTTATTCGAAAATATTGTTGTGTATAAAGCCTGTCTAAAGGCTCTTCTAAAAGCTCGTCAAATATCGTTTCTATGGGGCAAAAGATCTATCAGAACCCTTTCGATTGTGAAGGCATAATGAAGAACTTCATATTTTTTACGATTCGAAAATGATTTCTTTAGAGATCCCTGTTATTTATACCTGTGTTCAATCCTATTTTATTTCAAAATATTCATTATAATTACTATTTTTATTTTTATTATAATCGGTATGTTATTAACAAAATTGATGATTACTCGATTATTTCTTTTATTTATGTGATTATTGCATGTCAAATGCGCTATTTCAATGATTTTTTGCGTCAAACCCAATCATTATATCAGATCTGATAGATAGCTTGTCAGATATCATATCTACGGGACAAAAGATCTGTCCAGAGCGCTTTTGATTATGAGACCGTAATCAAGAACTTAATATTATCGTACTTACAACGCAGCTAAAGTAATAAATGAAATACATATGGACAATTTTTAAAAAGTGATGAATAGTGCAGTATTTGTAATAAACAAAAAAACAAGGCACTATTAAAATTAATATAATAAAAGAAGGTGGTTAGGAAGCAGACGAAGGAGAAAACAAAGAACCGACTTAAGATCACTGCGATGCCTATTTGAACCGTAAATTTAGCGAACCCGGGTAATTACTTTAAAAAGAAAATTCTGTTTCGGTATGATTTTTCTCCAAACAGCTTTTTAATGACAAATTAAATCCCAACACGTCGTCACATAGCATTAGACCACGTGACGAAGTTTGTATCAAAATAAAAATATTTTTCGTTCCTAACATAAACATTATAAATATAATATTAATTAGCGTGGCCTTGTGGAAGACGTTTTTTATAAATTTTCGGACTCAAACCTGGGATCAACAAATTTTCATTGATGTTTTAGTTGTTAGGACAATTTGGGTAGTCAGCACCGAATTGTCTAAAGTAAGATGATCCATTTGATTTGGGGTAAAAGTCGGTCTATCCACCAACCGATTGGACCAGGGGGCCCAAAAACCCCTTTTGCAAAGGAGTACATGAGGGGAGGCCAATGTTTAGCAGTGGACTAAGTTCACAATTAATTAATAGGAATTTCAAAATGCTGGAGCGGACAAAAAATATATATATTTTGTTGGTTACTCGTAGTGTGGTCTGCCTGAAGTCGATCATGTCATCCTATCATTAAGGTCCCCAGAAGGAACAATGTGGCGGTTTTAGTCGATGGGAAAACCTTTCTTTTGCCCCGGGTGGGGGTCCGTAATTTCCCCCCAAAAAAAAAAAAAAATTTTTTAAAGAGAAGAAAAAATAATTTAAAATAGTTTTAAGTTACCTTTTGCTTTTGTATGAACCAGGTTTTTTTTAAATATTTTTCGTCGTCAGGATAAATTTTGGCCTTGGGTTTAAAAAACACCGCCTCAATTTTTGTTACATCTAATTTTACTTTAAAGGAACTTAAAATTGAGGATGTTTAGAAGAACAGCTATGCCAAATAACAGCCTGGAAGGGTGAGAGCCCAAAAAACGTACAATTTTTTTTTAATTTTTGGACAATTTGTGAAAGGATTAATTTTTTTTTCTCCAACATAACAAGACTTTTATAACCCACAAATTTGGATATCACAAAAGTAGTGGAACTACATTTAAATGATAGTAACTATTTGGAACTATAACATTGAAATTTTAAAATGTTAACAGTTTATTACATTGCAAAACAATTTCGATAGGTGATGTATCATTCAGTTAAAGTCTATCAATTAATAAACCAATGGCTTGTGAATGTTAAATGGCTGCACTCCGGGTTAGATAAACTGTAGCTATACGTATTCGTATGTATAAAAATGCTATTGTAGATACGTTTATGCCTCACTACTTTTAAAGTTCTGCATTTAACCTGCTCCATTTTGATCTATTTCTTATCATTTGTTATACATCTACAAATAATTAAAAAAAATTGCTGCTAAAAGCGCGCACTTATACTGTTTGCGTGGCCATGACCAATGGCCAAGGCCAAGGTCCAGGTGGTCTAACATACCGGGAAGGAGAAGGCATTCTACGCTGAAGACTGCTACAATACGTATCCGCGTTCTGAGCCAAAGTGACATGGAAAATGATAAGGTTGATAAGAATGCTTTTTATTGCGCATAGTTTTATTAACTAGCTCGCAATATCATTGCTGTATACAATACAATATGTGAACAAAAATCTTTTTCAGAAAATAATTCCCCAAAACAAGTAGCCTAAGTTATTACCAGTTATATCAGCTATCTTTTACTCAAGGTCCCGTCAAAATCGGACCGGTCATCCCAGAAATTGGCCAGACAGACAAAAATTTTTTATGTTCTGGTTAAAGATTATTATTATTTACTTATTTAAAATGGGTTATTTGAATGATACAAACAGACAATCAAATGTAATTATAATTTAAACAATTATTGTTTTTCTGGTTACGAACGCTGTGAATAGCTCTTTGGAAAAATGTTTTGAGAGAAATAATAGTGTATATTCGGCAAGAGGGTGTAAATTATCGGTTGGTGGGATAAACGAGGTGTCACGGGTAAGCTTTTATCGCAGACGCAATGAATAAAATTTTTCTTTTTAGCTAGTAATTCCTTACTTAAGTTATAAATATTTTAATTAGTCTCCTCGGACATGAATTTATAAATTTCACGTATTTATAAATTTATATAAAATTGCGTATCAAAGTTATCAAAACTGAAACCTATTTATAAATATGATATAAAAAATTATTAAAGTAGGCATTTAAACATAAGTTTATGTAAACAATTGTTAATAAATAAAAATAAAACATTAGCGCTCTTTAACTTTTGAAAAGAATTTAAATCCATTAAAAATAATTAAACTAATCCGTCTGCGTGTAATTTCACAGACAACAACATTCAAAGTTACCAAACATAAGTCAAAACTAGCATCCAGCACAATAGCCGGCTATTGTTATAAATTTTAGTACAATATGGAGCTAATTTGCTTTACAATGACCGCAACGTTGTAAATTCATACATATTGAACACTTTACTGACGCCGAATTTTAGCAGCAAACTCTGTATCATTTGTTACTATCAAATGCTTAACAGTGTAATGGATTTATATGTAAAGAATATTTATGGAAAGTATTGAACTAGCATTGAATTAACACAGGCTGATGATAATGATAAAATAATAGGTAAGAAAGATGTACACGAATCGTATTAGATCACAGCGCTAACAGCTAAAATTATTTTTATTCGTACAGAAGCGGAGGTATAGTTGTTAAGGTAATATTTAAAGAAATAATTTTTTTAAGTAAAACATTCAGTAGTTTCTGCAAGCACTTACTTTGTAGTTAAGTAGTGTAGTATACGACGAATAACATTATAAAAAAAGTAGTCACTGCCAGCTTATAAAATAAAACACTAACAACACTACTGACCAACTACTGACTAAAAATCTGAATCCTGGCAGGCTGTTACGTGGGTCTTTTAAAAAGCAATAAGAGTTACACTACTTACATTTATTACCCAACACACTTAGTCTCTTCAGCACAAACACTTTTTCCAGCGCTTTATCAGCAAAGTTTAAGATAATTCAAAACAGAAATAAGTTAAGTTTTTATTGTTGCAGCACGGCTTCTTAAGTAAGGGAATATTATATAACGGCACGATATTATGACTTTTCCATGTTTGTGGGAAATTGAGAACTGATAAAGCCTAATGAAGTTTTGAGTTTTATTTTTAAGATAGTTTTGAGAAAAGATGTTTAAAAAAAGTTTTGAAAAGGATTTATATGACGGCTCTTGTGTTGTCGTTACATATTTTAAGGTCGTAATATAAATGGCGGTGACTGTAATAAAAATGGCAATAAAGTTTTATTACAAAAAAATTAAAAAAAATATTCTTATCTCAATATTTTGTTACTTTAGTTACTCACATTTATTTCACACATTTTTTTAACAGACTACTACTCAAAAGTTTTTTTTTAATTAGTTCAACTGAGCTCATTTGAGGCTTAAATAACTCTGAAATTCATTATTGCACTCCACCTGCTTTCAACTATCACTTACATTTTGCTAGAACTGAATCTAAAAAAGTGCTTCATCTTTTTTGGTTTTACGTTAGCATGTGCTTGCTAAGGTTCGCATATCGCCGAAAGCTTTCATGGTTAATAATTAAAGTGAACTACAGTACTCCTCGAGTTTTTTTTGCTTTAGCTTATTCGTAGGAAAACTTTGTTTTATTAAGTTTTCGTACGAGTTAAGTAAATGATTATCAAATAGCTACTGTAAATTATAGTAGCTAATTGAGAATGTCATTAATGTACACTGTTTGCATATTATGAAATTGTGAGTGACTTAGGTTTTGTTTCTAACCTTTTCCCTAGTCAATTTGGAGTAGTTGATGTTTTTTATACAGTTTTAGATGCAACGTATTGTATTTATATTGAATATTCTACAAGTAACGTGAAGATTATGCTCAAAAATAACGTTATTACCTAGTAAAGTTTCAGTTCATTACGCGAAATGTTACACGCTCTACCATTTCCTACCCTTTTTTCTTAATAATAATACGATATCTTATTATCAAAAAATTGCTATAAAGTTTTGCAAATAATTTTCAGTAATGTCTCCTTTAATACACTAATCACAAATATGAGTGACGACACACTCGCATAGAGCCTCGAGGAATCTTGTTTATAAACCTTAGCTGTTGAATGCGTCGAGTACTTCAGAGCAGTATATGTTGATCTTAAGAATATTAATAAAAATCTCTCTTATGTTCGTACAATACATTGAAATTGTTTATGAAGATAATTAATAGAATCAATTATTTATCTATTTTAAAACCATTTCTTATAAGAAATAACTGTCAATGTATTCTTAATTTACTAAAAACTCTTGCTTGTTACAACATAAAATAGTAAACAGAACAAATATCACATCCAATAAAGAATTTAATATGTAAAATAAAAAACTAAGATGTGTTTATAATATAAACGTTTCCACTTTGGATTAAAAATCCTAGTTTCCTTTGCACTGCGTCAATAAAATGCGTCAATAAAATATTCAAAATTACAGAACTTCCTTGGGATCGATAAAGGGTAACTTTACGACACTTCCATAATTTATTATTTCAAAACCTGCTTTGCGACCTTATCCGCTTAAAATTTTAAGTTACCAAATCTTTAACGTAAATATTTTGTTCTAAAATGGTAAATTAGTCATAATATTTGGGGCATAAACGTTATAATTCTGGACCAAATTAATAAAAGCGTTTAATCATTCTAATATCTTGAATAAAAGGTATAAATTGTATGTTTAATCATGACTATGATAATACATATGGGCCATTTTCATCTTTGTATGACCCTTAAAAATACAACTTCTTAAATAAGATTTACTTCTTAAATAAGACTTTTACAACACCAAAGTCAGTTATATTCTCTCTCAATTTCTAATTGACAAATATACGAATTTTGGTGGATAAGTCGATATTGCCCTAACTACATAGTTATTAAAATAAATTTGATTGATGACTTTACATCATATTTGATGTTTAATCTAAATTGGTCCATATCTACCAATTTAGAATAGGTTGCTTCAATATAATCCCTAATTCACTTCGAAATCTTATCTCATTTAAAGGAAAATGCCTTCCTTGTAAGAGTATTTGCCTAGTTAATATCGTTAAGTAGAGGCAAACTCAAGTACCGTCTGATCGCATCGAGTTGGCTTTGGAACAGCTTATTCAGTGCAACTCGTGCAACTAGTTTGCTGGGTAAGCGCTAAGTTAATTTGCTGAGAACGCGTTCTTACGGTACTCCAACGTTGTTAACATATTTCTGTTATCAAATATTTTTATACGAATATTGAAATAACCATTTTACTCAGACAATAACATTCATTGAAATAGAAACGTAACTTTAATACGTATTGTTTTATAAAGGTTTTTCAACGGCTACCTCGCAATTAATCATATAAAGCCAAACTAATTTGACATTAAATAACAGCTAGAAAGATTTTTACTAAAGAGGTACGCTTGAATATAAAAAAAACTTTGTCAAGATACTTTTGGTTTTCCAATAATATAAGTAAAAAACGTTTACGATTTTCTTTTTCTCAAGTTATATGTCATTACCTCTCTACATCGTTTTTTAAGTTTGAAGTTATAGCGAGTTTTCTATTGTCAAATCTTTGTGTATAACGAAATTACTTAGCCCAAGTATATGGAAAACTATAATATAATAATGTTGTAACTATAATATAATCAATTTGGTCGAATTACACGACCTCATCTAATCCCAAATTAAGAATAGGCTGTACTGTAGAAACTAGATAACTGATAAATATATATACTACCTGTTTTAAATAAAAAAATACATAAATTTTTTTCAGGACACAATATTTTTTCCGTGGTGAGAATTGAACCCACACCCTTTGGCGCTGCAGACAGATTCACTACTACTACGCCAAGCGGATCGTTGAACATCATTATTACTGGAAGTGGAAGTAAGTAAATATAGTATAAATACGGAATTTAGTATCCTTACCCTCAAGTTTAATATATTTCCTTTTGTATAAAGAATTATTTGAACATCTTATGATTTTGCTTAAGCTAATCTTACAGATTAACGATATAGAAGCATAACTAAATGCAAAAAATATAAAGTGGACTCGTAGCTAATATTTTAGATTATATTTTAAGTATCTCCTAGCAAAATTTATAAGTAAAAAGTTATAGATTTTAAATTTTGAGAATCGTAAAAAAGATATTTTTTTTATTATTATGTATAAAAAGCTCTCAATCGCTCAAATTAGATTTTTAGACGTATTTCATCTAAATTATATTATTTAAGTCATTTTATTTTAACGATTATTTCAATAAATAAATGAGTTAAGTTGAAGGATAACTATAGAGAATTTTAAAATAACACCCGAAGTTTATTTTTGTTCTTCAAATGACAGATATACTACGCCATATTAATAGGTCAAGAGAGTACGGGCTGTGTCGAGTGATGCACGAGCTCTTTCCATTTTTCAATATCAGCCTCGATCAGATGATATTAGTGTTGCTATAGACTAATGTATAGAATACGGATGAAAGTAATAATAACAAGCAAATTATGAAGCTTTTGCCAAGTAAACAACTTTTGGTTGACTATGGGGTTATAAGGTTTTACATAAATAAATCTATATTAATGTCCCACGACAATTATTTTAATTTAACATCAGTTACTTTTAAATAAATTATGTCTTTTATTAGAATACATTACAACCTTTTTGAAGATAACCAAATATACATAAGATTGTCGTTTGAAATAAATGAAAAATTGAAATTCACAGTGCCTACAATCGTTATGACTCACAATTTAATGAAATAGTAAGATGTCACGTAAATTAAAAAGAAAGGGAAAGCATTGAAAGGAAATAAACAGAAATAGCATTTGCATGTTTTTCTTCCATTCTTCTTGTTATGAACAAATGTATAAATACTCTATTTATACATGTGTTATTTAAATTATACTATTGTTTTTTGTATTCAGCTTAAAACAGGGGCGTTGCACACTTGTTTCCTCTGATACATTACCGTTATCGCTTATTTTATTAGATTCTGTAATTTTGTTACAACAAAAGAGAAATAAGAAAAATATTGTATATTTCCATTAACTACATAAGACACAGAACATGATGTTGAGTCAGTCGATTATTATAAATAGAATTGATGAGCTGACTTACGTATTATTATTAGAGAAATTAATCCGAGAACCACCTGTAACCCGTGATTTTTTTCGCGTGGAATAGCCAAGTGTATTGAAATATTCTTCATAGTACTTAATATAAATGAGGTGCTATAATTGTTAGTGCCCATAATAAGACACAAATTTGCATGGCTTTATCTTCCACAATTACGCATTTCTATATTAACTTAAATTATTTCTACTTCTACATTTCAAGCCTAGTTCATCCCTACATTTTGAAATTACAAACGTATTTAATTTCATATACTTTCATCCCTATTTCAACCATTTCAACGAATTTTATCGGTTCAGTTGGTTAAATTATATATATATATATATATATATATATATATATATATATATATATATATATATATATATATATATATATATATATATATATATATATATATATATATATATACATACATATAAGAATATAGATAAAAAATCATTGTAATACATATATATATATACATACATACAAGCACCTAAATAGCAACATATATCTAATATAGTAATAAAGTTTATAGCATTCCGTGGCCAGTTTTTTAACATATAATGGTTTAGAGTTTTTAAAAGTAAAGTGACTTTGGCGCTAACCTCATTTGCGGAGGTAACTTATTACACAGAAGAATGGACTGACGGAAAATAAGGAATGTGAAGTCAGAGCGATGGTTTGGGCATTGGAGAAGACGGTTGTATATGTTGAGTGAAGATTCTTATTATTAATTGAGCAAAGGTATTGAAAGTGGGAGCTCAAGTAAACAGGAGTATCAGAAGAGTCATAGAATGAATATAGCGTCGTTAAAGCTCTTAACGAACGCCTTTCACGTATGGGCAACACTGCAGACGCGAGCGATAGATGGATATATAGTCATATTACGGAGATGAAAATGAATCGAATGCAGTTATTCAGAAGTCAGTTAAGTTTATTGAGTAGATCTGCATTCAGGTCAAAATAGCACACGTCACCATAGTCGATTAAAGGGAAGACTAAGGCCTGCACGAGCAATTTCTTGGTGTCAGAAGGTTAGAAATTTTCAGTCTATAGAGACATCGCAAGGTATTTGTTACCCTATAATTTACATTGGCTACCTGGTCTTTCTAATTTAGAGTTTTATCAAGTATGAGTTCTAGATTTTGACATTTTACCAATGTAAATGGAACATTATTGCTGGGAAATCAAGCTCATCCACTTTATTAATATTTCGCGAATTACCTATTATGATAGCTTGACATTTTGATTCATTTATATTGACCCAAATTGATCGCTCCACTTTTGATAATATCTAATTTTTCATTAATTTTTGAATTGTTTGCGGTAACAAATCAAAGGCTGACTAGCGTATATCTGACGATCATCGGCATAAAGATGATACGCACATTGAAGTTTTGAGGATAAAGTTTATGAAAACTGAAAATAAAATAGGGAAAGAATACCGCCTTGAGGGACACCACTGGCAATGTCTAACCAATTTGAGATTGAATCATCATAATAGACCGCCTGTTGGGTCCTCGAAGATATGAAGAAAACCAATCCAGTGCTTTGTCGGTGACCATTAATGGGATAGGTTAGCTAAGAGGATATCGTGACAGACAGCATTAAAGGCGTTAGGAAGTTAATTAGAACCAACACAGTTACATGTGTGTTTCCATTCCTACTCTAATGTCGTCAGCCACTTTAAGGAGAGCAGTGGTAGTACTGTGACCAGGTCGAAATCCAGATTGTAGTGGACTTATCAAGTTGTTACAACGGACAAAGTAAGAAACTTGCTTTAGAACGCAGGACTCGATTATCTTTGAAAAGAAAGGCAGGATAGAGATAGGTCATTAATGAGAAAGAACGGTAGGATTGGAACATTTAGGAAGGGGGCGAACCAGAGTTTCGCTATAACGACGGGAAAGTACGGGTATCAAAGGAAAAATAA
This sequence comes from Lamproptera curius, assembly GCA_029286875.1. Taxonomy (NCBI): domain Eukaryota; kingdom Metazoa; phylum Arthropoda; class Insecta; order Lepidoptera; family Papilionidae; genus Lamproptera; species Lamproptera curius. The sequence goes on from JAGSMT010000189.1 coordinate 537,278, forward strand.
AAAGTTACTTTTGTATTTAAAATATTAGTATGGATATTGAATATTTGATTTGTCTGAATTCACATCGTAAAACCGAGCCCTTCGTGATAAGAGAGTCGCCCCATGTAAGGGTCTACAGTAAAAATGTAGTAAAATTAATTGTGTAACTTATTAGTGCACTGTAAAAAATTACTTTTTAAATATATTCATTGAAATATAAAAACCCTTTTACAAACTACTCATAACTTTGAGCAAGTTACATTAAAAAAAGTTAACTATCTCAAGAAGTTACCAATCAGAGATAATGTCTTATCTTTTAAGGACATGTGAGTTAACTATATGCTTAGTAAGACTACTATTAATTACTATAATTACTATTAAATTTAATATAAAAGAACCGAATTAACCTACTGAGTCTATTCTAAAACTCTGAGTTATTCGGTTCATTCATTACTTTGTTTTAAAAAAATGTTATTACATGATTAGATTAGAATACGCTAGAAGCCCTTAAACTAAATTGATTTTATTTTTCAGACAAAGCTTATGAATGCAACGTCGAAGTCAAATTTTACTAAAGAATAAGCGTACTTTAACTAATCAGTCTTAATTTTATTACTACATAAGAAATTAAAAAAAAGAAGTCATGTGAATTAATTTTTGAACTATTATTTGTAAATAATGGTATATTAATAACATGAATCAAACTTGACAATAATTGTAAAATACTCTTACAGATTATGAAATAAAAAATAAATTGTAAAAATAAAACATTTTTGCATTCGTTATCAGTTCTGTGGGAAACTTGAAGGGCACAAGATTTGTACTTGACCTTTGGAAGCGTCCTTGTAAGTACTATTCTTAACATTTAAAACTCACCTAGCGGACTCTTGAGGCGAACAAGCAGTAATATTTCTCTTCTTTAAATAGATACCTAGCTTTAAATAAGTGATATTTATGGGTAGATAATATTTTCCAGCAAATAATCTTGTCGCATCATAAAATTGAAACAGAAGTTTGCATAATTTTGCATAAAATTTATCCGTTGCACAAGAACTTTTTTAAACCTTAAAAAAGTCGCAAAAATGAACAGTTTTGTTACAATGTCAATGTATCAGTAATTTTTCCTTGTACACAATCCAATAAAGAATCTTAGCTGCTTTAAGTTCTTAGTAACTTCAAGGATAGCATAGCTATTTTTTTCTAATTTATAGCCCCCGTGGTCAACTGGCCAAGCTTTACGAACGGGATGTCGTAGGTTTTAATTCTGGGTAAATAATTTTGTGTTATTGTTGTTTCTGGTTGGTTTTGACGAAATAGGCTGATCAATTGAAACTAAAGTAATATTGTGCGTCGGATGGGGATAATATTGAAAGAATTTTATCGATATCATATTTTAGTAGTCGTCATAAGTAGTCTGTGCCTTTTAATATATTAACATAGTATACTTAAAGACTTTCAGTCAAGTGACTCTAGACCGCTACAACAATAATAGTTAACCTTATTTTTTCTTACTTATTACTGGTATATAAACTACGAAACTACGGTGAATATAAAGAGTGAATTTATCTAACTTTATAACTTTGGTTACCAGCAGGATATTACATGCAAAATCAATTACAAGCGGTGGTTATTTCAAAAGCGAGCAAAAACCCATTCTAAAATTTGGTAATGGATAGAACTTCGGGAGGATTACATTTACATATTTGGTCTTTGCGTATGTGAACAACTAAAACTGGATTAACAATAAGACATGCTGTGACGATGTAATAATTAAATGAAAATTATTTTTAAGAGATTTACATGAAAATATAAACAACTAGAGTCTATATTGGTGTACTAAAATTTATTCGCATCATTTCTCAGTTTTTGCAATCACTTTTTAAAGGAGTTTTTTAGTTTCAAATGCAACATTTCGATCATTGCTAGCAATCATAGGCAATATGGTCACAATGAAATAAATTTATAGTAAAGTACCATTTTGAATTTTTTAAGGAGTCGCATTTTCTTATTCAGTATTTTAAATGTAAAATATATAAACTAGAACTAAGAGTGTAATGCTAAGATTAAATACATTTTTCGTAGATTTGATATAAATTTACAATAAAATAGGCGTTTAATAATATCACTTTAGATTTCATTGACCATATTCTTAAGTTGAACATGCAGATCCGTTAATTATTATTGACAAATGTTATTATTTGACATCTGCCGCACATAACTAAAAATTAAATCGTTAAGACATCTTATGGTTCTGATCAACATAATTACAATACTGTATTCTATTTGAAAGAAGTATATTTGATTTTATTACATATTTTCATGATTATTTTTGAACTCGTACGATCAAAATAAAGGTATTCAATTACATGAGTGTATAAATTTCAAATCATACCTTGGTAAGATTTAAAAGATTCCTTAGAAAACCTTTTCAAATTATAGATATTAGCTTCCTTATCCTATTTTTTGGATAATAATCCTTGACAAGTAGTTTTAATGACAAACGTAGAAATAAAAATACGCTAAAGATAACAGTATGGACTTATAGTGTCAGAATGAAAAAAGCAAAACGTTACTAGAAAGATCAATATTTATTATTATTACTAATTGATTAGTCTACATAATTCTAATTTAGCACACTTCATAATTAAGTTAACACAATTGTTTTTAATGTAAACATTTTTAAAAATTGCAATCAGGCGCAGTCAAAGCTTAATTAAGATACTACAGTTTAAGTTTATATTAAAATTATTGCAAAAAAAGGCATTGTATGTACATAAAACATATCACAGACGACATTTTGATGAAATGAATACCTTAAAAGTTATCAAGATTTATAAAATATGGCGGCAGAAAACGCAGAGCACGTTGTTACCTGTTTAAATTGCGTATAATAGATGTACGCTGTTAGAAGTTGGCCATGTTTTTTTTTGTATAAATTTCATTTTAAGACTAAAAAAAAAAAATTACAAGGTTTTTGTTTCTGTGATCTCAAACTCAAGTAGTTTTTTTTAAAAGAGGTGATAGACAAGCCTTTGGGGACCTTTACCTAGTCGTTTGCGATATGGCCTCTGAATTAAAAATGCAGCTTAAGGTGTCATCGGAGCAGAAGTTAGCATATTTTTTAATTAATGCACATAATAATAAATAACCTGATTTCAGTAAACTTTTTAAGTTTTCCTTGAGACAACAAGAGAAGCAGATCTTTTCACTTGCATTACGACAAAGCCAAGACTATGGAGTCTCTTTATCAGCTTACCTGATAAAATCCTGATTTTTAATTTGTTCATATTTGGTTTAGTTATATAAATATTATAATTAATACTTATAAAAATATTATAAGGTGATAATTAGTCTCATCATTATCATCAGTATCAGCCTGACAATTATCAATGTCAGTCCCCTACTAGACACAGGCCTGCCTTAATGCAGGCCGCCGCTTCCAATCTTCGGCTGTTTTCATCGAGCCCACACCGGCCACGTTGCGAATGTCGTCACTCTATCTTGGCGTAGTCAATAATATAATGAGCCTAAATATCCCTAATAGAAATAACAGTCACACTTGATGTATTTAACATACAATTATCATAATTTATGTTTACAAATTTTAAGTAATAACATTTAATACAATTCAGTTTTAACTTAAAGCAAATCAACAGAAACAATTGTTTTGCTTACGATGCGAATCACATTATTTGCTATGGATCTGGTTAAATGTTAATAATACCCATTTTCTCAGTAACTATTAGCATTAGACATAATAAGATAAGATGATGCAACTTGAAAACTATCAATAGGATGCGAGTTTAATAGCTTTTGCGTAGATCCGTTTCGAGTCATTCTCTTGAAGTTATTTATTCTCGATAGATCTTATACTACACCGCTTGTGAGAAAATATTGACGTAGCATCGTATTTGAGCCAAGGCCTATTGGAGCTTGCATAAATTCGGGTTAACTGAGATTGAGCATTTATGATCGGATCAGGTCGGTCTTCGGATTCGGTCACCTTGCATGCTATATATATGTTTTATTATCACTTATTAGTTCTTACAAATTTAATTTTTTTATATTGAATAGTTTTGGTGATCTTATTCGGTTTCGTTTCGATTCGATATATATAGCTTACTCTGCCTCCGTAGCCTAGTGGTATGGACGTGTCTTTAGAAACCGGAGTGTCGGGTTCGAATCTGCGGGACACAACAAATTTTTCATTGTTGTTCTAGTTGGTTAGGCAATTGGGCCGATCACCCAGTTGTCTGAAAAGTAAGATGATCCATGCGTCGGATGGGCATGTAAAAGTCGGTCCACCCACCAACCCGCATTGGACCAGCGTGTGGATACGGTCCAAACCCAATGGAAAGGTGTATTAGGGGAGGCCTATGTCCAGCAGTGGACTATCAAAGGCTGATGATGCATATATAGCTTAATTAAAAAACCTATATTATATAGCCACAAAACTATTCTCCTATTTAATGTAACATCGAAGCAGATATTGTGGTAAACTATTAAAACTTTTTTTAGTAAATTTTCTGACTGTAAGCTTTGGCTAGAAGTACATTATTACGAGATAAAATCAGAAAGCTCTGACTTTTGTTTTGTTTGTATATTTTCTTTGTGTGCATTGTTTTAAATGAGGCGGCATGGCATGTTGGCATGTTGGCATGTTGCCATCAAACGTACAACGATGTCTTTTGGCCTACTTTATATCAGTAAGGGGCAATAGATCGTTTTGTGCGGCAGTGAGATGAAGTATCCGGTAATAAGTTGTTTTTGTGCTTTGATGTTCATAGCAACTAAAAGAAATCAAACTCTGTAAGGATGTCTAGGTATTTAATAGGAGTCTCATTACACAAAAGAAAGTAAATAAAAAGAGTAATTTTTATGATTTCAATGTTTTATTTCATGTAAAAAGTTTAAGATAAAATAAAATGTTATAATAACAATTTTAAAACTGATAGTTTTTATCTCTGTGTGTTTTTTGTTTAAAAGTAAAGTTTTTTGACGTCATCGTAGCTTAAAATTAAAATTGTAATTTTTTTTTCTAAGGTCAATAGTCAATCTTTTCAATCTTTTAAAATTTATATTATAAAATGATCCATTATTGTATTTTTTAGCAAACTTAGTACGAAATTTTTAATATGGCTTACAGTAAGAAGCTTATAAAGTTATTTTACCAAATTCGATTCCGGACTTAGACCGTAAGAAAAACGATCCGTGTAATAACATTCGGTATCGTAATACTTTAAGAAGCTAAATCGAAATGTTCAAGGCTGTTATGAAATAGAAATTGTTCCTTGAGTAATATGATTAAAATAAATTTAGTTCTTCATATTTTTAGTTAGCAAATAAGCTATCGACTGATAGGTCTGTAGGCACATTGTGATGTAAGCCTGGAGCGAGCATTCCATTACCAGTATGTTATCATTTAAAAACTCATTCACATTGTTATAACCTTTAACACACAAACGTTCCTTGACAACTTTTTAAGTTTATTAATGGATAAATCTTGAATATTTTCTGGGATTTTGTTGTAAAAGCGAATACATTATCCCATAAAAGATTTAGATATTATTAGTAGTCTAGTTGCTGGAAGAATGAATCTACGTTTATTCCTACTATTTTTGTGATGTGCAATACAATGCCTTGAAAAAACATTTTTGTATTTTTAAGGCATTGTATTGTTGTTGCACGTAAAATAAATTTTCAAAATATATTGAGAACTAACGGTCAATATTTTAATTTGAGTAAACAACTCTGGAGTGATTCTTTAGGCCCAGGTTATAAACTGCACGAATAGCTCTTTTTGCCAGAATAACCATACTGTCAGACAAAACTTTAATTATATGTTTTGGTATACCTATCAGTTATACATCGCAATACGCTGATTCAAAAATATAATTAAGCGTAGTATATAATTTATCAAGTTATTACTTTGATTCAGGTAAGCTCTTGGACTAACGCAAAAGATAAAATGAAGTGAACAATTACAAAGGAATATTGCGTTACATTATCGTAACGTCCCACAGGCTCTTTGTGAGCCGAACGCTGGACAATTATTAATATGGCTCGTTTTACGATGTGAATTAAGACCGGATCATGTTAGTGACATCTGGCATCACTCTTCCCTGAAATAAGATGCTGTCGCGTTTGTACATACAATGAAGTGTCTTTGCTTTTTCGATACTGATTAAAATTGAGTGTGTTAAACAAAACAATAAAAATAAAATGATGATATTTATTGATGAGTGCCTCGAGCCTAGTGGTATGGGCGTGTGCTTTAGAAACCGGAGGTAGGGTTCGAATCCTGCGAGGACTCAACAAATTTTCATTGTTGTTTCTAGTTGGTTAGGCAATTTGGGCCGATCACCCAATTGTCTGAAAAGAAAGATGATCCATGCTTCGGATGGGCATGTAAAATCGGTCCACCCACCAACCTGCATTGAACCAGCGTGGTGGGATAGGTCCAAACCCCAATGGATAGGGTTGTATTAGGGGAGGCCTATGTCCAGCAGTGGACTATTACAGGCTGATGATGTATGTATGTATGTATTTATTGATGATAATAGTTCGATTAAAACACTGCTAAAAATTATTGTTGTAAATAGACACGTCTCGGAATCGGATAAAGGTCAACGCTCATTAGAGCCACTCGGTACCCTTACCCACACCGCCTTATCGCGCGTGGTTAACGAATTAATGTCGGCTAGTCTAGGTATTTCCGAGTACTTTGTTAATAATTAATACCAGTGTTAATTGATAAGTTTATATCAATTTTGTCAAGCATGAATTTGCTCAATTTAGTAAAAAATGCTAAAATTTTCTTCCCTAAAATAAAAATTAGTAATCGGTTAAACCTATCTGCGAATCAAAGCACAAGCGAATTAATATTTTCTATCAAAAATTTCCAAAAATTCTGTATAATCCTAAAGCGACCAAATATTGGCTTACGTTAGTTATCGATACTGGCATCCCCAGTGCCTTTTCACTAGGAGAATATCATACGAACACTTGCAATTAAGTTGCTATGGTCACATTTTAATAAATAACTTGTTATTTGGGATACATTTTTGGTTATTTGTTAAAAATTATATTTTTGAAGTTACACTTCTTTAGGCGCGTTATAAAAAATGATGAGAGTGAAATTTTAAGATGCGCGGCACCTGTGACACAAAATTAACAGTTTATAATGAAAACGGTGAAATGGACCTTATTACATAGTGAAAAGGTTGATTTTGTGTAGTGATAATGGAGTTGTCGTTTTTATTTGCGATAGTTGTTGCATAATGTGCTCTATGAGTTGGGATTAGGGTTCGTTTTTGGTTGCGTTTTATTTTGAAGTTATACTTCTTTAGCGCGTTATGAAAAATATGAGTTAAATATATTAAACATATTATTATATAAATATATTAATTTTTTAATGATGTCAAAGAAGTATACTTCTCACGCGCGTACATAAGTACACGCACCCATTTTTTAATAGTACTCATTAAATTATTGATCACGTATAAAATAGAAACATTTTATAGGATTGAGCACCGGTCTCGATAATTTGAACTTTGACGACTTCGTCCTCATGTCTATCCATATACAGATAATATTACTGTTATTAGTAGATAAACACATAGCTAATATTTACGAACTCTTAGATTTATACATTAGATTTGAGCGAGATATTGCCTTGGTTTCGATTGGTCTTGCAAACACAAGTATTTATTAGACCCTAAGATACGAGGCTTTGAATATTAAGAGTTCAACAATTTTTTTAAACTAATTCAAGTAAATACTTTGGCAGATTTCCCAAAACTTGCTGAAAGATTAAGTTTCCTTATTTAAACATATTTCCTAAAGGTTAATACTTAAATATATATTATTTTACTAAAGAAAACAATACATACACATTGTGTCTGGAATTAGTCATAATTATTGTTGGTCCAAGCACTAATAAAATAACTTAACTTTAGGTATAATACCTATTTATGAAAAAATGTAAAAGTATTAATGAAACAGGATATATAATTGGTTTACCCCGGCTAGGTTAAGAGAACTGACCGTCCGCTTATGAATATTGAATCCCAGTGACCTGGACTTTATGGGCAAGTATCGATATGCTTGATATGGGGATATTCAATTTGCGGCAAAATAAATGATGCAACGCGAAATAATAAACGATCTTTCGATATTTGTTACTTTAGTCTTTAATCACGAATATAAGATTACGGAATAACTTTTATTAAAAAGTTTTAAAAATCATCAATATTTTTGATCAAGTATGTTTAATTGAAATACTCGCAACATAATTTAGAAACAGTAGCTTCGCCCCGCGGTTTTGATCGCGCGGTGATTGTGATCTGTGGTAAAAATTACAAAACATATTTTTATGGTTTTTGCAGTTCATACCGAAATACATGACATTTTTTAATATATTTTGAATGAAAACCATACCCTTGAATATAATATAATAACCTATAAGCTATCCTGATATAAAAGGATCATTAAAATCGATCTTAATGGTTATGGTGGTGAAGCGTAAAAAACGTCTATCCTTACAATTTTTCGCATTTATAATATCAGTAAGATAAATGTAAAATATGAATGCTAAAAGATACCACGTTGAACATTTCATCCGTGACAATGATTATACGAATTAACAAGTTCAAACAATTATTGCACGAACTGCTTATTGAAGCAGTTCTAAATAATTAGCCCTAGAGATCGATATATTGATATCAATCTCTAGGGCCAGGGCTTAAAGTAAATGCTCGTATAGCTATTTTAAACTATTGTCATTAAATTTTATTCCACTATCGTAAAACCAGCAATATGTTAATCCGTTTATAGATCAGTAACTTTTTCATACAACACATTTCCAAGAAGTTTATTTTACAAAAAACTCCTGAACAGTTAATTCAAATAGCGTATGTTAAAAATAAAAAAAGCAAATATTTAGGTTATACCTTTTTACTTTACTGTATAGAAGGTTACATAAGACAGGTTTACAATATTTAAAATTTGAGTCATGAAAATTTAAGTTATATTTCTAGTAGATTTTATATCTTTTTGCATTTGGGTCAGAATTTAACATTCAATAAAATCTCTGAACACTTCGTTATGTCGCAAAAGTAAATGCTGGTGCTTTGTCAACAGCGACAGCTGAAACTCAAAGCTAGAAAACAACTTGGAATATATTATCAAAGGCTGTGTCAAAGTCAGGGACAATTAAAAGCAAAGTTATTCAATCGTAACGGGTGTTATTTTTAGTCTGCTTTATACCAAGAAATGTAGCTTAATTTAAATTTCATTTTTTAATTTATTAAAATTCCATGCCTTTGTGTGTTCTCTAAATGTAATGTCTTTTCCGTTATAACTTATTAATCTTAAAATCTTTCATTGCATGAGTTCTTTTATTTTAACTTAAAACCTTCATTTAATTACTTATTTGGTGATGAAATGTTTAGTCAATATTCCCCGATAAAGCACGTGTCAAATTACAAAAAAAATGTGTCAGGCTTAAATTAAGTAAATTATTAATTTTCATGCATTTATTCCTACCTCTTTTTATTAGACATATTTTTATTTATTTTCAAAATACTTCAAACGAAAATGTCTAAAGGTTAGATGCCCCAAGAAACTGCCGTAAAGCTCCGTAAGTTTCAACAAATTTCGGGCAAGATGCCAAATGCTTTCACCTTAATTATGCAAAGTTCTCTTGCTTCTATTCGAATAAACCCGAGCTTTTAGTCTATCCAAAAAGTTTCCAACATTACTGATGATAAATTTTTGCTAAATTTTCAAAGAGATTGTGTCAGAAAAAAGTTGGGCCTTTTTCGAGTAAAAGCTGGCACATGTTTCGGTCAGCTGCTAGGAATATAAGATTGAAAAGATAATGCAATGGCACACTTTTTATTGGTTTGATTGGATTTTTGGCTTTAAATTTTACCAAAGTATTCTCTTGGTGTGTTCATATATAATACATACTGCGTCTTCCTACATAATCCATATTAACCAGTTGTATGTTGTCGTATTTATAGAATGCTTAATTAAGGTTATGTCCATGTTTTTAATCGAATAAATCCAACCCATCCTTTAATTTAATTTCACCTAGGTCCCATTTAATATAGCAAATTAAATGTCTCTTTCATCTCTTTCGTCGACTTCTCAGTAATTCAGGGCGGCAAATACAAAGATTCGAAAAGCTGCAGTTATTAAGAAAAGTACACAAACTCACGAGCATCATAAACGTATAGTGTATCGGTCTCAAGGAAATTTTGTTTTTAAAATTTTTTACACACAATCCGAAAAAATGTTGTCAAAAAGTCAAAATTATATATTCTAGTAAGAAATACGATGTGACTTTGATTCTTGTATTTCAATATACAATGTTAATAATATTCTCATAGAAAAAAACGTCTTTATCTTATTACATACACACGTTTTTAAATTTAAACAGCATAAATAGCGCAAATAGTTGCTAAAACCGGTAAGGAAACTTATATAATAGTATTTTTAATCGACCTCAAGAAAAGGAGGAGGTTCTCAATTCGTCTGTATTTTTTTTCTATGTTTGTTACCTAAGAACTTTCGCCTGGGTGAACCGATTTGGATTTTGTTTTTTTTATTTGAAAGCTGGTGCTTCCCGTTTGGTCTCATAGCAATTTGGCCTAGGTCTGACAATATAATCCATGAAAATACTAAATAAATCTGAAATTTACATTAACTATGTAATCATTAAATGGACAATTAATAGCTCAATATCACGCCTATCGATTTCGATGATTCATTTTTATTTATTTATTAGGAAGAATGTAATTCAATGGCAGTTTCATAAGAGTTTGGTTATGTTCTGATAATGGGATCCATGAAAACGCGACGGGTCAAATCTTAGGAGTAAATTAACGATACTCAAAGGAATCTTTAAACGGCTGGGGGCCGTCCGTAAAGGATGATGGGAAATTTTGGATGGTTTTTTCGGAGGTTTTCACTTTTCAGTGCATTTTAATTTGTTTTGAAATATAATTTTTTTAGTCAGTATTTTTTTGTTAAAATTTTGTAATGTTAAGTAATGTTTTATAATAAAGAAACAACAAAAAAATAAAATGAAAGCACAATCTAAAATTTTTGGACCCTTCTTTCTATGTTTTATTCAATTATCGCAATAAGTGACAGTTTAATGGAGTTTTATGTCCACGAATATAATACGCAAATCCTTGCGTAGGACTCAATGGGTATCGTGCATACAAACTGCCAATGAAAATTAGATTAATTTACACGGTTTTGACTTATACCATTATTACTTTTTTACCATTTTTGTGCACATAAAATGTATGTAATTATATGGTAAAGACCATTTTACCAACAAAGCCTATGCATTAAGAGCAATGATAACTAATTTATGTATGCATACCTTTTCGAGCGAATGCTTGAGCTAACAAACCATGGAGTAATAATGACTAACCAAGATTATTTTTGTAAATATGACATTCCTCTTTTTTATACATTAGAATTATGTACGAGTGTTACATAACTTTTTCTGATACCAGTAAAACAAATATATTTGGCAGTCAAACTAGGTTCACAAAACGCAAAACTGAGGTGAACGAAATCCATCTAATCCATTAATTAACTAATCGTGTGTAAATGTTTCATGAATCTATGTAGGAATTGATGCCACTTTTAATAGGAAAGCAAAAAATATTAATATAAATTGAAGACGTTTTGAAGTCAACTTATATTATATTTTTTTATCAGAACCAAGTTTGTTTTCAGTTATATTTCCAGTAGTCAGAATCTAATAATTTTGGCCTTTCACTTGGTTTTACAAAACTTCTAGCTCAATGTTTGCTACGATACTGGCGTTAAGTGATAATTTTGCGTTCCCCTTAAAAGAACGTAATAATAGAGAATTTATTTAGGCCGGTATAACGAGTCTACCGTCTTGTTTGTTTTTGGGAACCATACTTATTTATTCTCCTAAAATAATTTTGTGACAAGGAATCAATATATTGTATTACTCCAACAGTAACAAGACTCTTTACTAACCACTACCTTAAATTTGAATATCACAAATAGAAAGCACTATATAAAATGTAACATTATATTGGAGTCATGATACACTAACAATGAAATTATAAATAATGTTAAAGTTGAATTATATATTGCATAGCTCATGTTACTTGCTATTATGTGATATATTACATCTTTGTCATAAATAGTATATTGTAAACATTTTACCACAATATGCATTAAACAATTATAACTATTAATATGTATCATACTGTTTGATTGATGCTTAGTAGAAACTATATTAATTATTTGTAAATACGTATCTCTTATACATACATTATGTACTAAATTACTTATCTGTTAAGCTTAAAATATCTTGTAAGTCAAACTAGTTAACATATGAAAATCATCAATCCTATTGAATCTAACTAATGTGTAAATGTATTTTGTTTATAATTATCACTTTTAATAGGAAGCAAATATTAATATAATTTGAAGAGTTGTCAACTTATATATATTTTTATCGAGACCAAGTGTTATCAGTTATATCCAGAAGTCAGAATCTAGTAATTTTGGCCTTCACTTGGTTTACAAAGGCTTCAAGCTCAAAGATTCAACATACACGTTATGATGAACTTGGTATCACAAAAAGAAAATGGAATTTATTTAACACAATGTGTTATGTTTTGGAACCATACTATTTCATTTCGCTAAAAAATTAGTGAAAGGATTTTTTATTTTCAAAAAAGATCCTTTATAACCAGTACTAAATAGAATATCACACATAGAATACACTCATATAAATGCTATCAGTTTTATAATGAGAGTTCGCAAATGATGGACAATCATTCTAAGTTAAGACCAATCAACTTATTAAATTCAAATGTTAAATGTTAATTGTTTATGTTACACGATGTATCATTTATAGGATTCGTACTTGTATTAAAATTGTCTATTTTGATTTAAAATGCTACAATAATGTATAAATAGATCTTTCATATTTAATCTATCTATAAATTCCTTATTTTGGTAATATTAGATAGTTAAAAACAATTTAATCTTGTTAAAATCATTAACTTAAGGTCAAGGATTAACATATATTTATGGAAATTTGGCATTTAGTTGATGTTGTCAATAAAAATGGCTTAGTATAGAACTACGAAACCTGTGATATTTGTTTATATTATGAAAAATGTACTTAATTAATAACCTTTGAACAAAGTTAAAATGATTATTTTAATACAAAATATTGTTTTTTGTTGCTTACACAAATAGTCATTATATTATTTATCGCAGGAGTGATAGATCTTTATTAGAAAATCTAAAGAGAAATAATAGTGAATGTTCAGATTGAGGTGAAATTAACTTTTGTAGTATAAACAAGTGACCAGCGAAGGTTTTATCGCAGACGGAATACGATACATCAAATTTCTCAGGTAATAGTAAATAGTTGCCACAAGTCCTACTAAAAAACTCCTTATTTATTCTTTTTGCGCATAAAAGCACAGTTAGTACTAACTTCCATTGGGCATGTTGTAAAAATTCGGCGAGATTGAAGACTGTTAGATTTTTAAATTTATAAAAGATTGCTTATCTATGTTATCAAACCTTGAACCTATAATAAAATATCATATAAAAAATTAATTTATTTTCAAAAATCACGAAACACGAACTAATCATTTAAAAACTAATTCTTATCTGTTGTATATAAAAAATCTGTTGATGAATTTTTAATTTTACTAAATTGTTTTACCTGTTAACAACATAAAATAGTCAACATAAAAATATCAAACCTCATTGAATATTTGCTATCTTAGATTTAAAAAAAGAGGTGGGCATGGACATAATTGCAGTTAAAAAATTGACGAAGCTTACTAATTCTCACTCTTATTAATAAAATTCAGTCTTACTGTCCGTGTTAACTTTGCATCGCGGGGTGATTTGTTTGATTTATAATTTAAACGTCTCCATTATGAAATAAAATTATAAGTCTCGTTTGAACTGCGCTAATGAAATATTCAAAATTGCACAACTTCCTTGGAACTGACAAAGAGTAACTTCATGATACTCCAAAGTTTGTTCATTTTTTATATCAAAACCTTAATCGCTTACAATTTGAAGTCTACCAAAACTTTCATGTAATTTCTTGCTCCAAAACGGTAAGTTAGTCGTAATATTAAGCGCACTGTTTTCATTGTAGACTGGATTAATACACGCGTGTAATAATTTACTGTGTTTTCAATTATTATTATACCATTGTCATCTTACGTCCATTTAAATATTACTTCCTAAATAAGCTAGACTTTTAGGGAATATTAGCATATATTTTTTGTTTTGTTTTACAGCCCAGAGAATGGTTTTTGATTTTTAGATCACCAAGTCATATTCTCTGAAACTTCTATTTGACAAAAATGCGACTGTTAGTAGATTAACCGAATTGCACTAACCAAATAGATAAATTTTGATAATAAATTGTTGATTTTACGTTCTATTTGATGTAGATATAGACCAATTTCGATAGGGTTGCTTTACTAAAATCCCTTCAATTCGCATTCTCATCTAATTTAAAGGAAAACAAAGTTTCTTTTAAGAATATTTGCCAGGTCAACATCTTTAAGTAAAAGCAAACTCAAGTGCCGTCTGATTGCATCGAGTAAGCTTGGGAAAGTACAGCTACTATTCTAGACATAGTAAAGCAGATGATTTCGTTCTTACGGTACTTTAACGACGTTAATATTTCTGTTATCAAATATTTTTATATTGTAATTGAATACATTTAATATTATTTTACTAAATAATAACATTACTTGAAATAAAACGATATGCACTTTATTAGGTATGGTTCTATGATCGTTTTTTAGAGCTACCTCGTGATAAATTGTATGAGTTTTTCTTGAGGTACGCTTGATATAAAAAATTATGTGTAGGTAGGTTTTCAAATTATAATATTAACAATGACAGTCAATCAATACACATAACAACATCATATTTTACTGTCTTTGGGTATCTGTCGTCATGCTCCATCGATTCTTTGAAATTTAAAAGTTATAATCAGTTTTATTGTTATAAAATACCACGATCTTTTTATTAAAATTAAGAGTACAAAACCAAGGCTTTTTTTTAGTAGAAGTAGTAGTAAATTTAGTACAAATATGGAATCCTTATGTTTCATTTGTCTTCAAAATTCAAATAACACAAAAATATTATACCCAATATGATACAAACTGTAATAAATATTAGGTACTTATAGTATCAACCTGCATCTAGCTCTGATGGTATAGGCGTTTCTTGAAACCGAAGGTCGGGATATGAAATCCTGGGTGACTCCAACAAATTTCATTGTTGTCTTCCTAGTTGTTAGGACAACGCTATGGACCAGCGTGGTGGATAGGTCCAAACCCCAATGGATAGGGCTATAAGGGAGCCTATGTCAGCAGTGGACTATTAAGCGTAATGAAGATGAAGAGATGAGAGAGAGTATCAACTAAACTAAAATTAAGGATATCATAGTATTAAGACTTTTTTAAGCATTTTACTAATTTATGGACAATTATGATATAAAAGGAAGTTCAAACTGAAAGTGCAAACATTATAATCGTAGATCATTTACAAAGAAGTATTGACGAAAAGTTTTAAAGCTTATGCTTTTCTTCTTCTTAATATATATTTTACATGTCTCGTTGTTTTTTAATAATATTTGCGCATCTTTTATATTTTTTGTCATCATTTATTTTACAAATTATATTTATGTAATATAACATTGTGTCCTTATAATTGATATTCTCTACCCGTTTTCCGTTAAGCCATTAAATTTTTAATAATTACTTTGTATGTAACAAAATCTTGCCACAGCGTCGCATGACAAACTACTTCTAGTCAATTTAAATGAACAGATTTTTGGAATTGTCGTCTCGCGCTATGATTTATTCAGAATAAATAATGGTCCAATAACTTTTGATATATGTTTATCGCGTATCTTCTGGCAAACTACATATTTCATGTAGTTTATTATCGTACTTTCACATACAAGTTTCCGTCCAAAACTCTCGTTTTCAAGCTATGAATAATCTGAAAAAATACGAAAAAGTTGCGCAGTTTAAATGTTTAAGGATGGTAATAAATTGTTAAATTCCTTTGTGAGAAAGAAGGTAGCATGTACTTTTAAATTTTTACAGTAACTAGCGAAGTTATTGACTATGGAATAAGGTAAAAGTATTCTTACTTTATACTATCTTGACCCCCGAAAAAATTCGTTGATATTAATGTTTCTCTTTAATCTTCTTCGCTCACCTTTTAATTACATTGATAATTAATTTATAGTATTACCGTAAATTTCATTGGAAGCCTGTATGTAAACTTAAAGTACAGAAAAAAAAATGGTACAGGGGTAGTTAAATAGGACCTTCAAAGTGCATAATTAACTCCTTGTCTTTTAATCTGCTTGTCATTTATACCTTTATTGAAAGCTAATTTAAAGCGTTATTCCTCAAACTTCTACTGATGCTTTTTTTGTTTCTGAGACGTGAGACTTGGGTCCTAAGAGTTAAAAATCAGCGTATTATTCCCTAGTTTGCCTAATATAGACTAATAACTTAATGATACAGCACAATAACATTAACCAAACAAATAAAATCAAAACCTTTATAATTAACAAGTAACAACAATATTTTTCTATGTACCGTTAATGTACCGTTTTGAGAGAAAAGTCAGAGAATAAGTAAAAAAAAAGATAGGAGTGCTGTAAAGTATTTTCAAATATAGCATTCATATTAAACTATACCTTTATCTTCACGTTCATATGTTTATTAAAGTATATACTTAATACTCTGACGACACCTTAAACACAAAATGAATAAGTTATCAGTCCAGAACAGCCAGCAACTCTTTATGATAACGCCTTTTAAACATATTTGACAAATATCCTTATTATTCAATTTGCACATTCTCTTTTCTCATGATGAATTTTATTTGGTAATCACCGGGATTAAAATTAAACAAAGCCTTTTAGTATCAGATTATATTTGCTAAGCGTAATGAAATAATTTAAGAAGCGTATAGTAAAATACCATCAATCAGCTCATATTTTCTTAAGATAAAGTCTGAACATTTTTGTTTAGTTATCTGAAGGTTATTAGCTTAACACAGCAACTTTTGCGCTTAACTTCTTGATAAGAACTGATTGATAAAGTTTGCTTCTGTTTTCTCTAAAATATTGGTGGATTTAAACCTTATCTTTAATTGATAAAATAAGCTAATTTGTAGATCCATATTGTTCATGCGTCATGAAAATATTGACAATAAATACATATATAGAATTCCTTGTAATTAAAATTTTTTTACGTAGTTTTTGCAGAGTATTCTTACTTCTGAAGGTAATCGATTGATAGTCTGGCAGTTTTATTAATAATTGAATGGTTTTAAACTCATACTATAATTCATAAATATGTATTTAGACATTATATTCACGTGACATGAATGATGCTTATAAGTTTATCTAATAACTACTTAACCAAATTTTCTCGCATAATTTTCAAATATATATAGCGTACGCATTCGCAGTCTGAAAAATTAAATGTATAAAATCTAATCATGTATGTTTAGTAATATTAATTATTCACCGTTCAAATCATAATCTTATAGTATCTTTACTTTGCAAAACTCGAATTTGACTTACTTGAGAACTATATTTTTATGTAACATTAATGAAATTTGAATCTACGAGTAAGCTTGAGGTTCAGAACTGTTTGATAACTTAACTTAAAAAATTAAAGAAGATCTACTTAAAACGAATATTGTCTCTTAAACTATGTCTTGGTAATTAAGTGAAATGTGATCTGGTAAGCACTTCGAATGTTGATAACTTATTTAGAATTAAAGAACAAGTTCATGTCCTAAACAGTTGTTCAGATTGATTTTTACTAATTCATTGTGAATCATTAACAAACTTCGGAATTAAGTTATATTTTTAATATACAGGTTTGCCAAGACGTTGTTTATAATTCAATTAATCTCTATTTTTGAATCAATAATTTCATAGGTCATTCATGTCTGTACGCACAAAAAAAATATTAGCTTATCAAGAATAGTTATAACCGTGGTTCTCGATAATGTAGATAAAGGGGATTTTGTATTTGTCTCGTCATAGGAAAAATGTTTTCTTGCTGAACAAGAACGTCTAAAAAAATAAAGAGGTATGTTAAAGCCGAAAATATAAACGAAAATTCATTATTATTAGTTTAAAGATAAAAAACTTTATTTATAAAAAGCCGCAGTAAAATATCTGTTTTTTATTAGTTCATTAGAAAATACGTACAAAAATATTTTAATTTTCTTGAAATACCTACCTGTATCACGCTATTTGATACATTTTGGAAAAAAATTGGTAAGTATTTATATATTTTTTAATTTAATTATATAGCCTGTTTAATTATAGATTAAAGTGGATGTCAGGTGCTTACTTGTTCCTTCTTCGTCGCTTAATTTTCCGTAGCCTATGGATATTATTGCTAAAATTTGATTTTGTGACGCATGGTGAAACTAGAACATTGACTTTATAAAAACTAATACTTTAATAATAGTTTAATTTATTTATCGTCCATAAACACATTTGATTTACAAACAAACAGGATCATAAGCATGAGCAAGTTACATTAAAAAGTGAACTATCTTAAGAAGTTTCGATCAGAGATATTGCCTTGTTTTTAAAGACATGTTAGTTAACTTTATGCATAGTAGACTTATATACTTTTATCAAATTTACATCATTTTAAAAGCCTACTTCAGTTATCCGGTTCATTATTTTGGTAGCCAGGAAAATTTTGATTAAGTGATTTGCGATTAACTGATTCGTTAGAATACGATCCAACCCTAATTCTAAATTCAATTGGTACGTATATATTGTAAACGCCTCTTGATAAGAACGTTTCTATAATAATTCAGCTCTTACTAAAAGCTTTAAAGTTTTATGCGGAATTAAAATATTTGAAACGTTATGGAATAAATAAGGCTGTTTCTAATAATGCTAATTTATTATGTCATAATGCGTCAAAATTTTGACACAAAGTTAGTTGGAACAGACTATTATCCAAAGATTTTGAATTCTCTACATAAGTTGTGACATGAAAATATTTCAGTCAATGTATTAAATTTTTCTACCATTTAAATTCTATTTCTGATTTTAAATTAATACACTAATATCTAATTAATATCTATTATATACTTTACTTTACTTTATTTAAACATAATTTGACACGCTTTCATCAAACAAAGAAATAATAAATATACCAAAAGGTATTAAGAATGTTTGATTAAAAATATAAATAATTAGATAATATTACAGTAATTATAGTAACTTAAAAGAGTACATATTATGTTCATTACTGATTTGATTTTATATGCAGTGTACGACCATTATTAAGATTATTTTTGTTCTTTCAAGAAGGTACTGCCACAAACTACAGGAAGATTTACTCAAACAATCAAATTTAAAAATTTGTGAGACTAGCTTAGTGTGACATTATATTAAGCTAATAAAAAATATTTCATTAAATAATATTAAAGGTAATAAAAGGTATTTTTGAAACTCCATAACAGACATACATATGAGATATCAGATACGGTAGATGATAAAGCAACATCATTTGAAAGAAATCGGCCGATGCATTTAAAATAAAAGTTTTGTTTGGCAAAGCTGTCCTTTTAATAAAGGAAAATGCTTGCTAAAAGATATATATCAATTCTACAAGCAAAATATAATCGTATCTCTAAGAAAAATTGCTAGATATACGTTCTTAATAAAATGTCACAAAATGTTTTTGATTTTTTTGACATACATCAATTTAAAAAGACACGACTGCTCTGGTAGCGGAAAATATCAAGGTTAAAATAAATTCTATTAGAAATATATATCTTTTAGGACTGTTTATAGAAAAATTATATAAAGATTTTACAGCAACTTTACTTTAAATGTATCAACTAAATTGATTTACATTCTCTGAGAAAGCGCATAAATGCAAATCAAAGATCATGTTCGTAAGATTTTATATAAAAATGTATAACGTTTTTATCAGAGACAGTAGAAGAAAATAATAAATCGTTGCTTTTTTTTGTCATTCAATTAGCAATGTCGTCTATTGTCTTTACTCAAAACATAATTTTTTCATTTTGACATGATATTCATAATTTTTATTACATTTTGATAGACGTTACGTTTGAAAGATGTTCTGTTTGTGGATGATGACAAAAACGAACGATTTATTCGTGATATTCTTGTGTTTATAGTCAACAATCCAAAGATTGTTTTTATAGGGTATAAATTATTTTAATCACCAGTTTATTTAACATGCGCGTGCTGTAATTTTTTTAATCGATATTTAAATTTAGATTTTATTTTAAGTGCCTCCTAATGCAACCAATTACCGACTTATAAATATTCGAAGAGTCATAAAAATATAGGACTGCTAATCTACTATAATTATATAGCAGTGCATCTACGGCTCTGCCTGTGTTATTTTTAGATTCTTGAAAAGGATTTTTCTGGGATAAAAAGAAGCCATATTTTATACGATACGGTGTATTTTGCTGTTGAATGATGAATATTTTTTTTTTAAATTGGTCCAGGAAGTTTTGAGTTCAACAATTTTATCTAAGTATAAAGTCAAGTTTCGAAAGATGTAACAAACCGAAACATCTCTTTGGAAACGTGATATGATTTAAGATACATTAGCTCCATATTGTTATAAGCTGAAATTCATGTCATGGAGGATTACAGACTGGTAAGGATTCGGATCGTTAATGCCATTCAGATTTCAAAGGTAATTTTCTCAGTTCGTATTGAGGCCGTAGTTACGTGGAATTGAGATATTATTTGGTTAATCTTCAGGATATGCAAGGAATTTTTTTATGTAGGATTAGAAAAAAATATTTCAAAGAATATAAAAGTTCAATTATTTTAATATCAAAGCCCAGAGAATTTAAAGCAACGTGAAATAAAAGGTAACACGCGAAGAACGTCTTTACCTAGCGTGTAAAGTAATACTTAATTTAAACATCCTTCCGACTGTACATCGATTCGTTGGAATATAATGTGCTTGTTCTAATCGTTTATTGTGATTAAAATATTTCAGTAACAGTTTCCTGCAACTTTAAAACTTATTAACGCAAATAACCCAAGTAGAAAAGTTTTTAAACGTCTTACAAAGCATAGGCAATCATATAATCTTTTTTTTTACCAATTATAATAGAAATAAGTGAGCCACATTGCATTATTAAGTCGATTCCCCTTTCTTCTTCTGAAACACTTCAATGTTATTATTGGTATGTTATTTCATGTAAATCGAAAATAACACATCATACGCATGGTTTATTATCATTATCAGCAGCCTTTATCCATTCACTGCTGGACGAAGGATTTTTTCAATGAACGCTAAGACGGCCGATCCCTTGCTGCTCGCTGCAAACTTGAACCAACTACGGAGATAGGCATCCCACCTGGTCGGTGGTTGACCAACGTTCCGCCTTCCTAAACGCAGGGTTAGTATATTTTATACTTGAAAAAATAAGGGAGTTAAACCGCATTCGATACATGGAATTGATGTCAGTTTATTTAAAGGATAGCAATCGCCATTAATTTGATGAATATTTGATAAAAAAGTGTCTGTTACAATAAATATTTTTGATAAGCAAAATTGTTAAAGTAATTAAAATGAGCTTAACTATATCATATAGTTTCAAGTCCGTCTATTAGGAAAGAATATATATGACAAATAAATAAAGCACACACTTCAAATTAACAACCTTCTTTTTTGAAGTCTGCAGAAAATGTGTAAATAACAAATCTAATTATAATTTTTTTTTTTTTGCAGAAGTAGGCTATTATCACTGCCACCCATAAACACTTAAAAAGAGTTATTATGGCGTTGTGGACCTTTAAGAAAACAGTAGGCTCTTTTATTGAAAGGCCTTGAGTTTTATATATCCGGAAACAGTTATGACAATGAAAATGAGAAAAATTATGCGGGGAATGAAATGTAAAAATTCGTTTATATAATTTAATAAAAAAATGTAATGACCATTTCAATATTCTTTTGCAGACTGTTCTAGATCTTATTATATATTATCAATAAACAGGCGTAATAGTAAATCTTGTAATCCATCCTTTTTGACATTAAAGAGGGTTCTAATGTCGAAAAGTTCAGTTTGAAGGTAATTTTATTAAAGGAAAGTGAAATCATTGAATGACTTTTCTAGGTCAGAACTTTGTCACGTATGTGTTATGGACGTATAAAAATTATATAGTTATGACTAATTTAAGTGTAACTTCATGACACACCGGTAATGCTGTAAGATTGATAAAATATTATGCAAAACAATTTTACTTAAAGGTAAATATTTTTATTTTCTTTAATATAATAATCACTATAGTAAAAAATGTTTAGAAAACTGTTCTAGGTGACATTGCTCCGCTTCTTAATTTAAATTGCTTCAATTGCTTACTATACGTATGATAAAATAAGGATAAGGAATCACAGAAGCTTAATGTTTTTGTACAATATGCTGACGTAGTAATAATTTTATTAGCGTTCTGTGTCTACTTTGTGACTTTTAAAAACTCATTATAATTAACTATTATGCTTATTAGTACAGAGTTTTACTGAATTAAATTTGTTACCGCAATAAGAAAGATCGTTTCTATTTACAATGAATAGCAGTGATTTTTGAGACTAGACATTTTTGAATTTTTTTGCAACTTGTTAACGCTTAAAATGTCACCTGTATGCGTTTTTATCGACACATTCTACGCCTATAATAATTATATTAATATAACATTAAACTGTCTTTAGACCTTATCTTATTTAATAAAAATTAAAAATTTCGATTCTTTTCATTATAAACAAAAACTGAACAAATATTAATATAAATTAAAAACAATTGGTTTTTAGTAGAGGATTATGTTAAGCAATTATTTATTATACATAAAAATAGCTAACAATTAATTAACTTGTATACAAAATTGAAGTTTATCTTTGCGACTGCTGGCGCTTGTTAGATTTTTCTTTAACTGTTTTTGGCGACTGAATAGTATTATATCGTTACGCTAATCTACTGTGTGAAGTATTCCGCATGCATGCAGCAGTTTGCCAGCTAATGTTCTTATTAAGGTACTAATCTACTTACAGTTAACCTTTTGGTCTTTCAAGTAAAAAGATTGCATTAATAATGGCACACACAATTGAATCAAATCTATTTGCATTATGAAGAAATACAATTACTATGCATCAGTGCGTTATCGTTCGTAAACTCAGAATTTAACAAATAGTATTTCTATCACGTTTCAGCACTGGCCATAGAGCGCTGTATTATGTTTTAAATTACTGCACAATTAATGACTCTGAATAAATACAATAAGTTTTACATCAAAGCTTAGGGATTTAAATTAAAAGTATATATCATAGTTTTGGTACTTTTATTTGAATTTGCTTACGAAGACCGACGAGCAGTACCTAATAAAGAGTGGTCACCGAAGACCATGACATCGGCAATTGCAGTGGTATCACCAACGTGCTGTCTACGGGAGACATTGGATGTTACGTCTCGTTTACAAAGTAAATACGTTGGCTACGATGCCCTTTAAACCAGAACACAGTTTTTAATTTTATAGTACTGCTTTACGGCAGAAATAAGCAACGCGGTGGTACCAACCGAAACGATCTTCTGTAAAAGGAGACCTACCACCTTCTAAAATTGTAATTGTCAATATTTTTAGTAGTTACTGATGAAATAGTGGCAAAATCAAGTTTTAAACTAGTTAGGTAAACTTACCCGACCCTTTTTTTAGAAGTTAAATATTCTAAAATATTTTAACGACAATGAAGATTGCAATTATTACAGACATTTTTACAATAAAAGGAAGAACATATTGAAGTAATAGTCTCTAATCGCGCTAACTAAATTAAGATTACATAACAAGAAATGGGATTCGATTGACTGATGTCTTGCGGTTTCTTTATCTAATAATTGAGGCGGACAAACACTAACGAACGCTTCTGTGATTCAAAATCACACAATCTTTTTTTATGAAAATCTTAAACCTACTAGCCCACAGAGTCTTTACAATATCAGACTGTTAAAACAAATTGTGGCAATTGTACTAGGTCCATTACCGTTGAAATGACACATGTTTTTTGAATAACTGAAGCCTGTCTGAAAGTTTCAAAGATTTTGTAAACAATAATCTAAGATTGCGTTTATTAAAAAGAAACTAAATTCATAACGTATAATTAACTAACGAATATAATTGACATGATGTTGATGTAATCTTAATTTCAATCGTTACATTGTTATCTTAAATCGTTTCAAATTTAATTATGATTATTTAATTATTAATTTTTTTTACATATTTTTAATTGCAATAGTACAACTAACTAAACCTGTGTTTCTTTTAATAAAAAATTCTTTTCCGGTTATAGAATGGAAATAATTTCTATTTAAAACAAAAGTATTTCTCGTAGATAAGTTTAAATGAAAGATGTAAAAACACTGTATTATTATAATTTTAGTAAATATAAATATAAACATAAACATTAATAATTTTTTTTTAATTCATATACCGGAAATACAAAAAGTATCAACCTCCGGCATTGTGAACGAACTAACCAACCGCTCATGAATATCGAATCTCAGTGAGCCGGAATCACTGAGCGGGCATCGATAGGCCTAGGCTGAACTGCGTTGTGATACGGAAGTTGCGGGAAAATAAATAAGGCATCAAAAATAATAACCGACTTTTAATTTTGATCTGCCATATTTATTGCCTGTTGCCCATTTAATATATATATGATTTAATTCACAATTGATAAAAAGCATTTTTTTAACTTGAATGTTTATTTTTAATGTGCTTGCGTGTTTATTTGAATATGTGTAAAATTTTATTTGAACGTCCTCAAATAGGTTTCTGTAATTCAGAGTACTAAATATACTAGTTGTCATTTTTATCTTTACGAAATATTTTTATTATTAATAAGATAAAATCATTTCCATGTTCTTAGGTAGTATTGTAATTAGTTCTTTGCGTTCTTATAATTTTAGCGGGAGATAAGTCCCCAATACATTCAAAATTTTCAACATCATTTATTGCGCGTTTAGCGAACAGAAACAGATGATTGAACAAACACAATGCTTGACACACACAGCAAGAGAGAAAAGTTGGAATAAAATATCAAAGACAACGTCAAAGCTGCTATTGGACAAATAAACGCTTGTCGAGTAGTTTTGATTTGAATATATAGTTACATTTGCTGAGCATCGATTCAACAAAGAAAATTTTTCATCATTATTTCGTAAACCGTTAAACTTATTTCATGCAATTTACTTAAAAAACATATGACAGAATAAGTATGTAATACAAATTTCTATTTACATTATTATAATAACTGACAAATAAACCGAAACGAATGGGCAGGTCTTCAAGAGCAACATACTGTCAAAACATGAATGCTCGAAATCTGTAAAATACATAATGCCAATATTTTAGTAAATATTGATGGAAGATATCGGACGTCTTAATAATTGATATTACTTAATATTAAAAATTATAAGCTCTATTTTCAATAAACCATTTCTAATGAATTTCAATAGCTCTTGATCCTATTCTAAAAATGAAAAGCTTTTCACTCTCGATCGTTTGACCTACAAGTACGATATTTGAAAAACACTCTGAAAAGCCTGAAGGAACTCGTTTGTAGTGAAAAAAGATTTGTAAGGATCGCAAAATCACAGCCTTTAAGAGGCATTAAACAAATCAAAAATGTGTTTTCAATGATTGTTAGGCTTAATCATTTGTGGACAAATTCTTGTACATTTATTTATGTAAGACGGTACATTTATGTGATAAACATAAATTTTAATTTGAATGTATTAACGATTAAATAAAACCTGACAAAGTTCCATATACATTTGCACCATTTGCACAAAAGATTTATTCAGACTAAATTTTTAAAATAGTTTTAAAACTAATATAAGCAGCAAAAAATTTAATTAATTTTTGAGTGTAGTATCAAAAAATAAAAGTGCTCAAAAAGCCCTGTAAAATTTAATAGGGATGGTTTATGTTAGTTATCATCATCATCAGCCTGTGTAAGTGTAGTGCTAGGGTATACGGTATACGGTAGATACGGGTGGTCTGAAACGTTGAACTGCGCTCGGAGGACAAAGATTTTCGTCAAATGAGGAGGCAATCACCTTTGTGAACAGTTATTTTGCATTTATATTTTAAATAATTGCTTAACATAATCCTCTACAATATCCTCTACTAAATACCAATCGTTTTTAATTTATATTAATATTTGTTCAGTTTGTGTTTATAATGAAAGGAATCGAAATTTTTAATTTTTATTAAATAAGATAAGGTCTAAAGACAGTTTAATGTTATATTAATATAATTATTATAGGCGTAGAATGTGTCGATAAAAACGCATACAGGTAATATTTTAGGCGTTAACAAGTTGCAAAAAAATTCAAAAATGTCTAGTCTCAAAAATCACTGCTATTCATGTGTAAATAGAAACGATCTTTTTATTGCGATAAGAAATTTAATTAAGTAAAATTCTTTACTAACAAGCATAACGGTCAATTATATTGAGTTTTTAAAAGTCACAAGAAAGCTAATAAAATTTTTACTACGTCAGCATATTGTACAAAAACCATTAAGCTTCTGTGATTCCTTATCCTTATTTTATAATACGTATTAGTAGAAATTGAAGCAATTTAAATTAAGAAGCGGAGCAATGTCACCTAGAACAGTTTTCTAAACATTTTTTACTATAGTGATTATTATATTAAAGAAAATAAAAATATTTACCTTTAAGTAGAATTGAGTTTGAAAAATTTACGAACTGGGGTTTGGATCGTATTCTAAACGAATCAGTTAATCGCAAGTCACTTTCAATTGGTACGATGATATTGTAAACGCCTCTTGATAAGAACGTTTCTATAATAATTCAGCTCTTACTAAAAGCTTTAAAGTTTTATGCGGAATTAAAATATTTAAAACGTTATGGAATAAATAAGGCTGTTTCTAATAAAGCTAATTTATTAGGTCATAATGCGTCAAAATTTTGACCACAAAGTTAGTTGGAACACACTCACTTTTTCCAAAGATTTTGAGTTTTTTACAAAGTTGTGGCTAGAAGATATTTCAGTCAGTGTAATAAATTTTTCTGCCTCTCATTTTCAATTTGTTATTTCTGATTTGAATTAATACACTAAAATCATATTAAATATCTATTATATACTTTACTTTATTTATTTAAACATAATTTGAACGCTTTCATTAAACGCAGAAATAATAAAGTTACCAAATGGTCTTAAGAATGTTTGGTTAAAAGATTTTTCTCTAAGTATAAAGTAAGTTCGAAAGATATAACAAACCGAAACATCTCTTTGGAAACGTGATATGATTTAAGATATTGAAAGGCCTTGAATTGTATATATCCGGAAATATATACAATTCAGTTATGACAAGTGATGAGAAAAATTATGCGGAGAATGAAATGTAAAAATTCGTTTAGATAATTTGATAAAAAAAATGCTATGACCATTTCAATATTCTTTCGCAGACTCTTCTAGACCTTATTATTTATTATCAATAAACAGGCTTAATAGTAAATCCTTTTTGATATTGAAGAGGTTCTAATGTCGAAAAGTTCAGTTTGAAGGTAATTTGTTTAAAAGTGAAAGAAAATCATTGTATGACTTTTCTGGGTCAGAACTTTGACACGTATGTGTTATGGACGTATAAAATTGTATAGTTATGACTAATTTGAGTGTAACTTCACTAACACACCGTAATGCTGTAAGATAGATGTAAGAAATATTATGCAAAACAATTCTATTTAGAGGTAAATATTTTTATTTTCTATATTATAATAATCACTGTAATAAAAAATGTTTGGAAAACTATTCAAGATCACATTGCTCCGCTTCTTAATTTAAATTGCTTCAATTGCTACTAATACGTATTATAAAATAAGAATAAGGAATCACAGAAGCTTAATGTTTTTTGTACAATATGCTGACGTAGTAAAAATTTTATTAGCGTTCTGTGTCTACTTTGTGACTTTTAAAAACTCATTATAATTAACTATTATGCTTATTAGTACAGAGTTTTACTGAATAAAATTTCGAAAAGATCGTTTCTATTTACACATGAATAGCAGTGATTTTGGAGACTAGACATTTTTGAATTTTTTTGCAACTTGTTAACGCCTAAAATATTACCTGTATGCGTTTTTATCGACACATTCTACGACTATAATATTTATATTAATATAACATTAAACTGTCTTTAGACCTTATCTTATTTAATAAAAATTTAAAATTTGGATTCCTTTCATTATAAACACAAACTGAATAAATATTAATATAAATTAAAAGAATTGGTTTTATGAGAGGATTATGTTAAGCAATTATTTAATATACATAAAAATAGCTAACAATTAATTAACTTGCATACAAAATTGAAGTTTATTTTTGCGACTCCTGGCGTTTGTTAGAGTTTTCTTTAACTGTTTATGGCAACTGAATAGTATTATATTGTTACGCTAATCTACTGAGTGAAGTATTCTGCATGCATGCAGCAGTTTGCCAGCTAATGTTCTTATTTAGGTACTAATCTACTTACAGTTAACCTTTTTGGTCTTTCAAGTAAAAAAGATTGCATTAATAATGGCACACACAATTGAATCAAATCTATTTGCATTATTAAGAAATACAATTACTTTGCATCAGTGCGTTATGTTTTAAATTACAGCACACAATTAATACCTCTAAATAAATACAATAAGTTTCACATCAAAGCTTAGGGATTAAAATTAAAAAGCATATATCAAAGTTTTAGTACTTTTATTTGAATTTGCTTACGAAGACCGACGAGCAGTAGGGCCAACTAATAAAAAGTGGTCACCGAAGCCCATTGATATCGGCAATTGCAGTGATATCACTAAAGCGCTGTCTACGGAAGACATTGGATGTTACGTCTCGTTTACGAAGTAAATATGTTGGCTACGATGCCCTTCAAACCAGAACACAGTATTTAATTTTACAGTACTGCTTTACGGCAGAAATCAGAAACGCGGTGGTACCAACTGAAACGATCTTCTGTAAAAGGGACCTACCACATTCTAAAATTGTAATTGTCAATTTTTTTAGTAGTTACTGATGAAATAGTGCCAAAATGAAGTTTTATACTAGTAAGGTAAACTTACCCGACCCTTTTTTTAGAAATCAAATATTCTAAAACAATTTTAACCCCAATGAAGATTGAAATTATCAGAGACATTTTTACAATAAAAGGAAGAACCTATTGTAGTAATAGTCTCTAATCGCGCTAACTAAATTAAGATTACATAACAAGAAATGGGATTCGATTGACTGATGTCTTGCGGTTTCTTTATCCGATAATTGAGGCGGACAAACACTAACGAACGCTTCTGTGATTCAAAATCACACAATCTTATTTTATGAAAATCTTAAACGTACTAGCCCACAGAGTCTTTACAACATCAGACTGTTAAAACAAATTGTGGCAATTGTACTAGGTCCATTACCCTTGAAATGACACATTTTTTTTAATAACTAAAGCCTGTCTAAAAGTTTCAAAAATTTTGTAAACAATAATCTAAGATCGCATTTATTTAAAAGAAACTAAATTCATATCGTAAGTTTACCAGGTTTAGTCATAATTTCAATCGTTTCATCGTTTTCTTAAATCGTTTTAAATTTAATTATGATTATTTAATTATTAATAAGCAGTTTTTTTACATATTTTTAATTGCAATAGTGAAACTAAAAATGTGTTGTTTCTTTTAATAAAAATTTATTTTCCGGTTATAGAATAGAAATAATTTCTATTAAAAAAAAATTATATAAGTTTAAATGAAAGATCTAAAAAAACTGTATTATTATAATTTTAGTTAATATAAATATATACATAAACATTTATAAAAAAATTAAACTTCATATACCGGAAATAAGAAAAGTGTCAACTTCCGACATTGTGAACGATCTGACCAACCGCTCGTGAATATCAAATCTCAGTGACCCGGAATTCATGAGCGGGTATCGATAGGCCTCGGCTGAGCTGCGTTGTGATACGGAAATATTGTAGTTGCGGGAAAATAAATAAGGCATCAATATTTTGATAACCGACTAGTAATTTTTTCTGCCATACTTATTTCCTGTTGCCCATTTAATATATATTTTTTTATTCACAATTGATAAAAAGCATTTTTTTAACTTGAATGTTTATTTTTAATGTGCTTGCGCGTTTATTTGAATTTGTGTAAAATTATTTTCTGAATGTCCTCAAATAAGTTTCTGTAATTTAAAGTACTAAATATGCTAGTTGTCATTTCTATTTAAACGAAGCATTTTTAATATTAATAAGATAAAATCATTTCCATGTTCTTAGGTAGTATTGTAAGTAGTTCTTTGCGTTCTTATAATTTTCGCGAGAGGTAAGTCCCCAATACAATCAATGAATCTGCAAAATTTTTTCAACATCATGTATTGCGCGTTTAGCGAACAGAAACAGACGATTGAACAAACACAATGCTTGACACACATAGCTAGAGAGAAAAGTTGGAATAGAATATCAAAGACCACGTCAAAGCTGCTATTGGACAAATAAACGCTTGTCGAGTAGTTTTGAATTGAATGTATAGTTACATTTGCTGAGCATCGATTCAACAAAGAAAATTTTTCATCATTATTTCGTAAACCGTTAAACTTATTTCATGCAATTTACTTAAAAAACATATGACAGAATAAGTATGTAATACAAATTTCTATTTACATTATTATAATAACTGACAAATAAACCGAAACGAATGGGCAGGTCTTCAAGAGCAACATACTGTCAAAACATGAATGCTCTAAATCTGTAAAAATATAAAATGCCAAAATTTTAGTAAATATTGATGGAAGATATCGGACGTCTTAATAATAGATATTACTTAATATTATAAAAATTATAAGCTCTATTTTCAATAAACTATTTCTAATGAATTTCAATAGCTCTTGATCCTATTCTCAAAATGAAAGGCTATCACTCTCGATCGTTTGACCTACAAGTACGAAATTTGAAAAGCACTCTGAAAAGCCTGAAGAAACTCGTTTGTAGTGAAAAAGATTTGTAAGGATCGCAAAATCACAGGCTTTAAGAGGCACAACAAATCAAAAATGTGTTTACAATTATTGGTAGGCTTAATCATTTGTGGACAAATTCTTGTACATTTATTTATGTAAGACGGTACATTTATGTGATAAAGATAAATTTTAATTTGAATGTATTAACGATTAAATAAAACCTGACAAATTTCCATATACATTTGCACCATTTGCACAAAAGATTTATTCAGACTAAATTTTTAAATAGTTTTATAACCAATATAAGCAGCAAAAAATTTAATTAATTTTTGAGTGTAGTATCAAAAAAATTAAAAAGTGCTCAAAGAAACCCTGTAAAATTTAATAAGGGATGGTTTTATGTAGTTATCATCATCATCGGCCTGTGTAAGTGTAGTGCTAGATACGAGGGTGGTCTGAAAAGTTTCCGACCTAACAATGATAAAAGATTTTTTTTTACTTTTTATTTATTTTTCTACATAGTCTCCTTGTAACTCTACACACTTCTCCCAGCGATGCTCCCATCTCTGTAACCCGTCCAAATAGTACTTGGCGTTTTTCTCTGCAAAATAACTGTTCACAAAGGTGATTGCCTCCTCATTTGACGAAAATCTTTGTCCTCCGAGCGCAGTTTTTAGATGAGGGAACAAAAAGAAGTCGCTTGGGGCCAGATCTGGTGAGTAAGGCGGATGGTCAAGCAGTTGAAACCGTAACTCGTGGATTTTTGCCATGGCAACCGCTGAGGTGTGAGACGGCGCGTTGTCTTGGTGAAACAGGATTTTCTTTTCTGCAAATGTGGCCGTTTTTCCGCAATTTGTGCCTTCAGCTCGTCAAGTAATGATGCGTAGTATGCTCCTGCAATGATTTTCCTTTTTGAAGATAATCGATAAGGATAACTCCATGACTATCCCAAAAAACAGTCGCCATCACTTTCCCAGCCGAAAAAACAGTTTTTGCTTTTCTTGGAGCTAGTTTCCCCTTCGCAGTCCACTGTTTTGACTGTAGTTTTGTTTCGGGGGTATCATGGTGTATCCAAGTTTCATCTACAGTAATTAATCGGCGGCAAAACTCGGATTTATTGCGCCTAAACTGCGCCAACAGAGCATTGGAAATGTTCATTCGAACATGTTTTTGGTCTTGTGTGAGCAAACGCGGCACCCAACGCGCGGACAGCTACCTCATGTCTAAATCTTGATTTAATGTGTGACAAACACGTTCTTTGGACATTTTGGTAACCTCTGCTATCTCTCTCACTTTAATTCGGCGGTCGTTTAACGCAATTTTGTAAACTTTAGCAATGTTATCGTCATTTGCAGTTTTTGGACGTCCCGAACGTTCATCGTCTTGCAAGCTCTTACGGCCACGTTTAAATTCAGCTGCTCAAAATTTCACTATGGTAAATGATGGTGCAGAGTCCCCTACATAGAGTCCATCACATCTTTGATTTGTGTAGGCGTATTGCCTTTCAAAAACAAAAATTTAATAACAGCTTGATACTCAATTTTTACCGTTTTTACAAAAACACTCACTTCTACTCACTCAAACGACTGTCAACTAAAAACTGCGCGTCCATATTGGCCGAAACTTTGGTGAGTAACTGTTACAATAGGCACTTTCACTAGTTTTTATTAACAAGTGGCGCCATCTTTGAGTTGAGGTCGGAAACTCTTCAGACCACCCTCGTATATGCCTCCCCAAATGTACGCCGTTTCCATTAGGGGGTTTCTGGACCGTATCCTACCAGGCTGGTCCAATGCAGGTTGGTGGTTGGACCGACGTTTTACATGCCCATCCAATTCACAGGTCGTCTTACTTTTCTTATATAGTCTAGTCGTCAGTGCTAACTGCTATCATCGATTGAAAACCCTTAAACCTAAGGTACATTGCTTATGACTGTTTTTTGGAGTCAGTCGCTCTTAGCTATAAATATAGTATGTCATTAATTTAGTAATAAAAACCCACCCTGCGTTCATTTGTATATAGTTACTTACAACTGTGTTTATACTAGTAGGTCCATGATATATACTATAAAAATTTTAATCATTATTGTATTACTTGAATCGCCTCCGTGGTCTAGCGGTATTGGCTTTTGCTTTGTAAATCGGAGGTAGTGGGTTTGGATTCCGCGGTAAACGAACGAGGAAATTGTTGAATTACCTAATATGTATCCAATACAATTATTATACTGGTTATCTGGTTGGTTATGACATTATGAGCCGATCATCCGTTGGTCTGAAAAGTAAGATGATTCATGCCTCGGATGGACGTGTAAATAGTCGGTCCCGTTGTCATGACGACCTTTGGCAGACTTTATAGAAAGTCACTGTCTTCAAATCTAGTGACAACTAATTCTCTCCTTAGAATGCAATACCTTTTGGGTTCTGAAGGTAAGTTGCCAGTCACTCTGCGTAATAACTGTTATTCCAGTCAATCTAGTTGGATTAGAAGCCAACCCCATGATAAGTTGGGAAATTGGGATGAAAGAAGACAATGCTCCTTTATCTTGGTAATAAGTTACGGAAGAAAATAACAACATATATTTTCTCGACGGATATCATGTTTAATAACTCCATCAGTATTATCTACTACCAACTATAACTCAATCATACTAAAAAATTTAAAGGTTTCTGATATTCACTTTGCTAGTTTCGTTTAAGATAACACCGCCAAAACCGGTACGCTACTATTTATAGTCGTTGAGTAAATCTCTGCCACTCACCACAAAGCTAGATTTGATCCGTGGTATCAACAGACTGGTCACACTGTCAGTGCTCGCTGCGTCTGCTGTCTTTGAATTCTATCCAATCATTAGACAAGCTTGTGACACAATCATTCATATATTCAATAACATGTAGTGTTTGACGTTTACATGCCTGTAGTTTTAAAAGTAATATCATATGTACTATTTAAGGGATCTCCTTTTTACTTCCCAAAGGCATACTATACTTGAACCCCTATATACATTAGATTTGTATTATTGGAGTAAAGTATAAGGGCATATTACAATAATAATAATAATAATAATAATAATAATAAAATGCTTTATTAGTACAAAATAAATGAGTTTTATAAAAAAAATCCGGTCAGACATACAGGGGTTTTTTATTAATTTCCACAATAGTATCAGCTGGTACTTAAATAGGCATAGCCTGGGCTAAAGTACCAGCAACCTTCCAATTGACAATTGTTTTATTACAATAACGAAAGACTCTTACACCGAATACTTTGTACCTACCATGACGTATTTTGGATAACTTAGAGAAAAAAAAAATAATTAATTACATATTTGTGTGAGTGTGTGGATCTATGTGTGTGTTTTTTTTTATAGAGTTCCATGAAGAAGATCTTCTGTTTCTTGATATGTCTGTTTTAAAAGCCACTTTTTCACTATCTGTGCAATCATGTTCATTTTTGTGATGTATATTTTAGTATTTAATTAATATTTTGTGTATAAAACACCTAGATAATAATAGAAAACTAATAGAATTTGTAACTGAATCGAGTTTTACATCTTCGAGTCTAAGTTATTCTGTATAATCGTTTGTCAGTTCGTTGTGAAGTGTTTTGTATAGTTTTAGAGTTATCAGAGTGTTGCTTCAAAGCAACTTGAAGCACAAACATTCAACGCACAGTCAAAACTTCACATTCTTTGTATAAATCTCTTGTTGGGAATCAAGAAGGTTTTTTCATTATTGCTTTTTGTACTGCTCTTTGTGCTCTCTCTAATTTAATCATATGAATCTTTGCAGCTTCACCCCATACTGAATGCAGTAGCCAAGTATCGATTGACACAAGGCAAAATAAATAATTTTAAGAATATTAAGCTCTGCGATGTTTCTTAAGTATTTGATTATATACATTAGACTGAGATTGACTTGATCATCTATAATTACCCTCTGAGTGAGATTTGTAAGGTAACTTTAAAATGAATCAACTGGATTCCTCTTATAATAATTTTCTCAAATTTTTCCACTGATTTAGAAATTGACAATGTATCATAGGCTTTGGCCAAATAAAACGTTTTCCTTTATCTAAAGCTTCTACAAGATAATTCGTTGCATATATATGAGTTGCATCACAAGTTGATTTTTCCTTTCGAAAACCAAATTTTCTATCAGAAAGGATGTGACTTTTTTCTAGGTACTTTTGCAGGCGGTCTTTTATAATCTATTCGAGAATCTTGGATAAAGACGGTAATATTGAAATTGGTCTATAATTTGTTCATACTTTTATCCTTGATTTATGTTTTATGCCTTTTTAATAAGTCGGGGAATACGACCGTTTTTATGCACAAATTTATTAAAAAGGTTAGTGGTGGCGCGATAGTCATTTTGTTTAAATTTAATAGCTTAGAAAAAATGCTATCGACGCCAATTGCACAGTCAGTATATAGCGAATCAATCATATGTTTTACTTCCTCCTCATCGGTATCTAGCAATACAAATGAGTCTGCAGGAGAAGATATATTGTTCCATAATTTTTTGGACTAGATTTGGCTTTCATTACTTCTTTCCTCTCGTACTGCATATTCAGTTTCTTCAATAAATTGTTACAAAAGTTTCGATATCGCATATATGAAATTTTAAGTATTTCATCTTGAGGAGTACGTTCCATTTTCTTATACATTCTATCTCAAAGCTAATAAAACCTTGGATTCACCAGGTATTTTAAGATAACTGGTGTAATCCAAGGTTTTATTACCTCTTCGATGATGGAACGACGTTAATTTTGGAACTTATCTTTAAGGCACGGAAAGTGAATTTATGAAATACTCAGTTGCCATATTAATATTTGTACCTTGATATAAATTTGCATAGTCTATATTCTTGAAAGTTTTTTCTAGCGTAGTGTATTCAATTATAGTTTTTGTTTTATGTGCTTTTGTTATTTTTATCTTATAAATGGTTAATATAACAGCGTTGTGATCTGTAATTGTAGTATATATTACAATTGTAATAGCAGTAAGTCTTATTCTTAAAATAATATGATCCAGACAAGTTTTACCATGAGTAATTAGGGTGTGGCCTGGTCCATGGCTAGCAATAAGATTTAGGTATGCACAGGAATTTATATATGAGTTTTGGTCGGTAATGTCAATATTAATATCACCTGTTATTATAAGGTTGCTAAACCTAGAATAGGTTGTAAGAACTTGATCAATGAAGTTAGAAAATTGCTAATATCCTTTTTTGATGGCGGTCTGTAAATCGCTTATAAGCATGTCAGTACTAATTTCTATTATTAAACAATTGACATCTGAGAAGTGTGGTTCTATT
Source organism: Lamproptera curius (assembly GCA_029286875.1). Lineage (NCBI taxonomy): Eukaryota > Metazoa > Arthropoda > Insecta > Lepidoptera > Papilionidae > Lamproptera > Lamproptera curius. The sequence goes on from JAGSMT010000189.1 coordinate 573,712, forward strand.
ATTATGACATTCAACATATTCTTTCTAATTTATACAACTACTCCATCATTTTTATTGCTTATTTTTATGGAGAAATTAGCATAATATCCATCAAGCATGGGTATATTCGGATTACAGGGAAGCCAGCACTCTGTAAGGATAATGATATACTGGTTTACCGAAATCCTTAAAAGTAACGTCATAAAGCTCGCTATGTTGGCTGATATACTGCGTATATTCTGTGTTATGATTTTTAGACACTGATCAGTTCCAGAAATATAATTCACGTGCTCCTCTGGCTCACATCTGTACATGGCTGAGATGTTTAGATCGTCGATAGACATAATATTGTTTTTAACAAAATCGAATTATAATATAGTAGCACTTTACCTGTATCATGGCACCGGGTAAATCATAATTAAAATCTAGTTTGTTTTGCAAATCTACGATCTAAGAAATTATCTACGAAAAAGAAATATAAAAAATAAATCTACGAAATGTATTTGTATATCTACGATCCTAACGTAGCAAAGAAGTTTATTAATTAAATGAGGGTGTTTAAATCCGTGTGTATTTGTATAAGTGTATGTATATGTATTTTTTAATGTGTATTCGGTTTTTTTATATTTATAATAACTACAGTTAGAAACACTTTAGTTAAGCAAAAAAAACTTGTTTACATAAATTAAAACTAACTCTAAATCTTCTTTAGTTATATATATCCGGTAATAGCAAGCAATAAAAAAGATCTACAAATAAAAATGAAATAATAGATAGTCAAATTTGGTTTTTAAGTATACTCAAATCCGATTCAGTTTCTATGCGAAGAAGTGGCGACAAGTCCGCTTTTCGGAGGTAAACAATGCCTTTTGGCGTCCAGCAATACCTGTACCCATTGTTACGCGCAAAATCACGAGCCATATAGAAAATCTTTTGCGTTTTCAATGTAAGGGCTTCAGAAACGAAAATTGGATTAAGAGTTCCAGCGATATCAAAGTGTTTAATGTTTAATTTTTCTTGTTTTTCATTACATCTATTAAACTCCTTCAAAGCTTGCAGCACCTTTTCTTTTTTCAACACAATATTTAACTTGGCGATTATCGTTCTCATAACTTTTTTGTGGGAACCAATTCTGTAAACGTCATTAATTTCTGAAACTTGTAGGTCCATTTTTAGGGTTTTCAACAAAGCGCTTAAAAACATGCTTAGATTTTCTTTTGATTTATTACTTTTATGGGCTGTTAACTGCGGTACATTGCATATTTCTAGATTTGTAGATTTTATTTTATGTTTCAGGCTTTCAAGTTTTTCATTGAGAACCTTCGTTTTTGAATTCAGCAAAAAAATTGATAATAACTAATATAGTTATGTATTTTTTTTTAGTAGAAGTAGGCTAGTATCGCTGCCACCTATGGATAGCTGAAAAACAGTTATTATGGCGTTTTGACTCTTTTCTTGAAGGATCTTTAGTTATATATATCCGGAAACAGCAATGACAAGTGATTGCACGAATTATGCAACGAAAGAAAATTAAAAATTTGTTCAGATATGTTATGACCATTTCAATTTCGTAGCCTCTTCTTGACCTCATTAATAATTATCAACTAACAGACTTAATAGTAAATCTTCTGGTCCATCTGTTTTGACATTGAAGAGGGTTCTAATGTCGATAAGTTCAGTAAGAAGTTAATTTAGGAAAGTGAGCTCATTGAATAAATTTTCTGGGTCAGAAACGTTATCACGTATGTGTTATGGACGTAGAGAAAAATTATATAGATATGACTCATATAAGTTTAACTTCATGACATACCAGTAATGCTGTAAGATAGATAATAACTCGCAATACAATTTTCGTCAAAAGATACATACTTTGATTTTTTTCAATATAATTAATGTAGTTAAAAATGTATACAACATTATTCTAGATGGCATTGCTTTGTTCTTCAATTTAAATGCTTCAATTGCTATAAATACTTATTATAAAATAAGAATAAAGAACCACAAAAGCTTAATGTTTTTTGTACAATATGCTGACGTAGTAAAAATTCAACTTGCGCTTTCTATCTACCCAATGACTTTTAAGAACTCATTGTTATTAACCACTATTCCTATTACCCAATTTAACCCTGATTTTACCCTGATAAGATAAATCATTCCTCTTAACACGCCAATGGCAGTGATTCTTGTAACCCAACATTTTCGTATTTTTTTACCACTTGTTGACGCTTAAAATGTCACCTGTATGCGTTCTTATCGATACATATTCTACGCCTAACTTATATTAACATACCATTAAACTGTTTTATAAAGATTCACTTTTCATTATAAACATAAACTGAACAAATACTAATATAAATAGAAAACAATTGGTTTTTGTAGAGGATATTCCAATTTTTATTAACTCTATGTTAAGCAATTATTTAATATACATAAAAATAGCTAAGAATTAATATCCTTGCATATAAATTAAGGCTTATTTTTGCAACTGTTGGCGCTCGTTAGAGTTTTCTTTAACTGTTTTTGGCAACTGAATAGTATCATTTCGTTTCGCTAATGTACTCTGTGAAGTATTCTGCATGCATGCAGAATACTTCAGTTTGCCAGGTAATGTTCTTTATTTAAGTACTAATTTACTAACAACAACCTTTTTGGTTGTTCATGTAAAAAATATTGTTTTATTTTATAATGGTCTGGTAATATTTAAAAATGGTGGTCTATTTGCATTGTAAAGAAATACAATAAATTTTCGTCACTGCGTTACCGTTCGTAATCACAGAATTTGGTAAATAGCATTTCTAAAAAGTTTGTTCTCTTTCCTAAAGCTATAAGGTTTTAAATGTCAGCATACAATTAATACCTTAGAATAATACAATAAGTTTTACACAAAAGTTTACGAATTTTAGTTAAATAGTATATACCACAGTTTTGGTATTATTTTTAAATAGCTAACGAAGGCAGACGAGCAGTCGGGCCAATAAGAAGTGGTCACCGACATCTATTGACATCGGCATTACGTAGACGTTGGATGTTACGTCTCATTTACCCAGTAAATGCACTGGCTAGGTGCCCTTAAAACCAGAACATAGTATTTTTTTCACAGTATTTCTTAACTGCAGAAATAGGCACCGCTATGTTACCACCCCAAACAACCTTCTGTAAAAGGGGAACTACCACCTCCTAAAATTGTAATTGTCAATATTTTAGTAGTTTCTGATGAAATAGTGCCAAAATGATGTTTTGAACAAGCAAGGTAAACTTTCCCTTACCTGTCACTAGAAAGTAATTATTCTAAAACAATTCTAATCCCATTCAATATTGCAATAAATGGACACATTTTTACAATAAAAGAAAAACCTATTGTAGTCATAGTATCTAATCGCTCTAACTAAATTAAGATTATGTAACAAGAAATAAGATTTAAATTACTATTGTCTTGTGGTTTCTATCTTCGATAATTGAGGCGGACAAACACTAATGAACAACGCTTCTGTTTCATGGTAATAGTTATATAATTAAATACAGTAATTGAGTTAAGACTCAGTTAATATCAGTATTATAGATGCCAAAAACTAACACAATATAAAGAAAACGTTAAAAACTCGTTAATAGTACATAAAATTTATAAATAAAGTATTCAAAGTCACTCAATCTTATTTTATGTAAATAATTGAACCTACAAGAAGACCGAGTCTTTAGAATTAAAACTGTATATACAAATTGTAGCAAAATTACTTGGTCCATTACCTTTGAAATGACACCATTTTTTTAAATAACTGAAGCCTGCTAAAAGTTTCAAATATTTTGTAAACAATAATCTAACATCGCATTTATTAAAAATAAAATAAATGTTTATATTAATTTAAAAAAAAACGTGGTGCAGTCTTAATATAATTGTTTAAAATTTAATTACTTTAATTATGATTAATTAATAAATAATTCGCAGATTTATCTTATCCGTAGCAGTAATGGTACAGTTGCAAATGTGTTTCCTTTAATTAAGTTTTCTTTTCCGGTAATGCATTGGAAATAATTTCTATTACAAAATAATTTTAAATAAATAGTTAAGTATGAAAACCATCAATTCAACAAATAAAATACTTAATCATTATTTCTCAAACCGTATAACTTTTTTTATGCAATTAACTTAAAATATATATGATAAACAATCATAATAAACATGCAATGTAAATTACTATTTAGAATATTAAATAAACCATACCAGGTACCTCGACAAGTGCATCATTCTGTTTAAATATAAATGCAATATGCTATAAATGAGTAAAAATGCATAACGCTAAAACAAATGCCCAACTTTTAGTAATAATTGATAGAAGATATCGGCCGTCTTAATAATTAATATTATAAAAATGATAAGCTCTATTTTAATAAAAACAATTTTTATGAATTTCAATAGCTCTTGCTACTTCTCAAAATGAAAAGCTCCCCACTCTCTATCATTGGCCCATAAGCACGACATTTGAAAACCACTCTGATATCCTACTTCTGCATATTTAATTTATATTGAGCTCTGTAATAATGCTATTTATTTTAATTTCCTTTTGTTTCCCTTGAAACTGGCTTGTAAAAGTTCTTAATAAAAAAGAAATGTATTTCGCTGTGTGCAGAAGCTTTCTATTAACGTTCAACATAAGAAAACCACAATCGCATAAATTAGCAGTTTAGCTTATCAATTAAAGATTTAATAAAATTGCAGTGCCGATCATATTTTTTTTAATTGACTGTAATATTTTTAAAGTAATTTGCAGTTCGTATTCGTCTTAAATGATTGATAAAAGCTTATTGCGATTATGTATATATATATATAATTATACGATATTATATGCGATTATAATAACAGGCTAAGAAAAAAACAAATATAGTACGAAATAAAAGTCAAAATGTGTATTTCTTAAGAAATAAACGTCCTATCTTTTTTATATCGGGGGCATAAGTTAAACTTCACTTCTGTTGAACTTAAAACAATATTTCACTGTTTGAAAATGCTAGTTCTACTTTAAATAAAACATTGTCACTTAAAATTTAAATTTTAGAAATATCACCTGAAAAAATATTCATGAAATTGTGCTTATTTATCACCTTCGCTTAAAACCAACCACTCATAGGTATTATAGTTTAAGATGGGGTTTTAAAAATATTTTCTTTCTCGCCTTTTATTTAAGGTTTTTTATATCAAATTTTTATCATTTATAAAACTGTAACATATAACGGTTTATTAAAGTAATTATTTCAATCCGTGTAAAAATATATACGTATTAAAAAAAACAGGTAAACTACTTTACACAATAATTAATTAAAAACAAATTATTGTTGAAATTATTTTATAAATTAACTTCGGACAGTACTGGATTTTTTACGTTTAGATTGCATCCTAAATATTTTATTACGACATATTAGTTCTTTTAATTTTTTATGTAATGAATAATTTTGGCGGTCGTCCTTAAAATTATCATGTATATGTACTTATAACCACGAACTCTTCTCTTCTTTAATGTAATATTGCACTAGATATTGTGGTAAACTATTAATAAAGAGATTTTGAATAATATTTCTGACTTTAAGTTTTGACTACAAGTACATTGTAACGAGATAAAGTCAGAAAGCTCTGAATTTTGCTTTGTGTGTATATTTTCCTTATGTGCATTGTTTTAAATGAGGCGTGTTGGCATGATGCCATCAAACGTACAAAGCTATCTTTTGGCCTACTATCAAAACACTATACTAAAAAACTGGTTCAAAGTTTGTTACGATACCGGCGTTAAGTGACAATTTCAATTCAATTTCTTACGAGGCCGGACAAATGTTATGCATTTGTCCGGCACCATAAAGGAACCTAAAAATGGAGGATTTATTTTATGGAGGAATAACAAGTCTACTATCTTGTTTAGGAAACCCTACTCACCTTTTCTACTAAATTAGTTTTGCGACAAGGGATCAATATATTAGATTACTCCAACAGTTACAAGACTCTTTACTTACCACTACGTAATACATAATTTTACATATCATAAATAGAATAGCACTACACATAAAATATAGTAACTATTTGGAACTATAACAATGAAAAATAAAAATGTTAACAGTTTATTAAAATGCAAAGCAAGTTTGCAATGTAATCTTTCTAGTTGAAGTCGATCAATTAATAAACCAATGACTTGTGAATGTTCATCGACTATACTCCGGTTTAGATGTGTATAAAAATGCTATGTATGTCTATGCCTCACAACCCCTGAAGTGCTTTGCTTTTTGTGCTTTTAACCCGCTTAATTTTGATCTATTTATTAATCTTCTGTTATATATTTACGACTGCTGGAAAACAATTTTAATTTGCTATTGCGTGCACTTGTACGTTTTGCGATACCAGGACCAATGGCCAAGACCAAGGCCTAAGACACCAGAAATGAGGCGCCGTAGACTACTGCGACATGTAAGCATGGTCTCAGCAAAAGCGACATGGAATTGATGAAACCTATGGTTTTTAGTGTGTACCAGCTCGCGATTACATCCACGTATGTAATAAAATATATTAAAAATTCTTTTACAAAAAAATCTTAAAAAGAGTGTAGCTTAAGTTACTCCTAAATACATCAGCTATCTTTATTAAAAGTTCCGTCAAAATTGGACCAGCCAGAAAGACAGACAAAAATTTAAAAAAAATCTTTTATTGTTATAAGTACCGGTTATATATAGCAATTTACTCATTAAAAATTGGTTATTTCAATGTTACAAACTGACACTCCAATTTTATTTTAGTATAGATACCAGCCAACGTATGACGGAACTTGTGTGAATTGTGTTTTCCTTGTTGAAATAACTTTAGGTCGAGATTAACTTATATACAATTTACTAGCAGACCCTGCCACGCGTTGCTGCGGCTTGGATTTCTTTTTTTACATTGTAATAAACAATAAAGAACTTAAGATAAACGGAAAGAGAATATTAGTCATGAGGACCACCATGTTTTATAGATAAATGGCATTTGTATAAAAACAGTGAACTCGATGATGCTACCGTGACACCTGAACTTCTTCTTACTTTTGTACTAAAATGTTATAATTTGAATGGATATGGAGCACTACCCCCAAAAACATGATTTTAATGTTCTGTTTGAATGGTCATTAAAAAACAAAGAACAAAAGTTCATTATATTCGTCGCAAGCGTAAGGAAACAACTATCGTATGAAATAATAAATAACGAATATACAGTACCTTCAATCCTATCGGCCGTTGTATATGTCATAAAAATATTTCCTTTATATAGGATACAACATAAAATTATTTTCTAATTTTTACATTTAATGTAATTGGCGCGTGTTAAAGCTATTTTATTCATTATTTTTATTATTTGATGGCCTAGGTAAAATTTCATTTTTTCTTTTTAACAATAGATAAAAATTATTAAAAATTAACTGAATCAAAAATGATTAATCTTTAGCAATTACTTTGATTCTCTCCAATTCTACTATTACGAAAAGTTAATACTATTAAACCGCCATCTATTGAACTACAAAGTGCAATGAATCACAATTGTTTTGTAGCTAACATTTTGCATCAAGTAATAATAGAAAATAAATCAGCAATAAAACAATATTGCGACTATAAATTAAGATTTAAGCTATTCTATCTTTTAAGTGGGATTAAACTGCATATGGTGGGCAACTATATTTTAAAATCGGTGAAGTATTTTAAGAATTCATCGCGGACAAACATCGTGATACGAGATTTATATATATTAAGATGTGAATTTGGCAATTACTTGTAGTATAAACAGTCTTAGTATTATACATGCTTCTAGAAACCTGTAGTATTTGTTTTATGATAAAAATGTAGCAATTTAACTCTTTAGACAAATTAAAATGATTAAAAAGCAAAACAAAATATTGTTCTTGTTGTTTTTTGTACGCGGAACAGTAACTTTATTATTTATCGCAGGAGTGATAGATCTTTATTAGAAAGCTGTGAGAGAAAAATAGTGAATGTTCAAAGAAAGGGTGTATATTATCGTTTTGTGTATTATCGAAGTGGCACGGATAAGCTTATATCGCAGACAGAATACGATACATCAAATTTCTTAGTTAATAGTACATAGTCTAATGACACAAGTCCTACTAAATAACTGTTTATTTATTCTTTCTCCGCATAAAATCATAGCAATTATTAACATCCATCGGGCATGTTGTAAAATTTCGGCGAGATTAAAAACTTATACACTTTTAAATTTAAAAAAGTTCATCGTGACAATATCTTGAACCTGTAACTAAATATCATAAAACAATAACTTAAGCATAAACGTGTATATACAATTATTGATAAATACGAAACAGTGACAGTACCTCATTAAAAAAAACATTAGCACCTTAAGTTTTGAATAGAATTTTAATTTGTTAAACGACAAAACTAATTCGGTATAGGTGCAATGGTTTAATACATAAAAAATATTTATAGAAAGCACTAAACTGGCATTGAAGTAAAACAGGCTGATGATGATGATAAAATAGTAAATGTTAGAAAGATTGAAATTTTGATAGAAGACGAATAGTATTATATCAAAATTTCAAAGTACTAAGAGCTAAAATTGGCAACTGTAAGTATTTTATTGTTTTATTGTTACTGAGGTAATATTTTTAAAAATAAGCTATTTTGAAGTATAATATCCAGTAGATTTTGCACACAACAGCTACTTTGGAGTTAACATTTAAATTATAGCCTGGTTGTTATTCTTAATTATATTTCCGACGAATAAAATTTTAAAATAAAAATTCTCGTTTCTTTTATGCATAAATAAAAGTAACTGCACCTTATAAAATACTGACAATATATTGTACTGAACAACTACTGAAAATAAGTAGTAAGAAATCTCGTTCACAAATGTTTATAGAATCTGAATCCTAACAGGCTGTTACGTGGGCCCTTTAAAAAGGAAAAAGAGTTACACTACTTACATTTATGTCTGTTCGGTACAAAAATTTTTTCCAGCGCCTGAACGACCAACTTTAAAATAACTGAAGCACTTAGGAATGGTCTGCGACTTTAGTGCGTTAGTGCGAAAACGGACTCAAGTTAAATCTTTATTGTGCCAGCAAGTTATATCTTTATTGTCTTTCTGTTTGTGAAAAACTTAGAAGCCTGAGCAATAGTACAAGTGACAATTTCTTGTTTTTTGCTGAGTTTTCATTTTAACATTGTTTTGAGAAAAGATGTTTAACAAATAGTTTTGAAAAGGATTTATATGGCAGCTCTTGTGCTGTCGTTTGATTTTTATCAAAATCAAGGTTAAGCTGATGTCGTAATATAACTGGTAGCCACTGTAGTAAAAACGAAAATAAAATTTTATTATAGAAACAAAATGAAAAAAATATTCTTTCCTTCTTTCATTTTTTTACTTTAGTTAATCATATTTATATCCTGTAGTTCTCAAAGTGCTCATATTTATTTTAACAGACTACACGTAAATTATTTTATAGTTAGTTCAACTGAGCTCATTTGAGAAAGGCAAAATTTTTAAATTATTTTAAAATTCATTATTGCACCCCGCCTGCTTTCAAGTACTAACTCACTCACATTTCGCCAAAATTAAATATAAAAAAGTGCATCACCTTTTTTAGTTTTATATGGGTACGTTTTTGGAAGGGTTCGCATATCACCGAAAGCTTTCGTGGTTAATCATTAAATTGAACTAAAGTATTCCTCAAATATTTGCATTTGCTTAGCTCGTAAGAAAATTTAGAAAAAGTAGTTGCGACGATGCTACGACCTAACTATAAGATAAAATAGCTAGTAAAAATTATAGTAGCCACTTGATAATCTCTTTAGTGAACAATATTTGCATATTATGAAGTTGTAAGTGATACATGATTTTGTTTCCAACTTTTCCCTAGTCGATTTCGGGCGAATGATGTTTTAGGTGCAACGTTTAGTATTTATTTTCAACAGTCTGCAAGTAAAGTAGAGATAATGTGCAAAAAAGCGTTATATCCTACTAAAGTTTTATTTAGTAACTCGAAATATTACACACTACCATTTTCTCAATATTCATATAAGGAATTATTATTGAAAAAATGCGATGAAGTTTCGCAAATAATGTTCAGGACTTTTATTTTTGCAGTAAACAACGAACATGAGTGCAACACACTCGCATAGATCTTAATGGAATCTTCTTTGTAACCCTTAGCTAAAATAATTAATTACAGTTAAGAGCTGGAAACCCCGCTTCAGCACTGGCAACAAAACGCATGACATCTCAGTCTACCGTGACCACGGCCGCTGGAAAGTGTTCGAAACGTCGGGAATTTAAAATGTAAAAAATAAACGCGATAAAATCCGTAAAGTCATTTTATTAAATAACCCTTAGCTGTTGAAAGTGTCGAGTCCTTCAGATTTTTTTTAATAAATGTGGATCTTAAGAATAAATAATAACATTCTCCGATATGTTCGTACATTATATCGATATTTAATAGAATCAATTATTTTTTTATTTAATAACTAATTATTATCAGAAAACATAACAAACAACATAAAATAGTAAACATAACAATTATCTCATCCAATAAATAATTTAATATCTAAAATAAAAAAAAATGTAGACATGAATGTAACTTAACTAACCTTTCAAATTCACGCTCGTGTTAATAAAAGTCAAACTTATTTTTATATGTTAACTTGACGTCACTACGTTAAATTATTTATAATATACACGTCTCCAATTTGGATTAATAATCCAAGTTTCCTTTGCAGTATTGCAGTTTGCGTCTATAAAATACTTAAAATTGCAGAACTTCCATGGGACCAATAAAGGATAACTTTATGACACTTCATAGTTTATTCATTCTTTATTTCGAAACTTGCTTTGCGACCTTATCCGCTTAAATTTTAAGGTTACCAAATCTTTTTTTTTAATGTAATTTATTGCTCCAGAACGATAAGTTAGTCATAAAATTTGGCGCGTTAACGTTTTATTTCAGGACCAAATTAATAAAAGCGATTAATCATTTTAAAATCTTGAATAAAAAGAATAAATATAATGTTTAATTATGACTATATATAAGCCATTTTCATCTAAATACGCCCACTATAAATATAACTTCTGAAATAATAAAAAGTTTTAGGGACTATAAGCATACATCTTTCGCAATGTTTTGCAGTCCAAGAACTAGTATTAGACTTTTACAACACTAAGGTCAGTCATATTCTCTCTCAAGTTTTATGTGACAAGTATACGATTGTTAGTAGATCAGCCGTAATTGCCCTTAGTGAAGAGATATATTTATTTACATTTGATAATGAATTGTTGACTTTACATCCTATTTGATGTGAATATGGACCAAAATAGTTTGGGTTGCTTTAATATAATTCCTAACTCAATTCGAAATCTCATCTATAAAGGATAATGAACTACTTTGTAAGAATATTTGCCAAGTCAATATCTTTAAGTAGAAGCAAACTCAAGTGCCGTCTGATCGCATCGAGTAAGCTTCAGAACAGCTTAGCTTAGTCAGAAGTGCAATTAGTTTGCTGAGTAAGCACTAAGTTAATAAGCTGAGAACCCTTTTTTCTCTTACAGCACTCTAACGAAGTTAATATATTTCTGTTATCGAATATTTTTATACGAGGATTGAGATTAATTAATATTAATACTGTTTTACTAAGATAATTACATTAATTAAAATAGATACAATATAAAATTTAATAAACTGAGAAATATTAGTTATTTCTTCAATAAAGAGGCTGTGATCAAATCGATTTTTAATTGAGCTTCTGTTAAATAGGATACCGGGATACTCGATGACGTAGATAAAAGGGCTCTTGTTTTTGCTTCGTCACAAAAAAAATGTTTTCTTGCTGACAAGGAACATCTGATAAAGATGACTGATGTTAAATAGAGTGTAGAAGTGCGTTAAAGCCGAATATATATAAAAGAAAATTCATTGTCAATAGTTTTAAGGTAAAAACGCGTTGACTTATAAGAACCTGTAGAGATAAGGAAAAGTAATTTTCTTGCTGTTAAATTAATCTATACAAGTTAGGTTTAGTATGTTAATATATAGGTAAATATAGGTTTACGTTTAAAAAATAAATTCAAACAATAAAAATGTTTTCTCTGTTATTTTTAACAGCTATTACATGATTTGAAACGAGTTTTATAGAGAAAATTAAAAAAGTTTTACAATTTGTAGTAGTTGTTATATTATTTTTGGAATTATAAAAATAATTCTATTAGGTTCATTTTAGATTAAAGTACAAATATAAGGATAGTTAATTATGATGGTATATCTTAAAAAAACACTTTGATTATATAACTATTATAGTTATCTCCTGATTTATAAACATGTTTTCGTCTAAGTTAGTACCTTAGTCACTTAATTTAATAAATACACGACTTTAAGGTTTAGCTCTCGAAACGAAAAAACATATTTTAGTTAGAATTATGTATGATATCTTTCAACCGTCCAAGTCAACCCATATCTGTCAACTGCCTCCAGTAGCTTAGTGGTATGGGCGTGATGCTTAGAAACCGGAGGTCGTGGTTCAAATCCTGCGGGACGCAACAAATTTTCATTGTTGTTTCCTAAGTTGGTTAGGAGCTAATTTGGGCCGATCACCCAATTGTCTGAAAAGTAAGATATCCATGCGTCAGATGGGCATGTAAAAAGTCGGTCACCACCAACCGCATTGGACCAGCGTGGTAGGATACGGATCTAAACCCCTAATGGATAGGAGGCCTATGTCAGCAGTGGACTAAAACAGGCTGATGAAATGTGTGATGTGTGTGATGATATCTTTCAAGATGATTACCATACAAGTTACCTCGCAATTTAGAAGCATCATTGCTTTTTGTCAATGGGATTTGATCGACTAAATTGAGTTTTGATAAATTTTGATAATTGTATGTTAAAATTCCCAATTGATGCAGCTTTATAGGGATTCCACGTGAATTTAATATAGCTAGTTTTAGACGTCAATATACCTACTAAAATCATAGTAATATCATTAAGTTTTACGCTACTTTTAAGAAAATCTTCCAAGTTGCCCAGGTCTATTTTCATATCAATAAATATAAAACTTTATTGTTTATTATCAATTGTCAAAATGAAATATGTGCACTACAAAGACGAACAATGAGCAGGACAAAGACGACCTTTTCTCACTTTATCTATAATTAACACTTGATGACTTCATATGAGCTACTGCAAAAAATTCTCCTAGTCTGTACCCTTTACAACAAACGCGACATGCCACATCTCGAGAGCACTGGATTAGATGGGACAGAAAGAGCAAATCGCTGGCAATCCCGTTCGATGAAAAGCCAAATTTGATTGGCGACTACTAGCAGGATGTTTCTTGAGTGGTAGTGCAGCTTATCGTAAGGGATTAGTGATACATGACCGCCCACTTGACGGCGGATCTGCCTTACTGAGGATAATGACAGATCCGTAGTACCAGGTCGATTAGTCAATTACCAATCCGCCTGCTCAGCGTGGCAATTATGAGCATTTTTTCCAATGAACGCCAAAAACGAACAGCGCCTAGTTCCCGGTAGTTCCACTTTCCTGGCCACGGTAGCGGCCAAGGTAATGGTGGGACAAATGCAAGAATCCGGTTACGGATCGCTCCAGCAAAAACTTGAACTGGCTACGTATAACGGACAAACGTTACGAACGGCCGAGCTGGAGGTAGAACTGGGCAAGATCACGGTGGCACGTTTTGGGTTGTATGAAGTCCGAAGACCAGGAGAGGCACCATAACCTTTCAACGGGTCACCTTTTCTACTTCCGAGAGGGCGACGACGTCACGTCCCAATGGGCGGTCGAGTGAGAGGTAGCGTACATTGTTCTTTAACTCACTAAGAGGTATTCCCTCAAAGTGATACAGGTGTACGCGCCACTTCGCACGCCCTGACGACAAGTGGAGGCCACTTACGAGGATGTCTCCCGGGTCTTACGCAACACCCACAGCGCCCTCTATAACGTTGTCATGGGGGATTTTAATTCCAAATTGGGAGTACGACAGGGCATTGAATCGTGTTTGCCCCCACGGTGTCGGTAGTCGAAGTCACAGGGGACAGATGCTGGTAAACTTTCCTCGAGAAGGAAGGGCTCTTCTTAATGAGTTCATATTTTAAAAGAGGCCTCACAGGAAATGGACATGGCAGAGTCCTGATACTGTGACAAGGAACGAGATAGACTTCATCGTGACGGACCGGAAACACATATTCAGGCATGTCTCTATGATCAATCGATTCAAAACCGTAAGTGATCACTGACTGGTGAGAGGCACCCTGAACTTAAATTTCCAGCGACAGCGGGTCCGCTTGGTGAGGTCTACTCTCCGACCTAATTTCCGGCAAACCGTCCTAGGCTCGGAAAATTCCAATTGGAATTAAAAACCGATTCGATGCCCTTAACGTATCGAAACACAATGGCAGTTGACGAGGCCCTAGATGCCGTGGTGGACTGCATACGGTATATGGGTCAAAGGTTTTGTAGGAGTAAGCGTAATGGCGAGAAGTCCAGGCTCTCCGATGAGACGCTCAATCTTATGGAGGAACGTCGGCAGCATAAGGAGACCACTTCGACAGGTGTGAAAATTCTTTCAAAGCGGATCCGCAAACTTTTAAGCCGAGACCTTCGCTGCTCAAATACGCAACGAATAACTAGAGCGATTGAGCAGAATAGAGGGTCGAAGGTTTTTGCGAAAAGCTCGGAAGCAGACATCTGTCGAAGCTCAGGAAAGCTTTGGCTCGACTGTTTCTACTAATCCTGAGATCTTGTCGGAGATAGAGGACTTCTTCAGCAAATTTTACGCGTCACAGGCTCCTCAACCTGATTACCGGTTTAACGATACCTAGCTAGTCTAACTGGCATCATTCTGGTGAGCTTCCTAACGTCAGCTTTGATGAGGTTAGCCGGGCTCTTAGGCAGCTTAGAGGAAGGCTCCTGGGAAGGATGGAATCACGACCGAACTGCTTTGGCAGGGGGACCCTGTTCTAAGTGTGTTCAAAGGTATTCGATTCCGTCCTTCAAAGAGGCATTTCCCCAAGGCATGGCTTGAAAGCGAAGTTGTGTTATTTTTCAAGAAGGAGACAATACTCTCCTCAAAATTACCGACCGATCTTGCTTTTAAGTCACATATACAAGCTGTTCTCGAGAGTCGTGACGAATCGCCTCACCAATAGCTTGTGGATTCCAGCCACCGGAGCAGGCTGGGTTTTGCAAAGGATTTAGCACCATAGACCACATCTTCACCATAAGGCAAGTTGTACAAAGACCTATGAGTACAATTTGCCTTGCCTTTGTAGGACTAGGAGAAAGCTTTTGACTCTGTAGAATCCTGGGCTGTTGTGAAGTCCTTAACGGTGTCAGTTCGATTATTGATACGTCGAGGTGTTGAGAGTCTCTATAGTGGCGCGTCTATGTCTGTCTGATTCCGGGGCGACACGACAATCCAAATGCATCGTGGAGTGCGACAGGGGATGTTCTTTCCCGAAACTGTTCACTAATGCTTTGGAGGATGTCTTCAAGACCCTAGAATGGACTGGATGTGGCATAAGAATCAACGGCCAGTACCTTTCACACCTCCGTTTTGCCGACGATATCGTTATATTGGCCGAGACCTTGGAGGACTTGCAGGAGATACTGCACAGTTTAAATGATTCCTCCCGACGCATTGGCCTCAGGATGAACTTGGACAAGACGAAAATCATGTTCAACAAACACGTTCTCCGAGGCCAGTCAATGTCGACGATGTTACTCTCGAAGTTGTCGATGAATATGTCTACCTTGGGCACATATTGCAGTTGGGAAGACACAACTTCGAGAGGAAGCCGATAGGAAGATTCAGTTGGGCTGGGCAGCATTTAGGAAGCTTAAACATATTCTCACGTCACCGATACGCAGAATTTAAAGACGAAAGTCTTTGACCAATGCGTACTCCCCGTGATGACCTACGGGGCTGAAACGTGGCCTCTGACTGTTGGACTGGTCCACATTTTGCCGTAGCTCAACGGGCTATGAAGCGCACCATGCTTGGAGTTTCTTTGTCGGATAATATTCGTAACGAATTTATCCGTCAAAGAACAAGATCACCGACATAGTGCATAGGATTAGCTCGTTGAAGTGGCATGGGCCGTCGAATAGTAGGAAGAACCAATGGCCGATAGGCCAATAAGATTCTAGAGTGGAGGCCGCGTTTGGGAAGACGGAGCGTTGGTCGACCTCCGACCAGGTGGGATGCCGATCTCCGCGCAGTAGCCGGTTCAAGTTGGCAGCGAGTAGCAGGGGATCGGCCGTCTTGGCGTTCATTGAAAAAGGCCTATGTCCAGCAGTGGACAGATAAGGGCTGCTAAGACGAAGTCAGCTGAATTTTAGCTTATGGGCCAATAAATCATACATTAAATATGCTTTATCTTTGTGGTATCGCTAAACAATAAAATAGAAGCAATATAATTGAATTCAAGTGATTAGTTTCATACTAGTAGTTAATCCAAGAGATTTCTTTAATTTCGATGGTTGGTGGGTAAAAGAATCTCAGACCAACCGTGACCATGGATTTTGTAAAGTTTCTGAATCGTCGGGAAAATTATAGACAAAACTGTACGAAGTTCATCATCATTCATTATTAATGATAATGCAGCCTTTATCCATCCACTGCTGGACATAGGCCTTTCTCAATGAACGCCAACACGTTATGTTTGTAACTCATTTACTCAAAAGCGACTTGACGGATTTTAATGAAAGCTTACATCAGTATAGCTTATATATATTATATATAATATATGTATTATATATATTATATATAACCGAGAAGTTATGATATATAAGGATGCACTGTAATTGATTTAATATTCAAGTGTCATGTGTGTAGAAACATATAGCACGGGTGAGCTGTTTTCATTCGAACTACCAAAACCTATAGGTTTATAATTATATATAATGTGTTATGTTTATTATTAAAAATTACCTGGTTGAAACCGTGTAAAATTAACAATAATTTTGCACATTCTTGTTCAATTCACAAAAAAGTTACATAAGTAACGCACAAAATGCATAATAAATTCCTAAGTTAATATTGCGCAGAGATAATCTTGGCACTGCTCGACAAGAAACAGCTTATCTTGCTATCTAAAAACTCCAATATGAACACACCTGTAAAAGGTAATATTGGACAAAAAAGTCATACCAAAAACACCCATTCATTCGATTATAATTTTTGACCGATTTACCAAAAGAACTCAATTCCTAGCGTATTTTTTTATATATGTTACCTTGTTGCTCCGCTCTACTGATATATATATAGCTGTCAATTGGTTCCATTTTATGTTAATAATTTTGTGATAAACTGTCTGCGTAGCCTAGCGAGTAAGGGCGTGTGTTTTAGAAACCTAAAGTCATGGGTTCGTATTCTGCGGAACTCAACAGATTTTCATTGTTGTTTCCTAGTTGGTTAGTGCAATTTGGGCCGATCCATCCGACGCATGAGTGATCCATACGTACATGTAAAAGTCGGTCCTCACACCGCATTGGACCAGCACGGGCTGACGATCAATTTTGTGATAAGTAGTATAATAGATATTGGAGAAATAAAAAATTACGACACCAATAATCAGTTCAGTAAATTATGGACATGAAGTATGTATATTTGTGTTACTTAAATAGTCTACAATAAAGTCCGTGATAGCATTTATCTATGTTTTAAGAATAACGCACAATAGGTATTTTAATGTAAACATTTACAAAAATTTAATTACAAATTAAAGCACAATGAAAGCTTATTGAAGAAGTTTAAGTTCACATAAAAGGTTAAAAAAAACTATTTTAACTATTTTATGTACATAAAACGTGTGATAGAGAACATATTAATTAAACGAATACCTTAAAAGACATCAGAGATTAAAAATTCATTCATTTGATAACACGACGCAGTTTCGTACAGATAGTACGTTGTTATTTGCTTATATTGGGTAAAATAGTTTTACCCTGTTAGAAGTCTGTAATATTTTGTTTGTTAAAATTTCACTCGTTGTGTAAAACAATTGCCGTAGATAAGATAAAAATTAAATTGGATAACACATGAGACATGATGAGGATATCAAATTATATTAATATATTTCTGTTGCTTACGAGAATACAATAAATGATAAATGATACAGTTTTACGGATTCTAACGTGTTTTATTACTTTAAACTTATTTGTAATAAAATTCAACTATAAAGTATGCAAAGCGTTTTAAAATTAAATACGTCTATTTCTTCGGCTTATTCATTATCTCCTAAAGCTCAAAACTTTGAGGACCGAGTTTTGTAATCGACCCGCTCCGTCCAAAGGATATTTAAGTTCTCTACAAAGTTGTTTTAAAACATTCAGTTGTTTTATATTTTTGTGCCTGTCTTTTATTTTTTTTATTTCCGGTTTAAATTAAAACATTGGTTTTAATTTGAATATTAATTTTTTGACATAATTTGACACGCTCACATTAAACACAGGAATAATAAATGTAACAAATAGTCTTAGGGAGGTTTTATTAAATTATTCTTGCATAGAATTATCAACCATCTAGAGGACAGTTCATAGGAAAAATTATAATAAATAACGTGAACTTTGTTTCTAAATGTATAGAACAAATTGAATTAAATTCTCAGAGAAAGCGCCTATCAAAGTAAGATTTCAAAATATTTCTATGTAAATAATCATACTGATTTCATCCGATAGATTGAATCAAAAATCATAACTGAAAAAAAAAGTTTACTTAAATACTTTTTTTTTTACTTGGAAACGTTTTATATTACCTGTTCTTAAAATATAATATGTATGTCTTCCTTCGATTTTATTTCAATATCACCGCTAAAGGTTAAATGTCCGCTATATTATAAACTGCAAAAACTTTAACTAACGCAATAATTAAACTTATTATTTTCCATTGAGTTAATGTTCTTTCTAAGCTTTTTCAACTGCAATACGTGATTCGATCAACAAAAATGTCTAGTGGAATAGCACTAAGGGCTAATAAGCCCTTATACAACACAGGTTCGAATCCGGGGGAAAGCATTATATTTGATTGTTTTATTGTTGGTTAAGGCAATAAGGGCCATTACCCAAATAACTACGAAAACTCGAATGATAATAGACGATGGAACTTTTTACATCCTAATAGTATCCTGATAGTAGGGGACTAAGTGAAACAGTAGTAATAGTATCCACTACTATGTCTACTCTACTGTGCAATCATTATTTTATTAAAATGTAAAGTTAATACTAATAAAAAATTCAAGATGTCTTGCGTAGCTACAAAACAAGGTCCGGTCATTGTATCAACTTAAGATCATTAATTCCTAAACAACAGCTCATAAATCATCTGAAAAATATCCTGCAAGTCATCTCGTAATTAAAAAGAGCAAAATTAATTTTCTCTTACTAACAAATCCCATACATATTTTACAATAAAAACGGAGATTTTATGTGAATAACAAGCTCTGTAATCTGTTTTCCGGTCAAATAGCAGCATTAATGCCGGATATTTTATAAATCGCTGCTGATATCACCTTAATCTCATCTAAGTCCTCCCTTTGTCCCATATATTTCACAATGACTGTAATATATTTAAATTTATCCTTGCAAAACGCTGTATATACGCCATATATACTTCCGCTATAATTTAAAAATTGTAAAATTGCAAGACTTTCCATCTTATATTATAATTTCGTTAATTAAAATCAAAATCATCAATCTATTACGTTAACCCTTTGAAAGCATTTTTCTTTCACATAATTTTTTTTTGGAGAAAAAAATTCCTTTGTCATAAAAATAACACGGTTTCCTATTGTGTTACAGGTTATATTTTACTAAGGAATAAGCATATTTTAACTTGATCAATCTGAATTTCATTTCCGCATTAGAAATGAAAAAAAAAGTAGTCATGTGTATAAATTTTTTAACTATTATTGGAAATAATGGTATATTATTAACATCAATCAAACTTAAAATTACTTTAAAAAATACTTATACACGTTAAAAAATAAAAAATAATTTGTAAAAATATAAAAGATTTTTGCATTCGTTATCAGTTTTATGGGGGAAACTTGAAGATCTGTACTTGACCTTTGGAAGCGTATACTTGAGGCTAACAAGCGGTAATTTCTCTCTTCTTTAAGTAGATACCTAATTTTAAATAAGTGATATTTATGGATAGATTTTATTTCTGGTGGATATAGATTATTTGTATAGATTAGATTTGGAAAGCGAACCAACCAAAATTAAGAAAAATGGTTGGGCCAACAAAGAATAACTTTTTTATATCATTGGAATAAAAAAGAGGTAAGTGTAAAGAGTGAACAAGCGGTGGCAGTTTCAAAGCGAACAAAAAGTCATTCTAAAGTTTGGTAATGAAGAACAATGGATAGAACTTCCGGAAATTTTCATTTATATATTTGATCTTTGGGTATATGAAAAAAATTAAATTGGATAATGACATGCTTCTTAATACATCGTAATGAATCATCATCATTAAATGAAAATTATTTCTTAAAAGCTTTATACAAAAATATCGGCATCCCACCTGGTCGAGGGTCGACCAACGCTCCGTCTTCCCAAACGCGACATCCACTCCAGAATCTTATTAGCCCATCGAACATCGGTTCTTCTGACCACGTGACCGGCCCACTGCCACTTGAACGAGATAGTACTTTGCACTTTGTCGGTGACTTAAGTTCTTTGCTGGATTAATTCATGTGGACAATATCTTGCAGAGTATCGTTTTCAAATATAGCAATGTCCGCGGCATCGTAAGAACGTAGCTCAGTTTATAGTTGAATACTAAATTTTTTAACTTTGGAAGTGACTAATCAAAACACAAAATTAAATATCTGATTATGCAATCTCTATTAAATGCAATTTTCATTTTGCTTCTTAAAGGATAAGTAACAAATTCGGCTTACCGAACAATAAGAAACGGTTATTGTCACGTCTAATTTAATTAGGACAAAATATAAGTATATTAAAAAAATTAAAACAATACCAATTTCACTCGTAGAACAAAACTTATATTGCTAGATTTCGTAGCAGTTTATTTTTGACAATCCCTTGTACTCTTCACTGTACTTTACACTTAATTTAGAAAGATAAATATTTCAAAGGTCCTGTATTGAAAAGTTAGCATAGCATAAAACTAAAGATGCGATGTTAGGGGGCTTTTGAACCGTATACCACGAAGCTAGTCCAATGCGGTTTGGTAAGTGGACCGACTTTGTTTTCCCGCAGGATACAAACCTACGACCTCCGGTTAAATTATCCCTTCCCTGCGATGCCTGGACCGTTAGGAAGCTATAAAATAACGAAACAAAAGCTATTTTACGTAAATTCCTATTCAATCGTATTTCAGTAATAAACGGTACACTTGTAACTACATCCACATCATCAGCCTTTGTTAGTCCACTGCTGGACATAGGCCTCCCCTAATACACCTCCATCCATTAGGGGGGTTGGACCGTATCCCACCACGCTGGTCCAATGCGGGTTGGTGGGTGGACCGACTTTTTTACATGCCCATCCGACGCATGGATCATCTTACTTTTCAGACAATTGGGTGATCGGCCCAATTGCCCTAACCAACTGGAAACAACAATGAAAATTTGTTCAGTCCCGCGGATTCAGAACCCGACCTCGGTTTCTAAGGCACATGTCTATACCACTAACTGCCTCCGTAGCCTAGTGGTACACTTATAACTATAAAGTTAAATTTGTAAAGTTATTCTGTGTTAAACAGGCATAAAAGTATTTTTAAAACTAATTTAAATTGTGTCAGCAAACTGCAAGCAAATAACCGCATATGCGCCTGAACAACCAAAATAGTAGCGCTTTCTAATTTCGACGTTTCGATGCAACCTCACATCCTTCTAAATTAAAGCCGACGTTAGCTTTGCGTTTCAATTTCAAAGTCGAATGATAAGTTGTTTTGTATCGCAGCCTGCATTGAAATGCACGAAGCAACATTTTCGATGAATTCGGCACACTGAAATGCTTAATGTTTACGCCGTTATAGCTTTGGGATCAAATCAATAGACTAGGGATCATTCCCCAATAACAAAAACTAGTGAAATTGTTAATTTTAGAACTTAAAATTTTTATATATAACTTACAACTTTTTCTCCGATACCAAAGAGTATTACGACTACGGCGAAATGAAAAATGTTACTATTATTTTTTAAATTCACTAACCTAAATAATGACATTTACGACTTACCACTAGGGGATTTTGGGACGTATCCCACTACGTTGGTCCAATGCGCGTTGATGGGTGGTTGTGTGATTGAGACAAGCCTCTGCCCGGGACCTTTGCCTCTAATAGAAATGCAGGTAAAGATGTTATAGATTTGAAAGAATGCTTAAGACATTGGATGCTAAGTCGTGTTTACGCAGTAATTAGCTGCGATGCCTAGATATACAGTTACTATTGGCAAAAATAAGCACAATTTTTAATTCGTAATTATAATAGTAAATAACATGAGTGAAAAGTTTGTTTATGCCGCCTCCGGCCCTCAAATAAATAAATCATAAACAAATATTGTTCCGTATTTACTTCGTACTTTAGTATGTTACAATAGCTATAGAAATATAAATTATTTTTTATAATATTAGTTTCAACACTAATAGTTTGAACGAGTAGTTACTAGTAGTTTGAACACTAGGCGAAGGTGTAAAAAAAGACAGGCTACAGATTCAATATTAAAAGGCAAAAACATATGTGAAACGCAAGCGGATTTTTCTGTTAAAAACTTATCCATGCCATTAACGAAAGAGCTGGTTAGATCGCACCAAATTTACATTTTAACATCGTATATTCAAACTGCTATTGGAATGATAATAATTCAAACTGGTTTGACTGCCTCTGTTATTTTTTGTAGCTTTTTGTGTACGTAAAATGTATGTTATTATATGATAAAAACCATTTTAATAATAGAGCAAATACACATTAAAAGCAACGATAACAAATTTATTTATTATACGCTAAACACAAACTTAAGCCTGGTCGAGCGAATACTTAAAATTATCAACCATAGGGTAATAATTACTACCAAGTTAATTTTTGTAAATATGATATTTCCCTTTTCTTATATTTTGCTATTCGTTATTCTAAATCTCATAAATACAAGTAAAACAATTTGACAAAATGATCGATATTCTTTTATCTTTGCTCGTCTACAATAGAAACTTTTAGAATTATGTCCGCAAACAAGTTTTTCTGACACTAGTGAAACAAATATTTTTGGCAGCAAATGTTAACAAAACGCCCCCGAACAGGTTCTCGATTTGTCGTAGCAGTGGGGCTCAGTACCCACGGCTTTTGCACCCGCGGGGAAGCTAAGAGCAACCTAGCCGGCCTAAGGAGTAAGGCTGATCTAAGCTGGCTACATAAGCCAGTTTTGGATGAAGTAAAAAACATTGATATAAATTGAATACGTTTCCAAGTTAACTCATGTAATTTATATTTATACCATATTTATTTTAAGATATTTTTTCAGTTGTCAGGTTCAAATAATTTTGGACTATTAATTGGTTTTACAAAACTCCTAGCTCAATGTTTGTTACGATACTCGCGTCACATAATAATTTCGATCTCGTAAAGGGACGTAAAGATGATTTATTTGATTTGGGAACCCTACTTAATTTTTCTACTGAATTAATTTTGTGACAAGGGATTATTATATTGTATTACTCTAACAGTAACAAGTCTCTTTACTAACCACTACCTTAAATTTGAATTTTACAAATAGAATAGCACTTAATTTAAAAGGAAAGTAACTGTTTGAAAATATAAATATGTCAGTTTATTAAATTGCAAAGCGAGTTGGCAATGTGATATATTACAATTTGCTAGTAGAAGTCCATCAATTATTCAACCAATGGCTTGTGAATGTTGAATGTCTGTACTCCGGGTTTGATGGGCTGTATCTATTTGTATTCGTATCCGTATTTAAGCTTCATATTCATCTTTTATTAAAATATTCCTTATTTTTGATACATATTTACGACTGCTTAAATACAATTTTAATTTGTTGTTAAATACTCGCACTTGTACACTGTGCGTTGCCATGAACAATAGCTAGGTCCAAGGTCCGCGTGGCCTAACACACCGGCAGAGAAAAAAGCCTTCAACGCCGAAGACTACTACATCACATAAGTCTCTGCGGTCTCAGCAAAAGCGACATGTAAAAGATGAAACCGAGGGTTTTTAGTATTTACTAGCTATCATCATAATCATCATTAGCCAGTGATAGTCCACTGCTGGATATAGGCCTCCCCTAATACACCCCTATCCTTTAGGGGGTTTCGGACCGTATCACACCACGCTGGCCCAATGCGGTTACATATAAAAATACAAAAAAAATCTTGTATTTTTATATGTACCGATTATCTTAATATATATAAATCTCGTGCCACGATGTTTGTCCGCGATGGAATCTTAAAATATTTAACTGATTTTAAAATATAGTTCCCCACCATGTGCATTTTAATCTAACTTAAAAGATAGAATAGCTTACATCTTAATTTATAATCGCAATAATGTTTCATAACAATTTATTTTTCTATTATTATTTGATGCAAAATGTTAGCTACAAAACGATTGTGACAGTTAGCGATTCATTGCGCTTTGTGTGTCAATAGATGGCGCGGTTTAATAGTTTAAACTTTTCGTTGATAATAGGAGAATTAGGAGAGTAAAAAGTAATTGCTAAAAATTAATTCATTTTGATCAGTTAATTTTTTAATAATTTTTATCTATTGTTAAAAACAAAAATGCAATTTTTACCAGGCCATTAAGTAAAAAAAATAATTAATAAAATAGTCTCCTAACATGTGGAAATTACAAATGAATTTTTGAAGAGCAAAATTAAATAAAAGTGACGTTGTATCCTATATAATATTGATTTCGATGACATATTCAACGGGGGATATGATTGAAGGTACTGTAAATATTCGTTATTTATTATTTCATACGATAGTTGTTCTTACGTTTGCGACGACCGTAATCAAATTTTGTTCTTTGTTTTTTGATAACCATGCAACTAAATCGCTAAAATTGTGTTTTGGCGGTAGTGCTCTATATCCATGCAATTTATAACATTTTAATCGAAAAGTAAGAATTAAAGAACAACAATTATTTTCATGGCTAACTCTTTTGTATAGAATTCCGAACGATATCGACAGAAGGAACGTTCTGATTAAACGTCTGCAGTCTTTAAGTAGCAATCCAATTGAATTTATAATTATGTTATTTTTTCATTGTAGGTATTCAGGTGTAACGGTAGCATCATCGAGGTAACTGTTTTTTTGCAAATGACATCTTTTTAATAATAAAACATGGTGGTCCTGATGACTGATATTCTCTCTCCGTTTATCTTAAGCCCTTAAATTGTTTATTACTATGTAAAATAAGTAAATCCTAGCGGCAGCAACGCGTGGCAGGGTCTGATGGTATATTATAACTTGTTCGTGTAAAATTAGTTATTTTATTGTTACAAACTGACACTCCAATTTTATTTTAGTACCAGCTAACGTATGGCGGAACTTGTGTGAATTGTGTTAAAATAACTTTAGGTCGAGGATTAACTTATATTTATGGAAATTTGGCAATTAGTTGGCTTTATCAATAAACAGGGCGTAGTATCGCACTACGAAACCTGTAGCATTTGTTTCTGTTATGAAAAATATCCTTAATTTATAACCTTTGAACCAAATTATCAGTATTAATTAATACAAAATATTGTTTTTGTTGCGTTCGCGTAATAGTAATTTTATTTTTTATCGCAGAAGTGATAGATTTTAATTAGAGAGCGTTGAGAGAAAAAACGTGAATGATCAGAGAAAGGGTGTAAATTATCTCTGCATAGTATAAATGAAGTAAGCTTATATCGCAGACGGAATACGATACATAATTTTTTTTACTAATAGTAAATAATTACATGTCACAAGTCCTACTAAATAACTCTTTATTTATTCTTTTAGCGCATTAAATCATACTAAGTATTAGTATCCATTGGGCATGTTGTAAAAATTAGGCGAGATTAAATACTTAAATTTTTAAGTTTGTAAAAGATTACTTATGCAAGTTATCAAATCTTAAACCTTTAATTATATATCATATAAAAAAATAATTGAGCATTAAACATAAGTGTGTACATGCATCATCAGCCTTTGATAGTCCACTGCTGGACAAAGGACTCCCCTAATACACCCCTTTCCATTGGGGGGTTTGGACCGTATCCCAGTTTGTGTGCCCGTATCTAAGTGTCTACATACAATT